>OZ023210.1:46096593-46241593 GCA_963995525.1 Escarpia spicata
AAAAGAGCAGACCAAGTCGTGAGAGAACTGACAAAGCAAAGGCAGGAGAAAGTCAACACAATTCAAGACAAAGAAGGGAAATGCCTCACTGAAGAAAAAAATATGATCAACAGATGGACAGAATACTGTTCGGAGTTGTACAACTTCCCAGAGGAACTGATAATGAACGGAGGAGAAACGGTGATAGACATCCTCACCGAAATCTGCAACAAAATCTGGCAGACTGGAGAGTGGCCAACAACATGGACTCAATCACTGATAATTACTCTCCCCAAGAAAGGCAACCTACAACAATGTCAAACCTACCGAACCATCAGCCTCATTAGCCATGCGAGCAAAGTGATGCTGAGAGTCATCTTGAACAGATTTAAACCACAAGTAGAAGAGATCATCGCCGAAGAACAGGCGGGCTTTCGCAGTGGAAGAAGCACCACGGAACAAATATTCAATATTCGTGTTTTGGGTGAGAAATACATGCAACATCAACAGGAACTATTCAATGTCTTCTTTGATTTCAAGAAGCCATTTGACAGGATGTGGCATGCCGCACTATGGGCAACAATGAAGAACTACCTGTACAATATTGAACGAAAACTACTATACACCATCGAACAGCTATACGCTAAAGCTAGCAACGCAGTACTGGTGCAAGGCACTGTAGGTGAATGGTTCCACACATCAGTCGGAGTCCGTCAAGGATGCCTCTTGTCACCTACATTATTCAACGTATTCCTGGAACGAATAATGACAGATGCCCTGGAAGATCACACTGGCACAGTCAACATTGGAGGACGCATCATCACCAACCTACGGTTCGCTGATGACATCGACGGGTTGGCTGGAAGTGAAGAGGAACTTGCTAACCTTGTGAACCGACTGGACGAAACATCAGCCAGATGTGGAATGGAAATTAGTACAGAAAAAACCAAGCTAATGACAAACAGCAAAAATGCAATGAGGTACCGAATAACTGCCAATGGACACGAACTGGAAACAGTAAGCCAATTCAAGTACCTCAGAGCTATCATCAATGACGAGGGTTCCAGAAACGAAATCCTTGCAAGATCTGCGCAAACATTAGCAACACTGGCGAAATTGAAACCAGTTTGGAGAGACAAAAACATCGCGCTGAAATCTAAACTTAAACTAGTATGTACACTGATCCTTTCCATCTTTCTGTATGCATGCGAATCATGGACCCTCACAGCGGAACTGCAAAGAAGAATTGCTGCATTGGAAATGAAATGCTACCGAAAAATCCTCGGTATTTCCTACACGGACCACCTCACCAACGATGAAATCAGAAAAATCATCACTCAACATGTGGGACATTATGAAGACCTGCTGACCACAATAAAAAAAAGAGGAAACTGAGATGGTATGGTCATGTAACATGACCAAGCGGGCTCACAAAAACAATACTACAAGGAACAGTGCCGAGGAAAAGAAGACAAGGAAGACAGAGGAAGAGATGGTCAGACAGTATTGCAAAATGGCCTGGGAAGACCTTAGCAGACATTAGCACACAACCGCGAAGACTGGCGTTGACTGGTGAAATATTCAGCAATGCAGCGCCCTATGACTCAGGCGGGTTACGGGAGCAGTAAGTAAAAAGTTAAAAAATAAAAGTTAATTTCACATAGTCTTCAAGTCATCATTGACAATTGTTACCGTAGACCTATCGTATTATAAAAATATCTGCGATATTTTGCAAAAGTTGACTTTTTATGGAGACTTCCGAGTGAAATTTTTATTATTAACGTAGAAAGCAAGAAATTTCAGGAAATGTCAATAGTTAAAAAGTAGATTGGTCGTTGTCATAGAAATGGCAGCCATCTTAAATTATTAGGGTGTTTTATAAACGTTTTCTGTTAAATAGGTTTTCCAATTGAATTGAACATTGGCATACAATTTGGCTGTATAAAAACTCCTGCACATTACTCGATTTTTTTCAAAACATGAAAACAGCCTTTTCTAAATTTTTTCTTCTAATTTAACAAAACATTTCTGGGTTCATAACCCATTATAAAAACTAACATTACAAAAAACTGTACATACTCAAACGGTGTAATATAAGTTTCAAGCCATTCCAGAATAAAATATTAGATAATCCATTTATTAACATTAACTATTTGAATTTATTATTGAGAAAAATGCATGAATTTTTGTATGTATCAGTATGTACATTGCATGTGCCAATTCAAATAATACGATTCATCATCAAAAGTATCTTTTTCATCGAAATGAGTTTATATCGCAAATAAATACTTTTGAATGATAAGATAAATTCTTTATGTACACGACTGTGTAATAAATTTTTAAACGTATCTATTTTTTCAACTGTACATCCCTTTAATGTAATAGGTCCATTAGTTTTATTATTGGCAATTCGTTCCTGTACCATATACTCATATTCAAAACGGAATTCTAATGGATTTGAATGCCCATCTCAGTAAATAATATATTCGACAGAAAAACAGTTATATTTTGTTTAATGTGCATTTATTAACGACATTACAAAATAAATAAAACATAAATAGTGTGGAATGTAACAATTATGTAGTTCCACATTTTGGTGGCAAATGTACTTCCTGTCCAACTGTGCTCAATTATGGTATTTAGTTCAACAAGTCAACTATAGAAAGGAAGAAATAAACTAACTTTGGAACAAATGTAGAAACATATGCAATGTTTCGACCCATCTACAGCGGATCTTGTTCACAAACTAATGACTGTAGACAGGTTGAAACATTGCATAAGTTTCAACATTTGCTCCAAAGTAAGTTTATTTCTTGCTGCCTAATGGAATCTTGGAGCCACGAACAGGTGTATTTTGTATCATAAGTCAGCCATAGGTTTAGACTATAGAGTCAAGCAAACCTGCATGAATAATGTATTGTCCAACACAAGGCATTACATACACACTCACTGACAGCAGTATGCAGTTCAGAATGGTGATCTCCAACTTGGACAAGGTATACATCTCTTCGACCACTAACAAGCACTGAAATGTGTTCCTTTTAATAGTGACAAGCCATTCTGTGAAATGTTGCCACAGAGCTCTATAAAATGGTGTCACATAGTTTCATGAAATGTTGACACAGAGCTCCATGAAGTGGTGACATGCAACTCTGTGAAATGGCAACACAGAGCTCCATGACATAGTAACATAGAATTCAATGAAAAGGTAACACAGAACTCCATGAAATGGTAACATGGAGGCTCGTGAAATTGTAATACAGAATTTCATGAAATGGTAACACATAACTCAATGAAATGGCAGCAGGAGTTCCATGGTATACAGATTTTCCTTAAGGTAAGAAGGTCCACATGAAAGCTAAAAAGAACAATATTACAATATTCAAATATCATGTATCTTTAAACAATGCAACAATAATTATAAATAAAAACTATATAACCACTGCAAGTATCGAGTTTGACTCTGAATATGACTATACTTAGGCACACAACTACAGTATTATAATGCAGATTCGCATGACTGGTAAAAACAAATCAGACTACCGGTAGTTTTTATTATATGCAGTATCATGCCTGGTAAAATATAGCAGACCCCTGTATCCTGGTCTTATGCAATGGAGTGTAGTTCCAGAGAACTTCCACACTGTCGATATGAGAGACACGCATGCAACGCATTCAGTCTTTGTAGAAATTCCAGAAATACTACTAATGCAATCGAAACTGTTTTTAAAACAACAAAATTAATTCATCACTTCAACTGTACATTAACCGACACATACAACTAGTCTCACCTCAGCCACACATTGCAAATTCAATAATGTTTAACTATAATTAACATTTAGTAAATAAATGGGCACAACATCGTGAACAAAGAGAACCGTGTCATGCAGAATTATTTGTTACACACAACATATAGCAGCAAAAACAAACAGGTTGTTGTTCATTTATAGCATTCCATTAGTCCATCAGACAGTATGGATTGAAATTGTTTTGTTCAACACCGACTACAAAGATGGCTGCCAACCATCCAATGAAAAATTGGTTACGAAATGTTACCGATAGCACAATTCATCAGGGCTAGCATGTCCAAGGGACATAGCCCAGATAGCATGAAATCACAAACTAACTTTGTAGTTGGTCTGGAAGTGAACCCACTTTCAAGGCCTCTTGAAAACAGGCTACTGGATGATATGATGTTTCCATTTTACACAAGATTTTTAATAACTTCTGCTGTGAAGTCCGTTTTCGTTGCATAGCCACCCATGTCTGGAGTGCGAATCTACAAAAAGTCACCAGTATCCATTAATTCATGGTGATCACATCCAACAATAGCATGACAAATACCAGTCTGCAACGTTTAGTTACCATGTTGGACTGAATGCTGTTGCTGTAATGGCTCTACTGGAAAATCCCAAATGTTGATGCCAAGTACAAAATTAGCATCACCATAAGTTTTGGATTTTCTATGGTTTGTTGACAGTATAGAAATATAAATTTCACAACAGTTGGTATGACGATAATATTACTACAGCAACTATTTTGTTAAACATTTTTATCACATGGATATTTATTTATTTCAACAACAACAATTACAGTGCACAAAAATGCCAAATATACAATTGTAAATCACAGTTTTGAAGTCGAAAAGGGCAAGAAGAAGTGTGTCACTTATAACACTTGCCCAAATTACAATGGATATAATTAAAATCAAAAATATACTACAGTATGCAACTTGCGTGATTACAACATATGATTTATATTTTTAAAAGAATGAAATATCTATCACCAAAACCACTTGCATTAAAGACTAACAATTTGTGAAGTCCAATATAGACAATACATTTTTCGTAGGTAAGCAAAATATTATCAGTGTATTTTTTTAAACAAATCCAACAATGGACATTTCTAAGTCTTCAATATGTATGGTCTATATTATTTTTATTATGAGGTTGATCCAGTACAACAATTGTTATTTTACTGTAATACCATGTTATTTTATTGTAATGCTGTGCTGTTGTATTGTAATACTATGTAACATTGTATTACATAGTATAAAATATATCTATTCTAACATTGTAACTGTCAAAATGTGTCTTAATGAACCACATTTTAAAATATATTTTTAATTTGAATGTTTACATTACACGTGGAACACATAACTTTACAGGTTTCAATTATATGCCTTTATTTGTAATCCCGTGAATGACTGACCATGATAAACTTTGTTTTTATAGCTATTGGAGATTGTCAACAGCTGTTTGTTAATAGGGTCTGTAATAAAATCCAATTAAATCCAATTTATTTATACACCACATATCTCTACAAAGCAGATTCAGGGGTGTTTACAAACACTGTGTGTCACGATACATAGCGAGATTCCATGCGAGTGGAGCTGACTGGCGACATGCACAATTATTGCATTTTACATAATTTAGCATTTACGAAAGCCAGGAAACAGTTGGTGACATTTAGTTTATTGGTTTATTGTAACTTTGTTAATTGTGTTATGGCGTTATCACTTTAGTTTTATATGAATTATACATCAGGGAAATTAAAAATGCAGAGAAAGAACCAGGCAGCATTCGACGGCGGTCATATATTGAAATTTGTTTTGATCCCAAAATTGTTTTCCGTCTAAATGAAATAGATAATATTTAGTTAATATAACAAGAACCAGTACATATTAAAATATAACATGGATTACATACTATGATTAACAATTATGTAAGAAATGGGAGCTAAAATAAGATACAACGGATTATCGCTTGTCGTAAAAACAGCGAATGTTAAAACATTATAAGTTGTTATTTCAAAAGAGTTTGGTAACCATTTATATCTGAAAAGGTACCTAAATGCACGCAATAAGTAAAACACAAAAAGTAAACTAAAATGTATGCATTAGTTCAATAACATGTCATACTGGGTGAAAGAATGCATACCCGGTAGTTGTCATTGCCAACAAAGTCAAAGTTGCCACCATGCCATAGCTCATCAAATCATAAAAAAACAATTCGATTAAGGTGCACGATTACTAGCAACTGCTTAATGGCAAAGTTTTGGCCACTGCTTCAACTTATGATCATCTGTTGGAAGCTGGAAAAAAGAATATGATTTGGAAAAACTCTGATGATTACAACCAAAAACAAAACGTATTCCCATTATTTAAACTGGCATAAATGGAGTTGATGTCCAAATCAAAAACGAGGCGCGAGACTTACTGGCTCTGTAAGAATACTGATGTTGATCAACAGATAATGGTCAAAGTATAATACATATCAATTCATTAAAAAAACATTTAGACAATCAACATTTTATAATATTACTTCGTTACTATTGTGCCAGTTAAAAAAGAGCATAGTTCAGTTGTACAGTCGACACACTTGACTAGGTAACCAAAACAGAGATTTAATGATGGAACATAAGACAACTAATGTGCACTCTAAGGTCAGATTGTGTGCAACAGATCGATCCTAGGTGTCGCGGTTTAGATCATGCTTGCAACTATCACATGCTAAATTAAATTAAAGACTACGTATTAAACATTGGCACAGTACAGAATGATCTTATGATAAAAACAATCGACTGTTAAAATATTTCTCATTTTGAGAAACCAAAACCACCCTCGGGACTGGGACAAAGTGACCTGAATAGCAAGGTGACCATAATAGTGAGTTGATCATAATAGCGAGGTGACCATAACAGTGAAGTGACCATAACAGCAAGGTGACCATAATAGCGAGGTGACCATAATAGTGAGGCGACCATAACAGTGAGATGACCATAATAGCAAGGTGACCTGAATAGTAGCGGGCCTAATTTCTGATAGTTCGTTGTTATAGAAATAATTTGTAACTGTTCCAGGGTGACCTTAACTGTGAGGTGGCTGTATTACCAAGGTAAAGCGAGGTTTGACTCTAGAACGTTGATGATGGCATTACGCACAAGAAACACTTGCCTTGCCATCACCAATGGTCTTCTTGACAGCCTTGGTGATGCGGTCGGCATGCTCATGGAGATGGAGGTGGGATAGAAGGTTGCAGGCAGACAACAGTAGGGCTGTCGGATTGGCCGTGTTGCGACCTATCTGCTCTGCGAACGCGTGTCTCGCACCCTGAATAACAAGACGATGTCAGAGGACCGTTTCACGTACAAGTTACATTCTAATGAGATCATAATCCCGATTTTGCACTTTAAACTTTATTTCGCTCCTTAGTAGTGATCTCATGTACTCGAAACTGTCAACGCCAGGGCGCGCCACCAGGACATTTTTTTCGGTGTGTCACGGAAATAGTGTCCTCTGTGGCAGTTTTTTTGCATTTTGAAAATACTCCTTAATTTTAACAACAGATTTTCCCTATGAGCGCATACTGAAATGTTCCTCAAGGGACCATTTCAATAAGATAATGGAGCTCATGTGGAAACTCCATCATTAAAATAAACAGAATTTTTGAAATTTTAAGGAGAATTTTGAAAATGCAAGAAGCCGCTGCAGTATTACTGAGGACACTATTTCTGAGGTACTCAACTCGGTGGTGCCCACTGGTGTTGACAGTCAACGATATTTATTTTACAAGGAAAAAGCAGGCTTATGAGCTAATAAGAATGTTAGTGAAACGGTCCCCAGAAAGTTCTAACAGTTCACAGACTTGACGAAGATGCGTGACCAGAAGGTCATGAGTTTACAAATATGATGACGATATGTGACAAGTACATATTATTATGAAACATAATAAGACATGACAAGAAAGTAGTGAATTTACAAACATGATGATATGTGACCAGAAAGTCGTGTGAGTTTACAAACATGGAAACAACACATGACCAGACCAGACCAGACCAGACCAGACCAGACCAGACCAGACCAGACCAGACCAGACCAGACCAGACCAGACCAGACCAGACCAGACCAGACCAGACCAGACCAGACCAGACCAGACCGTCATGACAGTGTACAAAACTGGTAAATAAGGAACAGTTTGAACATGCTCACACAAAATAGGAGCAGATTTTTCTGCTGCAGTATAAAAATCAAACATCATTTTGGAATTGTCTGTTTAAATTTTTTTTTATTTGACCTGTGTAAACATGCACATTTTTTATTTAAATACTAATAAATGCATCCATACCTAACATACTTATCCATGATTTATTTCATGTATATATTATTTTAAAAAATGTCTCTGTATGTACACCCACATCTCTGTTAGTTTTGCATGAAAAAAATGTCTCTGTATGTACACCCACATCTCTGTTAGTTTTGCATGTATCGGACTGAAATTCTGCATGCGATCTAGCGGGCCTACTGGGATGGTTCGTAGATTTAGACATTTTCGAAATTCGTCCGGGGTGGTGGAGAACTTGGGGGGCTCAATATTTCAAAAGACTGTACATGGTGTTCCAGCTGCGGAATGTATAGTGCCCTCTTTTGCATTTCATATATTTCCTACAGATGGAGCAGTGTCATTTAGTATCAAAAGTTAGTATATTACAAAAAGTTAGTGTCAAAAGTTACATTGGATAACTAAAACTACGACATATCTTCTATATTATAAAACAGTTTGTTCTCTGTTTGTTTGTGCACCCACATCTCCGATAGTTTTGTATGTATCAGGCTGAAATTTCAACCCAGCATCCGCCCTCTGCCTGTTGCTGGTTACGTCATTTAGACGGGTGAGCACGTGCAATTTCTGGCAAAAGGTTGTCCTAACAACTAGGCCAGTGACCAGTTACAATTTATTAATGCGTGTAGGCTGGAAAGATTTGGGATGGGTTTGGGGTGTCTGGTACATATAACTGCCTTTTTCCCCATGCAACTCAGCTAATTAACAATATTTAGAAATGTTCCTTAAGGGGGTAGTTTAATCTCCAATATTGTACCGTTAAAAAATTGACTTGTAACGATGAAGCTATATAAAATATTCATACAGGAAATATTTTCCTCTTACAATAACTTATTCTAGGCTAGGATGCATACACCACACAGTCAGTGTCACTAAGTTGAGCCGTATTTAAAACCTAACTTACAGGTTCAAAGACTGCTACTTTGCTGCCGTAATTTTCGCCGGGAACAACACCAGCACCCCCTACCAGGCCTGCAGCCAGGTTATCGATGATGTTGCCATACAAGTTGCCCATCACCATCACGTCAAACTGATGAGGATTTGACACAAGCTGTAGGCAAAGAAACATGTGCTATATCAAAATCATTAATTACGCTTTAATAAAATATATAGAAACATCGACTGTTCATTCACCTCATATAAAGTTACACTTGGCCCGGTTGAACGAGATTATTCTGTAAATTCCAGAATTCTATTGTAAAATTAATTACAACATGTGTGCAAAGCAATAGTAGGTGATCATAGTGTGGCCACTTTTATTAATAACATAATACGTAGCAAAATGTCAATATTTCTATCTATGCATGTATCGATTACATAAGCACGCATGAATGCACACACACGTATACATGCACACACACGCATACATGCACACACACGCATACATGCACACACACGTATACATGCACACACACGCATACATGCACACACACGTATACATGCACACACACGCATACATGCACACACACGCATACAGGCACACACATGTATACATGCACACACACGCATACATGCACACACACGCATACATGCACACACACGTATACATGCACACACACACGCATACATGCACACACACGCATACATGCACACACACGCATACATGCACACACACGCATACATGCACACACACGCATACATGCACACACAGTCACATACATGAAAGGAATGGAGATATTGAGACTGAGACCGTAAACTCTGTTTTGCTAATTTAGAAAATTCTAACTGTTTCGCTACTTGAAGTAATTGCACATATACAGACTTCATTAATCTACTACTTTTGATCAAGTTAGTGCATTCAATAATCTCCTTTTATAAAATCTGGTAATGATAATAATAATAATGTATTTTAAAGTGCTAATTTCCACATGATAGATCAGTGGGCGGTACAAGTAAAACTATAAAAGTAACTAAAACTATTAGTATAAGTTGTAGAGTACAATACAAATACACAAATAAATGTATAAATACAACATGATAAACAATACAACCACTGCAACTGGATGAACTGATATGGCTATGACTGACACAGACTGTGGTCTTACCTGCATACATGTGTTATCAACAATCATTGGTTCAAACTCGATAGTTGGGTAGAGAGCTGCCACTTCCCTGCAACACTCCAGGAACAGTCCATCTCCCAACTTCCTGAAGACCAATTACATTCAAATTAAATTCTTTATGTCCAGCAGAAAATAATACATTCAACATATGTACATATTATAAATATTAAATTCAACATATATAAACATTATGTGGGGGTGGTTTGGTCATCATCACATATGTTTTAAGCATTATGTGGGGGTGGTTTGGTCATCACCATATGTTGTTAAGCATTATGTGGGGGGGGTTTAGTCATCACCATATGTTGTTAAGCATTATGTGGGGATGGTTTGGTCATCATCACATATGTTGTTAAGCATTATGTGGGGGGGTTTAGTCATCACCACATGTTGTTAAGCATTGTGTGAGGGGTGGTTTGGTCATCACCACATATGTTGTTAAGTATTATGTGGGGGTGGTTTGGTCTTCACCACATATGTTGTTAAGCATTATGTGGGGGGGTGGTTTGGTCTTCACCACATGTTGTTAAGCATTATGTGGGGGTGGTTTGGTCATCACCACATGTTGTTAAGCATTATGTGGGGGTGGTTTGGTCATCACCACATATATTGTTAAGTATTATGTGGGGGGTGGTTTGGTCTTCACCACATGTTGTTAAGCATTATGTGGGGGTGGTTTGGTCATCACCACATATATTGTTAAGCATTATGTGGAGGGTGGTTTGGTCTTCACCACATATGTTGTTAAGCATTATGTGGGGGTGGTTTGGTCTTCACCACATATGTTGTTAAGTATTATGTGGGGGGTGGTTTGGTCTTCACCACATGTTGTTAAGCATTATGTGGGGGTGGTTTGGTCATCACCACATATATTGTTAAGCATTATGTGGAGGGTGGTTTGGTCTTCACCACATATGTTGTTAAGCATTATGTGGGGGTGGTTTGGTCTTCACCACATATGTTGTTAAGCATTATGTGGGGGTTGGTTTAGTCATCACCACATATGTTGTTAAGCATTATGTGGAGGGTGGTTTGGTCTTCACCACATATGTTGTTAAGCATTATGTGGGGGGTAGTTTGGTCTTCACCACATATGTTGCTATACATTATGTGGGGGTGGTTTGGTCATCACCACGTATGTTGTTAAGCATTATGTGGGGGGTAGTTTGGTCTTCACCACATATGTTGCTATGCATTATGTGGGGGTGGTTTGGTCATCACCACGTATGTTGTTAAGCATTATGTGGAGGGTGGTTTGGTCTTCACCACATATGTCGTTAAGCATTATGTGGGGGGTGGTTTAGTCATCACCACATATGTTGTTAAGCATTATGTGGAGGGTGGTTTAGTCATCACCACATATGTTGTTAAGCATTATGTGGGGGTGGTTTGGTCATCACCACATATGTTGTTAAGCATTATGTGGAGGGTGGTTTGGTCTTCACCACATATGTTGTTAAGCATTATGTGGGGGGTAGTTTGGTCTTCACCATATATGTTGCTATGCATTATGTGGAGGTGGTTTGGTTGTCACCACATCTTGTGTGAAAACAGATTACTACAGTTCCACCATCTAGTGAGTGAAACATTATGTAAATGCAAATTGATGTTAACAACTATTTTAGATAGTAAAAATTGCAAGTCCCACACCATGTTTTGGTGGAGGGGCGTGGTTGGAACCAATGCTGAATGCATAACATTTTTTTGAACTTTGCAAACTTATGATACGATCAGTTATCTATTCTAGGTGACTGCCAATTATGACCAAAAGTACACTGTACAGTGTACCAATTATGTACAATATCACAATAATTCATAATCGCGCGGTACTGATTACGTCAGTGCCAGCCAGCAGTACCCCCTGGCTGATCGGTTTGCGAAACTCTGAATTTAAGCTCAGCCTATGAAATCGCTCACTGGATCAGTGCATCTCTGCAGGTCAGGTGGTCATAATAAAACTAATTTCAACCAACCGTGGCTCGTGTTACATGCAATGTTTAGGTAGTAGAAGCAATTATTTGAATACACAATACCGCTCAGCTGCTTGTGCTAATGGGCGACCAGGTCATTATATATTGGGATTCCCAGAAGTCGTTTATCCGTCTTCAAATTGGGGCGGTATTTGCGCTGTTCTCACGGGTGATGCAGACGCGACTGGCGAAGTCAATTACTAGTTTGAATCAGCTAACTTCCGCACTTCGATCAGCCAGGGCTAGTTTTGCATGGCAAACAGCACTGGCTTGCAAGGATGCAATAATTGTTAACATTTACAAAGTGACATATATCTGGAGTTAGATACGTAAACAGTAAAATACTATTACAACTAAGAAATAATTTCAGTAGATGTAGAACGAAACATAAATTGTAAGTACCGTGTTTGTTCTTTGTAGCGTACATGCCCTAATCAGAATACACCCCTATTTCCTGCAGGGTCTGATGTCAGTTTGTGACTAAAACTAATCACTGGATCCATCATTTATTGTAATTTCCTGTCAACCATTGACGATATCAGAAAGAAAGTTCCACCTGCATCCAGTCTTTTGCAAAGATTCAGTATCTCTTTGGCCACAAAATCACCACGTTGTGGATGTATAAATCACTTCCAGTTAGCTTCAGTTACACTGACATTTGTCATCCCGGCTGAACTAAGCTTGAATGTATTGTATGCAGAGGATGGCATGGCCTGCTCTATAATTTGTCCGTGCCTTAGCACCACTGTCCTGCAGATCATTTGTCTTTTGCTGTCTACTGCTAACTTATCTCTCCAATGAGAAGTTGTTTTAAATACATGGTAAACATAAATAATTGACAAAAATGTGTTTTCTAATTCAGAGTGACATGCGTGTCAATGGTGCCATGTTTATTTAAAAAACGGAAATTAACTATCTAGTGGCGCCACATAGTGGAGAACCATGTGTCGGCACCATTTCCACACTGGTTGGAGAAACAGAATTTTGGTAACATAAGAATATTTTGTAAGTGTACCGTACGCTAAAAAGAATGAATACGGTACTTGTAATCTTTAATACAATCCCATATTAAAAGTGATATGAAATTATTAAAATCAAACAATTAGAACAAGCTATTAAAATTAATTTAAGTTTAAATATTAGTTATCATTTCTGCCAGTGTTTTTAATAATGGTTAGTTGATAAACTAAAAATGGAAATTATTGCAGCGTCTTGGGAGGAATCGTGCACCCTGTTGCTAGAATACAGATCGTGTGATGGATAGATCAGTTGATACTACATCTCAATTGATGTTTCCCAGCACTGCACCTACATGATGTTTGCCTTGTGGACCGCTGTCACTTTCTTGCGCCCATGTTTTGTGGCGTAGTCGAATGCAAAGCGTGCGATGCGAGTTGACTTCTCACGAGTGACAATCTTCAAACACTCAATCACTCCAGGGACACTCTGCAACACGGCGTTAGACTTGTTGAAATTGTTATGACAAATCATTAAATAAAATCTGTTTTTTGGTGTTGCTGTACGAAACAGATTAGGATATAACCATACATTCATCTTTACAGGAAGAGTGTAAGACAGGATTTGTGCAATCACTATACAGTTGATGAGTAAATCAGTTGTACTCATTTGGCATGGTTGCATAAGTTCACGAAATGTAGCATTGCATGTGGGTGGGTAGTCGGCTGGTCGACACCATGTATCACAGGGAAAATAAATTGACACTGTAGTGCCATCTATCATGTAAAACATATAGTAACGCTCAATGATGCTATTGCTGATATAAGAAATGGGCAGGATGGAGTGTAATGTTTGGTTTTGTTACATCAGTTGAATCCAGTGGGTATTAGCTTTGGTTTGGGGAGCAATTTTGGATAACTAAAAATTGTTACACCCACCACGTGTCGACACTGGTCAGTGGTGGTTTGAAACAATACCAAACAATACATGTTCTTCTGGACTGTGCGAACTACGAGAATGCTTAATCCTTTGGTTTTGTTGCAACACTTAACTCAGATTTTCCAAGGATATTCGCGCTAAAGATGTTATTTTATTATTACTAGTAGTAGTATGATACCTCATGTTCCAGGGCGCTGTATTCACCCTCTGTCATCTCACGGATGATGACAAAGTCAAGGTCGGTGTGACGAGATAGACAGCCAGACATACTCTTCACCAACACGACATTCGCAAACAGGTCGAGGCCCCGTCTGTGGACATCAAATATTGAATGTCAAGGAATTAATTCTTTTTATTTCAACGAAAGAGAACAACATTTAAGTTGTGATGTCATTACAATTACATAATTGTAGACTGATGAAAATTGGTAAGAATAATTGTAATACTTATAAATACTTGCTTTAAATAATATTGGGGAAGCAGAGTGAGGGGAGAGAGAGTGGGAGAGAGAGTGGGAGAGAGAGAGGGAGAGAGAGAGGGAGAGAGAGAGAGAGAGAGAGAGAGGAGAGAGAGAGGGAGAGAGAGAGGGAGAGAGAGAGGGAGAGAGAGAGGGAGAGAGAGAGGGAGAGAGAGAGGGAGAGAGAGAGGGAGAGAGAGAGGGAGAGAGAGAGGGAGAGAGAGAGGGAGAGAGAGAGGGAGAGAGAGAGGGAGAGAGAGAGAGGGAGAGAGAGGGAGACAGACAGACAGACAGACAGACAGACAGACAGACAGACAGACAGACAGACAGACAGACAGACAGACAGACAGACAGACAGACAGACAGACAGACAGACAGACAGACAGACAGACAGACAGACAGACAGAGATCCCACCTAAACTTCATGTTGAGAGTTTGCAGGACGCCGTGTTGGAAGTTGACCGGTGAAGAAATGATGCCTTTTAGACAGACAGTGTTTCTCTGACAAGATTCGATCACACTCTCCAGACTGGCACTCTGCTGCGGCTGAACCTCACTGCAAAACACATGCTACAATAGGTCAAATGTCTACTGCAGAACACACGCTACAATAAGTCAAATGTCTACTGCAAAACACACGCTACAGTAAGTGAAATGTCTACTGCAAAACACGCTACAGTAAGTGAAATGTCTACTGCAAAACACACGCTACAGTAAGTCAAATGTTTACTACAAAACACACGCTACAATAAGTCAAATGTCTACTGCAAAACACACGCTACAATAAGTCAAACGTCTACTGCAAAACACATCCTACAATAAGTAAAATGTCTACTGCAAAACACATGCTACAATAAGTCAAACGTCTACTGCAAAAGACATCCTACAATAAGTAAAATGTCTACTGCAAAACACACGCTACAATAAGTCAAACGTCTACTGCAAAAGACATCCTACAATAAGTCAAATGTATACTGCAGAACACATGCTACAATAAGTCAAATATCTACTGCAAAACACAAGCTACAATAAGTCAAATGCCTACTGCAAAACACACGCTACAATAAGTCAAATATCTACTGCAAAACACATGCTACAATAAGTCAAAAGTCTATTGCAAAACATGTGCTACAATAAGTCAAACATTTAAGTACTGCAAAAACACATGCTACAGTAAACAATTAAATTCCTTGGAAATCTGAGCTTAGTGACACCCTAAAAGTTCAAAACCAAAGGCTTAGGCAGTGTGTGTAATTGGTTTATAATAATTCAACCAGTTGGATGAGTATGGTGATGACCTAACAGGAAAAAGTAAGGACAAAAAGGTGGGTTTTCAGATGAAGCCTGTGGAGAGTGGTAGTCCAGTGTTTTTGTTCAGTCAGAACCGCATACCTAAGATGCATTTCCTCAAAGTCAACAGGCACGTGAGAAGCTGCGAAGACATCCTTAACGCTGGCAAACAGTTCCGGTCCAACGCCATCACCCGGCAGCACTGTCACGGTCTGGCGCCCTTCCACCTGTGTGTCTAACTACAAGAAATCATTTCACATTATTGAACAATCGATATATTAATACGCTAATTTTGGAATATTGTAACAGTATCTCCTCCCAGGCACTGAGGACGACTTGCTCCGTTCTGTCTTCATTCACTTCATTAGAGCATTGGCCTCTGATCTACGATGTATTTCAAACACGCAACGACAGAGTCATTTATTACATGTTTGTGATATGCTACGCTTTTCCAGGGCCTTTCTCTTACCGGACAGAACCGAGTGGTGATCAGTTCTCCCGACAGCACCACTGTGTATGATCAGTTTGTTGCTCCACAAGTTGGTGTAAATAGTGTAAGAACACAGATGTCTTCAAAGAGAGTTTACAAACTGCACATGGAATTGCCCATGAGATAAATTATTAAAAATAACCTGTAGAAGCATTGTGGTTGTGGTGTATTTATCTTGGAGCCTGATGATGACCAGTATGTCTTAAAAGATTTCCATTGTATTTTTAAAGAGCATGCCTAAAATGTGTATAACTTTACCTGGTCACATCTGACAGAAGCAGTATTGAATCCCTTTGTCAGCGTATTCCTGCACATCTGTCAACAAAGTAGAACATTAGTGTTTGTCACAATTTGAATGAATAAAGCAGACGAAGAGTTATATAACTTAATTATCAATATGAAACAGAAGAATCACATAGTTATCCATCATGGTACTTAGAAGCACACCTCTGTAGAAATGTCACATATTATTGTTTTTGTGTCGTCTTTCATACACGACAGTTTTGTCGCCATCTTATCTTAAGACAAACTGACATATGTTCACCAGTCTAACTCCACAGAACCACACAGTTCTCTGTAACATGTCACAAGCTTCGCTGCTTTCTCCAAACCCAGCCTATTATGAAGGTTGATCTGGATAGCTCCAAAGTTTGAAAAAGTCCTCTCAGTTGAGGCTGAACTTAGATGGGAGACGGAGCAACACGATGGCCAGATCACACAGTTTTGTGTTCACCAACTTGCATGTTCTCTTGACACAAGTCCACCAACACCTAGATCCAGCTTGTCAATACAACTGGCATGGAATGTGACTACAGGATTGGTTCTGCCTCAGCCTGGAAACTGCAGAGATGGGTCACGAGATGAGGATCCTTTGTGGGGAGTAGCTCATGGAGCTGACTGGACTTGGTCAGGTGTGAGTTTCTGACCCATGTACTTTGGATGCCTACTGTAGGCAAGGAATTGACCTGACCACGAGTCAGTGGTAGCTCTGGTAACTGATTTCACTATAGGGGGTAGAGGAAGAATCCAGCTGTTGGCAGTAAATACAAGTGCTGCTTCCTGAGAGGGTGGAATACCATATTCCAGTGTCCAAGCCTCAACAGCCCCTCTGTACTCTAACCTGCAAGCAGACACCAGGCTCTACTGGTGTGGGTTGTCTGATTAGAATCACAACACTTCTTCAGAAGAAGACTCAGCTAGTAGTCAGTAAATTGCCTTTGTGAGGTCAACAAAGGCAATTTATGGCTGTGAAAGCCTATGACTAATTGATTAAAGTCCCTTTTATTGTGGACTTCCTGGCCTGGTTTAAACAAATAAAAGGAGTATGGACGGAACTGGTAACTAGTACAAGTTGCTTGCATAAAGTGGATATTAACTTGGAGTTTCTGGTGGCTATCTGAAGCGTCTGCACATTCAGTGTGCTGAAAGGTTGTTTCAGTCAATAACAGGACACACCTTTAGCATGATTATCATATAGTGATAGCTAGACACGAATCCATGACATTTTGGTAAAGGACATTTTGGCCATGGACAGCTGGGCAACAGACATTTCGGTAATAGGACATTTCTGTAAAACTATTGAAAATAATCAGAATTATTTTGTTATTTTTAAAGGTGTCTTGTATAGATAATTATATACATTTTTGTAATAGTACATATTGTTAATTTATTATTATGCATATGGCATGTTCTGTCAGATTTACTGAACTTAATTACACATGGTAATGTAAATATGTAGAGTAATAAAATATATCAATGAGTTAAAACATGTTCAGTCTGCCATGTCAGTGGTGCCAATCAGTTAAACCATTTAGAAATTAGGCTGGTCACTTTTTCAGACAAAGGACTTGGCTTCCCACTAGCAGTTAGAGATAGTGTTAGTTTGTATTTATTTGAGGAATTGTCAAAAAAGGGAACATGGCTTACCAAGCAACAGCAGTCAGTCATGGGGATATGTGTTAGGCAAATTAATGTGTTAGAAGGAGCAGGTTAGTGTTCAATTGCTACATCCAGTCAGTGGCTAGTGGCAACATTTAAATCCAGACACACATAAGGACATTAAAAAAAATGACCAAATAATTCTGATTATTTTCAATAGTTTTACCAAAATGTCCTATTACCGAAATGTCTGATTACCAGAATGTCCTGTTACCAAAATGTCTGTTGCCCAACTGTCCATGGCCAAAGTGCCCTTTACCAAAACGTCTGGCTACCCTGGAGACACTGACAGTGACACTGTGACAGGCTTATTTAAAGAGCAATTGTCATATTTTATTGCATCCATCACCAATCCACATGCCAACCTTTTTAGTATTGAGAATACCCCACTAATATTATAATATCATCCTCAGTTTTACGATAGAGTAAAACCTAGGTTAAACTAGTAAATCCCTGGTTTAACCTGGGTTTAACCCACCAGGCTTGGCAAAACCAGTTTAACCCGGGTTAAACCATAACCCTGGTGAAAAGGATAGTTGGCATGATAACCAACTTCAAAGAACTGTTGAATCCCTTTAGCCTTGCAGCTGTCACACTGTCTCTTGCTATATAAACTTGAATCACGGACAGTTGCTCAACGGACAGTTGCTCACCGGACAGTTGCTCACCGGGGAAATGAAAAGGCGGACAGTTGCTCACCGTTAACAAAAAATCAAATTCATTTCAGTATTTGGTGTCATGCTACTACAACCGCGACATAATTGTTTGTAAGACTACATTAAGTACGTTTTGGCCTGAATTTGTGTTTAATGGGATGGCTTTTGCCATCAGAGCGATGCTGTATATATTTGTAAAAGCTAATGTGATAAGCCGACTTGTCTATTATAATGTCTGTCTGTCGAGTGTTTTCAAGTTGGCTTCCCTTAAAACCATTCTCAAGTATTTCCCAATGTTCACAAACAACAATAGGTGACCTAGCATGCACCATTCAGACGGGTAATGGTTCAGATACCTCTTGCCTGCACAGCGAGTATTGTTGTATCATTGCCTCGATTGTGTTAGCCGGCTCTCCAAAAAGGATGGGTCTCCAAACGACCAGATGGGGTAACATCAATGTGATCTGTTACGTTACCAAAACATTACATTTATATTCCTGTAATATATATATATATTATAATAAACATAATAAACCATCTGTATCATCGGTAATTTGAAGCTACGAAGAAAAAATGGTGTAACCGCAACGGTTGCGTCTACGTTAAGTCCTTAATTTGTTTTAATCGGATGGTTATTTATACCTTCAAACACGTTGTCGATTTGTAAAAGCTAATGCGCAACACCGGCTCGTCTTTTATAATGTTTGTCATCTGTTGTCAAATTGGCTTCCCTTCCGGATGATGACTGCACAGGCGACACCTCTTGCTCGCACTTCGAGTATTGTTTGACACTCTCGACTCGGTTAATTTTGCTATCGATACAAATTGGAAAACAATTTACCTGTTCGGAGATCGGTTCATTTCAGCTCTATGCAAAGCATCCTGGGTAACTCGCAAAATTTGCTGTTGCTAACGGCCAGAAAGAGCCGGACCCATGAACGAAAAACAATTTTTTTTACAAATATCTGCGAGACAACCGCTTGGAGATTGGTTCATTTCGGTGAGCAACTGTCCGTCTTTTCATTTCCCCGGTGAACAACTGTCCGAGCACCGTAAACTCTCATAACCTCCAGGGTGAAACTGAGGGTCATGATTCACAGGGGAGCAATCATAGAACCTGGTGAACCTAGTGGAATTTTCTTTTTCTTGTAAATAATTAAATAAGCAGACTGCAAAAAAGTGCAACTCAAACTGAATAATAGATCAGTTACTATTACATTGCTTCCTATTACTATTACATTGTGTTTTTATTCAACCTATTACTATTACTTCAATATTTGTAATCGTTACTATTACTATTACTCCAGGCCTGGCCTCGCCAAGACTAGACCCGGTCACAGACTTGCTCTCAGATTCTGTATCAGACTTGGTTTCAGATTCGGTCTCACATTCTGTATCGGACTTGGTGTCAGACTCACTCTGAGAATCTGTATCAGACTTGGTCTCAGACCTGCTCTCAGATTCTGTTTCAGACTTGCTCTCAGACTCGCTCTCAGATTCTGTTTCAGACTTGCTCTCAGACTCGCTCTCAGATTCTGTATCAGACTTGCTCTCAGCTACACTCGGACTCACTCTCAGTTTCTGTACCAGACTCGTGCTCAGCAACACTTGGTCTCAGAGTCACTCTCGGATTCTGTATCAGACGTGGTCTCATATTCTGTATGACTTGGTCTAAAAGTCGCTCTCAGAATCTGTATCAGAAGTGCTCTTAGCTACATTCGGACTCGCTCTCAGTTTCTGTACCAGACCCGTTCTCAGCTACACTTGCCACTTGGTCTCAGAGTCACTCTCAGATTCTGTATCAGACTTTCACTTGGTCTCGGATTCTGTATCAGATTCTGGTCTCAGACTCGGTCTCACATTCTGTATCAGGCTTGGTGTCAATCTCACGATATCAGCTTCGCTTTCAGGTTCGGTCTTGTGCTGTGAAATCCTAGTCAGAAAAGTGACAAGTAATCCTACTGGCTCCCATGGCCGCCCTGGTGGCGACATCCTCCGTACCTGACGCCAGTGGTAGTGACGGTGACGGCTGGCCTGGAAATGGATTTCACTGCCACAGATTGAAACATCAATTTTTTTGTTTTACAGCGAAATGCCTGACCTTGCGCACCCGTTATATTGCTTAAATGGTATATATCGACGGTGTCAAAGTGATGTACGAACCGTTAACCTTCGTATTAACGAAGCCATGTCGTCAAGGTGTTCTCGGAAAACCTTGTTGTATTGGTAATAGTCGCAAGGTGGCGCCCAATACTGTTTGAAAAAAAGAATCCGAAAGACGGCGCTGTGTTTGTGTAGACAGTGGTGAAATGCGTAAAACGTCATTGGTATTTACCAATGACGTTTTACGCATTTCACCACGCGACGAAAGTCCTGGTGTAAAAATAGTTGGCACATTTAACCTTTTAAAAGCAATAATATGTGTTACGTGAATCAGACGTTAATGGTAATTCCGCGAGTATTCAACTGAACACCACTACAGTGAAATGGCGTCGAAAACAACTGATTGTTTAGACAATATATGTCCACTTTGTAATGAAACGATCAAATATTATGCCGTCGGACCGTGTGATCATCCAATATGTCACGTATGCTCGACTCGAATGCGTGTTTTATTCGAGCAAGCGTACTGTCCCATATGCAGATCACAAATGCCTAAGGTAGGTGTTTCAAAGACAGCGTATTATTATTTTAGATACACTTAGTATTACTAACATCCACCCATCCTCGTGTATGAATCATCGTGACAGATTAGACTAGTGTCAGTGACATGATTAGACATACCGGCTAATTTTGACTGCTATTTTTTGTAAATATAAGCATATTATATTGCTGTTAATCTGGGCGATTTGCAAGCTGACTTGATCCAAAAGGCTGACTGGTAGAATAATATCTCATAACTTCATAAGACCACAAAATCCTAGCCAAAAAGTAGTCAGTTAAACTGTTAATACATTGTGGACTGAGTACTGGATACAACTAGGAAACTTGAAATACACAGTTCAAGTAGATACTTGATCGATCTGTCTACTACTTTACATAATATTATATAGGCCTTCGTATTATAATTATATATATAGTGATATGCTGCATTTGCAGGTGTTGTTTATGAGGAAGCTGCACAAGTTTCAGAGCGTCAACACACATCACTTTCTAGTGCATCGTACAGCAAAAATCTACTTTGAAACTGATGTTGTACAAACAACATTTGACAAGCTGTTGGAATATCGCTGTCAGATATGTCGCAATGCCAAGCCATTGTCAAACTTCAACCTCCTGAAAGAGCACATGAGAAGGGAACACAATCTACACAGCTGTGACCTCTGTGTGAAATACTTAAAGGTCAGTGTGCACATCGGAGATGGGGTCATATTCTCTTGGCCAGATACAATAAATACAAGACTTCAAATACAGCTACAAATACAATGCTTTACATATTGTTAAATGGGCATATCCACACTGTACATGCAAGAAGTGTGACATCTAGGTTAATTTCAAAAAACGTGAATAAATTTACACAAATGCTTTGGTTGTATAGACAACTGACTATCTTACCTTCAATTTGACGCCATCTTATCTCCATTGGAAAATGGCGGCAATGTTGAATCACGTGACCATTTGTATGCCATCACATGATATCCGCTTGGTTTTCATTCGCACAGTTTTGGAAGTAGTCTGGTTTCTTGATGGAATGAACGGTCATGATTTATTGGCGAACAATTATTTCCTCTTGTTTTAGATGGTATAAACAATTTTATGTCACAATTTTAAACGTTCTAAAAGCGACATTTTTTTCACTGGTCGACGGAAAAATACAACCAACAGCACACATTCTTGACTTTTTAAATTTGTTTTTTATATCTTTATGATGACTATGACTGATGTATCCCAAAAAATGGAACATAACTGTTTGTTTTGTCATCCAAATCAGCATTTCAAAATGTTACTTATAATGCCCAGTGAATTGCAGTACAGTGTGGATATGTCCAAATACAAATTTATACATTTACTCCGATATGAAGTTACATTTTCTCAAAGTACAAATATGTTTCCATTCCATGTAATTTATTAACATATTTTCTGTTTTTGTCATCAGGCTTTTATAACACATCCAGTTATTGGCCAGTCACATGTAGAAAATGCACACACGAATAATTGGCTTCTATAGTAAACCATTTATTTAACTTCCCATTGAAACAACCACATCACCAACTCAAGATTAAACCTCCAACTCAGGTGGCTTAATTATTCTGTATATTTGCACCATTACCTTGATTGCCAAGGAAAACTCACAGGGGTAACACAGTTGAGTAAACATTGGGCAAGAAAGCCAAGGCTACTTGTTTCATTGTGCCATCACCAAAATTGATCTAATGATGCTGTTATTGCATCTTTATGACCACTTGTGAAGATTCATCACTCAAGACATGACACAGTCCTCACCCAGCACCAGATATTGGGTCAAATGCATTTGTATTTCAGAGTATTAAAATACTTTTTGGAAGTATTTGTAATTGTATTTTACTTAAATGAAATTAAAGTATTTCAAATTAAATACTTTCTTAAAGTATTTGAAATGTTATAATATTTTCAAATGTTATTCCAATTCTTTGGACTTGGATAAAATGACAAGTTGTATTTAGTATGTCTTCTTGAGAGTCAAACAAGTTTACTTTGCCTAGTACAGTGGCTAAGAGCCAGACATTTGATGAATTGTGAAAATTGGCACATATGTAGTTTATGATAGGTAGAATCATATAAAGCTAAGTATCCATCGCTATCGACATGGAACCTAGGTGCCATCTTGATTTTTAAAATGGCCACCACAGAATCCATTAGGCAAGTATATCAACTTCTAAACAACATAGAAACATGTTCTTTATGTCTAAACCAACATTTTCAGGGTCAAGGAATCTATTTCTGCTATATGCTATATCCTTAGATGACGGCCATATTGAAATTCAAGATGCATAGACATTTTACGAGCATAATTTTAGTGCCTCTTGATTTGAGGACTCCATGTGATGAATCCATAACTGGTTGATATGTTTCAAGGTCAAGGAATCCAGTCGTGTCACTTACATTATTCCAATATGAAGGCCATATTGAAAAACAAAATGGCTGCCATGGAAATCATCTGTTCGAATATCTCATTCTCGGCTTCTACACAACATAGAAACATGATAGTGGTGTCTATACCAACATATTCAGGGTTAATTAATCCATTTATTCCACAATGAATATAAAAATAGACTACAACCATCAAATGATGGTCATACAGAATATCAAGATGGCTGCCATGCATATATACGTTCTAGGAGCATGGTATAAGCATGTGTTGGGTTTAGGAATCCTTACCTGGTTTACGGTATGTTTCTTCACGATTATAAGCTTTCAGGCTGTTGTAAAATTTTATTCAGTTATATTCTCAACCAGGGTTGTTTGATTAAAATCATTGATTTGTGGGTTTTTTACTTCTGATTTTTTAATTGCTGATTTATATGAATCTGGGTGGAATGCTTTGACTGCCACATGCATCTATAGGTCTAAGTATGTAACACCCATACCCATACCCATAAAAAGTGATTGGTCAAAGAAGATCATTTTGAATGAACAGGAAGCCTTGCATCTTAAAAAGGGGTCCATAGGCAACTGTTGTGCAATATAAGCAGATAAGCTGATGGCAGCAGAAGTACTCCCCAGCTGAAACACATCTCCAGTCAGAGGGGAGGGGAGGGTTACTGATGAACAAAGACTACCAGGGTCAGTGGGCAATTGTAGCCAACAGCAGTGCCATGGATTATGCAAAATAAGTAGATAAGGCAACCTGGGTCTCAGGCTGAGATCAGCAGGGAATGCACTGAACAAAGGCCAGAGGCAGAGCCTAATAAAGGCTGCAAGTCAGAATTCAAGGATATCAAGGCCTTGAATTGGGATTGGTGTAATTCAAGGTTTTCAAGGCCCAGTACTGGCCAAAACAGCATTTGATTTACGTTGATTTACGAATACTGTCTATTGATCACTACTGAATTATATAAGTTATACTGCTTTTGTGTGTTTATTCACAATGTCTGGAACAAAAAAAGGTTGTGTGGCTTTATTTTGACAAGACTGGTTCCAGGAAAAACTGGGTGTAAAGCCAAATGAACATATGATGACACACTGTGACATTGTGCAAGTTGACGCTGTAATGTTCGTGTGCATTATTTCAATGAAGCACATGATTTCCGTTGATGAATTCCGTTCTGAATCCATTTAGTACAATAATAATATTGAAATAATATTTTGTTTCCTCATTTCCAGATGTTTTAGCTATTCCCTTTCTGAAGGCAGTTAAGCTTCCAAAACAACTTGTCTTCAAAAGGAAGCATCTTTTGAAGTCCGAATCCCCAAGTTAAAGTATAAATTAAAAAAATCTGATGTAAATTAAAAAATCCGAATTAAATATATAAAAAAATATTTTTTTAAAGAATCACAATTTTGTCAACCCTGTTCTCAACCATAATATACCTCACAACATAAATAGTCATGAAAAGTAATATATAAATTGGACTACACTTAGACTTGCAACCACAGTGCACTAGGTCATGGCACTGCATCGGTGCCTCTCCAGTCAGTTACTAGTTTCACTCGGCTAACTTCCGCACTTCGCGTAGGGGATCAGCCAGGGCTAGTTTTGCATGGCAAACAGCCTTGGCTTGCGAGGATGCTTGACATCGGCCTGGTGCTATTGCTGAGAAAACATGTTGTGGTTTCTGCACAACAACATGTCCATTCATAAGTTGCCAAGATGTTGAGTATGTTTTCCATATCATTGACATGAACTCGAAAGTAACCATTTGTGTTGTCCATTCTTAACCAATGACATATTTGTCTTCACCAGTATATGCACTGCTGTTTATCTTATTGTTCAGAATATAGCTCAGAAACAACTGCCAACAAGAATTGACATACTTGTGAATATATATGTATTTATATGTGAACCACGTATTGATTCCTTAACCTCAAAAGGCGCTAAAATCATGTTCGTAAAACGCATACACAGGTCAGCCATCTTGAATTTCAGTATGGCCGTCATCTGAGGATATAGCATATGGCAGAAATGGATTCCTTTACCCTGAAAATGTTGGTTTAGACACAAAGAACATGTTTGTATGTTGCTTAGAAGCCGAGACAATACTCTAGCCACATACATGTGGCTGATACAGAGTTCTGAGCTGTACATAAGAAGAAGAAGAAGAGATGTCTGGATAATAAATTTCTGTCGCAGCCATCTTGAATTTCAATATGGCTGTCATCCTTGGATACTGTATATGATAGAAGTGGATTCCTTGACCCTGGAAATGTTGGGTTAGACATCAAGAACATGTTTTTATGTTGCTTAGAAGCCAATATATCTGGATAATGGATTTCCGTAGTGGCCATTTTTAAAATCAACATGGCGGCAAGGTACCATGTCGATAGTTTGAAATGATTCTATATATCATAATCTACATATGTGCCAGTTTTCATGCTTTTGTCAAAAAGTGCACAATCGTGTCCCTTAGCCGCTGTACTAGTCATTTGACCATTGACAGCATATTTTTTCTGTCAGAAATAAAGCCATTATATGGGAAGTCATTGAGATCATTGTGAGAGCATGCCAGAGAAGCCAGTATCACTTTGCTTGTCAGTTGTCATCACAATGCAGTTAGCAGGAGGTGTAATTGTACATCCTGTACGTCTTACAATTTATATCAATCAACAACATATATATCTCAATATTGGATTTGCTATCGTTGTTGCTATCTAGGCAGTCTTATAAAAAGTAATTGAAATACTTCCCAGTGTATTTAAATACTTTTTGCATGTCGCAGCATTTAATAGTATTTGTATTTGACCCCTCAAGAGTGTCTGTATTTATATTTATACATGTTGATTTAGTTTAAGTTTTAGGAAAGTGGAATTCTAGTTTGTCAAGTAGATTAAGTTATATTAAATTAAAAAAAATTATGAATACAAACCAAACTCTCTTCTCCTGCTGCAGATATTTTGTTCCGAACGTAAGTTCTACGACCGCAAGAAGTTGGCAGAACACCGCCGTGTTGGTGACACGGACAACACATCACATCGTGGCCATCCGCTGTGTGAGTTCTGTGATGAACGTTACCTTGACAACGACGAGTTGGTGAAACATCTACGCAAGGACCACTACTACTGTCACTTCTGTGAGACTGATGGCATCTCTAACCAGTTCTTTGGGTAGGTTTACATCACTGCTCTTGAGAAGCTGTCGTCTTTGTTAAGCAAAAAACGTAAAGTAATTGTGGATCAAATCAAACGCACGTTATTTATTTACATTTATCATTTAGTATATTTACCAGTATAAGACATTAACATTAGTGAAGCAAGTTCAAGCAACTACCAATCTAAAATTATGTCACACCTTCAGAAATATTAGTTGGTAAATTACACACATTTTGATGTAAGTTAATGTTTGCATTGGATTATTAAATAAATGATGCTTGGCTATTACGCACAGTGCAGTGGCAAAATGTGTTTATGATAGCTTCAACAAGTAATGTTGCTAGCACAGTGCTTGTTCCCCTTTGCGTGTAGGATCATATGCATCAAATAAAGTTATTCGACACTTAATGCACGCACACACAGAGACTCATACAAGCGCACACACACACACACACACACACTAATTATGCTCAATGTCAAATTTGCAGGGACTATTCGTTTCTGCGTGAGCACTTCGCTGAGCAGCATTTCCTGTGTGAGGAGGATGACTGCATCGACGTACAGTTCACTAATGCCTTCCGCTCCGAGATCGACCTCAAGGCACACAAAGCCACTGTACACAGCCGCAACATGCGTCGCATGGCATCCCGGCAAGCACGCACGCTCGACATAGACTTCAACCTGGCACCGCGGCCCCGGGCCATGCACAGCCGCAGACGAGACGCTGACCATGGTAACTACATTTTATGTGCGACTTTGAGACCTGTCTTTTTCATATGGCAGAGGCATATAGAATTACATGTGTCAAGTTTTTAGTAATTTATTATATATTCAGATGATTAATTGATATTTATTTATATTCCATGTTTAACTCATTACATTTTTAGTTAATTGTGTGATTTATATGTATTGTTACTAAGCATGTATATATTCCATGTTTCAGCTAATTTATAGCTAATTTACTATTATTTACTTTACTAATTAATGTTATATCCTATACATTTTAGGTGCCTTCAAATGGATGTTTCGATACTTCAAAAAATAGTATAAATTATTGTATGATAATTATTTTAAAATAATAATATATATGTATCTACAGTAAAACCTGTCTATAACGGTCATCGTTGGGACTGCGCAAAATTACCGTTATATGCAGGTTGGCATTATGGAGAGTTTCATAACTTGGATACTCACTAGGTGGAGCCACATTATTATGGATGGTTACAGTGATGTTCGCTACTCTCGTGATCAATACAAATCTAGCGTTAACAATAATATTACCTAATACACTGCACAACTTGCTATATTTAATTGATTTTTCTTTTGGGCCATGTTAAAATCTATCACGCCCTCCCAGTAAAGGCGAACAGAAAAAGCTGTAATGTCCAAAAGGAACATGAGGGTGTGAACGAGTGCAAGGCAAGCGTTGAACCAGATTTGCTCGGGGGATTACCAATACAATTTAAGCTACTCCAAGTGGTAGGTAACTGGCCATTTTAATATTTACCTAGGCAGTCTCTCCATCTATGCAAAGCTGCCTAGGTAAATATTACAAGGGCTCACTTCCATCTGTGGCTACATGCTCATGGCTTCTCTGAGCTCACTTCCATCTGTGGCTACATGCTCACGGCTTCTCTGAGCTCACTTCCATCTGTGGCTACATGCTCACGGCTTCTCTGAGCTCACTTCCATCTGTGGCTACATGCTCACGGCTTCTCTGAGCTCACTTCCATCTGTGGCTACATGCTCACGGCTTCTCTGAGCTCACTTCCATCTGTGGCTACATGCTCACGGCTTCTCTGAGCTCACTTCCATCTGTGGCTACATGCTCACGGCTTCTCTGAGCTCACTTCCATCTGTGGCTACATGCTCACGGCTTCTCTGAGCTCACTTCCATCTGTGGCTACATGCTCACGGCTTCTCTGAGCTCACTTCCATCTGTGGCTACATGCTCACGGCTTCTCTGAGCTCACTTCCATCTGTGGCTACATGCTCACGGCTTCTCTGAGCTCACTTCCATCTGTGGCTACATGCTCACGGCTTCTCTGAGCTCACTTCCATCTGTGGCTACATGCTCACGGCTTCTCTGAGCTCACTTCCATCTGTGGCTACATGCTCACGGCTTCTCTGAGCTCACTTCCATCTGTGGCTACATGCTCATGGCTTCTCTGAGCTCACTTCCATATGTGGCTACATGCTCACGGCTTCTCTGAGCTCACTTCCATCTGTGGCTACATGCTCACGGCTTCTCTGAGCTCACTTCCATCTGTGGCTACATGCTCACGGCTTCTCTGAGCTCACTTCCATCTGTGGCTACATGCTCACGGCTTCTCTGAGCTCACTTCCATCTGTGGCTACATGCTCACGGCTTCTCTGAGCTCACTTCCATCTGTGGCTACATGCTCACGGCTTCTCTGAGCTCACTTCCATCTGTGGCTACATGCTCATGGCTTCTCTGAGCTCACTTCCATCTGTGGCTACATGCTCATGGCTTCTCTGAGCTCACTTCCATCTGTGGCTACATGCTCATGGCTTCTCTGAGCTCACTTCCATCTGTGGCTACATGCTCATGGCTTCTCTGAGCTCACTTCCATCTGTGGCTACATGCTCATGGCTTCTCTGAGCTCACTTCCATCTGTGGCTACATGCTCATGGCTTCTCTGAGCTCACTTCCATCTGTGGCTACATGCTCATGGCTTCTCTGAGCTCACTTCCATCTGTGGCTACATGCTCATGGCTTCTCTGAGCCCACTTCCATCTGTGGCTACATGCTCACGGCTTCTCTGAGCTCACTTTGGACATCAAAGCTGATTCTACTCCTCTTTGCTGGAGTAAAGGAGCCACATAGCGGCTGCAACAAGCTGATGACGCCATGCGTGACTCGATTGCAATTTGATAGTTCCCTGTACACATGATGGCACCAACATGATGACATTTTATTCAGGGAAATTATGGATTCCCTTTGACCTGCCCGCAAGCGGCAGGTTGACAATGAATGGTCCGGTACAAATTAACTGACCGTTATACGCAATAGACAGGTTACCTTTATGGACAGGTAGTGGTGGGCAGTGCAAACAAACAGGAAGCCATTTAGAACTTTCAAAAGTGACCGTTATATCCAGGTTGGACAGGTGGCCGCTAAGACAGGTTTTACTGTATATATATATACATATATATAGACACTAAGATGCCTGTCCCTCCGATGAGCAGACACCTGCAATGTCGGGACACTAATGCTTGGATACAGATGTGTCCGCTGAAGAGAGGGACTACTATATATATATATATGCTTATATATAGTAGTCCCTCTCTTCAGTGGACACATCTATATATATGCTTATATATATATATATATTGTGCCTCGTTTGTGTGGAGTTAGAGATTATAATATATGACATAGTAAACTATTTTAATTCAGTGAAAGTGATTTGCTAGAATAGAGAATATAATTAAATTGATGTGTTGTCATGTATACTTTCATATATACAATATATCTATATTATAAAACAGTTCGTTCTCTGTTTGTATGTGCACCCACATGTCCATCAGTTTTGTAAGTATCGGGCTGAAATTTTGCATGTGATCTGGCGGGCCCATTGAGATGGTTCGTAGATTTAGACATTTTAAAAATTCGTCTGCGGGGTGGAGAGCTTGGGGGCTCAATATTTCAAGAGGCTGTATGTGGAAATTTTGAATAGTTTTTAAGTTGTTGACGTTTGAAAATCCTCAGCGCTTAACATGCACCAAGTCTACCTGTCGTTGGTCACATCCACACGCTTACTTACAAGTAGCGCCCTCTTTCGCATTTCATATATTTCATACAGACGGAGCTATGTATCATTTTGTCATTTACATGATTTAGCGTCTAAAATATCGCCTGTCAAGTTAGTGTAATATAAAAAGTGAGTCAAAAGGATAACTAGGAATACGACCTGTCTAAATTATAAAACAGTTCGTTCTCTGTTTGTTTGTGCACCCAAATCTCCATTAGTTTTGCATGTATCGGGCTGAACTTTCAACCCAGCATCCGATGTTGCTGGTTACGTCAGTTAGACGGGTGAGCGATTGAGATTGAGGGCACTTGTGTCAAATCTGGACCCATCTAAATTTTGCCGTTATAACTTGAGTTTTGCCTAACTTTGATACCTCAGTGTGTTAGTTCCATCATTCAACATTGTCCAATGCATATTTACGTTTAAGAATATTGTAGCGTAGCACATTTTTGAGGCATAAATAGCGCCCCAGTTTGCATCAACATACGCTGCTATATCGCTCATTTTATGCTCGTGATGTGGTAACGCACGACCGCAGCCGCATAGACAAACCGGGTCGCTATTTGGGCTTCAAAAGTACGCTAAGACACATATTTTCATAATATAAATATGCCTGCGATGATGTTGAATGATAGAACTAATGCACTGAAGTATCAAAGTTAGGCAAGTCATAATAGCAAAAGCAAGGTGGGTCCGGTTTCGACACAAATGCCACATTGAGATTTCTGTGAAAAGGTTGTCCTACCAATTAGGCCAGTGACCAGTTACCATTTATTAATACGGGTAACCTGGAAACATGTTAACTAGTACAGTATACTGTATATGTATAAGATTATCATATGGTAAGTTTAAATACTATATCATATATAGGGACATACATGTATATTGGATTATGAATATGATGATCAAGATGTCTTCTGTGATGTTTGCAGGGGTTACCTCTGGTGAGGACTACTTGGAGGTCAACGAGGATTACCAACGACACAGAGGAGGTCACAGTGGTAGAGGTCACCGCCACCAGGACAGGTGAGCAGCTGTGCATGTCTTCAACGATCACACTCCTCATCAACTGCTGTATCTTAATTAACTGTCATATCTTAAAAATTACCCGTTCTATCTGTACCTAATTTTCAGTGTATCATGTTGATATGAAAAGCAGGTCAAAGGTGATAACAACATTGCACAATGGCAACCATGGTAACCTGATAATTCTTGACAATTCTTAAGGGGAGGTTTTGTGGAACACTCCATGGAAAATTTTATTCAAGCCCGTAAGGCTGCAATGCACCTTCTCCAATATGTCCTGGCTACCCATTTGGCTTCTTTCCACATTTTCCACCCAAGTTCTTGTTTTTCTTTCTTGACGTTTCACCAGGTCATTCTACAGTGTTAAGTAGCAGACAGGTTTTTGCTGTATCATTTCTGGAATCTCACATACTTCCATGTTTTTGTGTCACAGAAATGCGGAGAACATGCAGCGGGCAATCAACATGTCGCTGGCCACCATGACGACAGAGAGAACAGGTGCAAGTGCCAGTGAACCGACAAGTAGCATCTCAAGAACCAGCGACAACTTCCCGACGTTGGATCAGCAGACTGTGATGGCGCAAGGGACCACTGTACCCACGGAGACCCAGAGTACGACGATGGCAAACAAACTCGCCCTGGCATCGAACCTGTCAGTGCAGGACAGCAACATGGCCGAGGAAGACTTCCCGTCACTTGGCAAGGGGCGCGGTAGCGGCCGTCGCCCCACAACTGCGCCCGTGGTCAGGGCCTGGACACAGAAAAAACCAGTCAGGTCACACATCGTGGCGGCTGTCCAAAACACGACTGCACAAAAGGCAGAGCCACAGAAAATAGTGAAGTCCGTGCCCCAGAAGCAGACGAGGTCGGCAATTGCGTGGGACGCCCCGGTGCCAAAGCCAGTGCAGACCGAGAGGACTTCTGCAGGAAGGTTTGGAGGGTCGTACCCAACGCCGTATGTAGCTGCGACAGACAGAAACTTCCCGTCGTTGAGTAGCATTGGAAACAGTTTGATGTCGCCGGCTCATACAGTTGGGGCTGAGCCAGTTAAACAGTCGAGTGCGCCAACAACCAGCGATCACAAGAAAACTGAGAAACGACCCAGTTCGGTTGCTACTGCTGATGCAAAAGGTAGAAGTGGTAGTGGTAATGAAAGCACAAGAGTGAATAGTTCTGTGACCGGCAAGAAAAACGATACAACCGGCATGAAAAATGACAAAATGAACAAGAAAAATGATACGACCAACAAGAAAACCGATCAAGGAAACCAGAAAAGTGATCAGGTAAACCAAAAAAACGATGCTACCAAGAAAACTGACACGACAAACAAAAAGAATTCGGCCAAACAGAAACGCGAGCCGAATGATGGCACCAAACCAGTGTTAGGTACTAACAACAACGAAGTCGATACTTCGACCAAAAAAAGTGATACCACGCAAAGTGTAAGGAATGTTAAAAAACAAGAAGTGAACAGCAAAAAGAAGCAAGACTCTGACATCACTAGAAGATCAGCAGTACCAGCAGTACCAGCAGTACCAGCAGTACCAGCAGTACCAGCAGTACCAGCAGTAGCAGCAGTACCAGCAGTACCAGCAGTACCAGCAGTAGCAACAGCACCTACTAAGCCGACCGAGAAAGACTTCCCAGTTCTTCGCGTTCCTGAACGTCATGATGGTACGTCGTGGATGTCAAAGAAAAACGATTCAACGCAACCAGACATGAACAAAAAAAATAAGCACAACTCAGCAGCAACAGCAGCACTTACTAAAACAATTGAGAAAGACTTTCCAGCTCTCGGTGCACCCGAAAATCACGATGGTACGTCGTGGTTGACAAAGACGGCTAGCAAACACGACACGACAAAGCCTTCTGGTAAACGTGACAAGTCAAAACAGAGCGACTCGACACAGAAACCGAAGCAACAGTCGGCCAACAAAAGTGCCAGTTGGACGAATGCGACGATCGTATCGCCCGAGGACTTCCCCCGACAAAAACACGTCAGCCTGGCCAGTGTGTTAGGTGGGGGTGCAGCACAGAACACAGAAGAAACTGAGGAGTTTACCGTGATCAAAGGGGCGAAGGGCAAGAAGAAAAAGAAGCAGGAGATGGAGGACTTGTGTCGAAAGCACAAGTTTGTGGTCAAGGTGGATGTGGCTGATTTGGAGGAAGATGAAGCTGATGAGAGTGGACCGCCTCCTGCTGACCCCGGCCCAGAGGAAACCACTGGTGTCCGAAGTAAGAAGAAAAAGGGGCAGCCGAACTCCGACGACAAAGACTGTCCCGCCACTGTGGTTGGTGACAGGAAAGAGCAAGGCGGTGATGTCATCGCACCGAGTATGAAGACCGCACCGCCCAGTCTGAAGGATTGCGCAGATAGCGTGATGGCGTCACCAGCCACTGGTACTGGTAGCGCCACATCTGCTGTAAAGGTCGCGCCGCCGCCGGGATTCGTGAAGCAGCCCAAGACCAAGGCGCCACCTGGCTTTGGCGCTGGTTCCGTTCCGCCCGTGCCATTGGTCGGCGTCACCATGCCGGCGCAGTTTCTTCTGGCGAATGGCGACTTCAGTAGCAGCGCCGATGACGTGCCCACGAATGGACAGGACACACAGCCACCGATGACGTATGACTACTTCAAACCAGATAACTTCAGCGTCCGCAACCAGACGTTGATCGCGGACATCCATACACTACTCGACTATGGCGGTGACGACAAGTTCGGCCAGTTCAAGATGTGCTCGAAAGAGTTCCGACGGGGCGAGATCACCGCCGACGACTACGACAGTCGCTGCATCCTGATCATGGGCAAGGAGTGCTTCGACGAGGTCTTCCCGGAGTTGCTTGTGCTTCTGCCCGACATTGACCGGCAGCAGGAGCTGCTCGACGCACATTACGGCACCAAGAAGAAGGGAAAGTCAGGCCGGCGTGGCACTCGCACGCCCGTCGCGTGCGGCACTATCAATACCAAGTCAAAGTTCTACACGTGTCACCGATGTCGACAGGTTACGATGATGAAGGAGAGGGACGCCCACCTGCGTCATCACGACACCGACGCAGACTTCCCAAGTCTACAGGCGGCCAGCGGGCGTGGACTTTTCGGCATGGGCTCTGCCGGATGCGTACAGAATCTCGCCTCTTGACCGACTCAGTGTCTCGTGGAATGTTATACAACATGTATACCCAGAACAAGAATTAAGCAATCATATCATCATCCCGTCTCGCTCCGGTTGATAGGTTAAGCGTTTGTCAATGAAGATATTTTCAGCACAACAGTTATAAATGTGTGGTAGTGAAATTCAGTGCGTGTGAAATTATGTATTTTCATATAAATCACTGGCATTAGTGCTAGCATTTTGTGATACTGTAATTTAAAGGAACCCTCCAAGAATCTAGACACTTGTCTTGAATTAGGATAGGTTTGAGAATTTATTTATAGCAGCTTATGGCAAAGCAATTATAAGCTGTTACCTGTGTTCGGGTAGACTGAAATAACCACTACCCAGGGAAACATGCACACCGATTACTCATACAAACAATAGAAGTATTTTCAATGTAAGCCAGGGAAGGTCGACAGTTTTGTTTTCGAGTGCAGTATGTATATATATAATATACACTTTGGTACGTGATGGAACAAACGCCTAAGTCTAAGATTGCTATATATCATATATATATGAGCGACTCATGCAAGTGTAACTGTTGTTACAGGTTGGTACGGTGCCATACTGACTTGTTTGTTAGGTCAATGTTGCTAATAAATGCTATTGTGTTCAAGCTTGTGCAAGTTTTGTAGTGTCTTTAATACAGTGGGAGTACCTGTAATTCCTGTTTTATCTCAACACCAAAGTCAAAGGTTTAGATGACTTTTGTGACATGTGTGGGACATTCATAACTTCTAAATCTACCCTGTCAAAATGTTACAAAACATGAAACAAATTACACTAGGACCTGTGTGGTACCAAATCTAAAAGTGTACCTGTTTTAAACCACCACCCAGCCACCCACCAGTGCATTTTGTGTGATCTTGCACAATCCAAAATAGGTTGCAGAACATCAGCCAATAGCCGCCGGTTTCAAGCGACATGACGTGGTTGCCAAAATATTACCCTGGGGGGCACTACCCTTACATGTTGGTAGGGGTGTGCAGCCGAAGATCACATACCACTACCCTTGATAAGGGCATCCAATATCAAAAAGTACACCCTTGTTCTAGGGAAAATGTGAAAAACGGACCCTTAATCTAGGGAGCCTCGGTAAAAAACGACCTCTGAAGTCGGCACATCCACAGTACTGGTAGTACAGGCAGTGCCCCCCCGGGCTGTGAATGCTGTGATAAAAACCTAGCCTTGTTCTAGGGAGCGTTCCTCGAAATGATACCCTTGTCTTGGGAACTTCTGTATAATGTTGGCCCTTGTTCTAGGGAGAACATGTGAAAAACGGACCCTTGATCTAGGGAGCCTCGGTAAAAAAACGACCCTTGAAGTCGGCACATCCACAGTACTGCTAGTATAGGCAGTGCCCCCCCCGGGGAATATTACCCACCATGCCACCCGATATCCATAAAGGTATCAATGTGCACAACTATGTTCCAGTTGATAACTGACGTGATTGAGGAGATTTATTTCCCTCGTGAAACGATGACAATCCCCCTACATACGTAATAACTAATACTATACTTTTGTGGGCTGAACCACTCCATCCTTCAGACCCCCAACCAATTGTAAACGTCTGATCCACCGGACATGTGGAGGTAGCGCCATCTTCTGGATAATTATGCAACGTGTCATATTCTTTAGTGTATCTGTAAGTGTTTGAATGAGCAGTGTTTGTAAATATAAGCTGATGAACAGTTACTAGATTTACATTCTACACAAACCCACCCAAACACAGCACACTGTACAATTAAATTGTGCACTCGCATCTTGGAGATTTTGTGCAGCCGCTGCAGGGACACATTTCATTAAAATTACTTGGGGTTTAAAGGGTTAATAACCAGCTCGCACCCTAACCAACATTACTGGAATGACTTCTGCCGCACCACGTGCACCAAATAAGCCCACTGATAAAGCTGTGTAGTTTCTCTGGCGCAAAGTACGGACATTTTAAACAAGGATTAATATTAACAGTTCCTAGTTTTATTCCGGACATACAATACACTTCTTCACATGCTATTTTGAAATAATTTCTGCATCCACATGAAACAGAATCTACTGTTACCAAAAAATCGGACTGAAAACTGCTTGGCATAGCAGTCTTATAATGCTGGTTAGAATTCAATAATATGTAGTTATTTTAGCAGTACTTCATCCAAATAATTGGAGACACAGTCGCAGTGGTATCGCTGCTGTTTTGGCATGCCCCTCTCTCATAAACTCCTGTTGTCTCACTTCTTGGTGGGAATCTGCTTCAATGTTCGGCTCAGCTGTGGACAAACAAATTTATAAGTAACTTTAATGACACATCATCAAATCAGACATATGAAATTATGGACAAAAATCCTGAACATAATTTTGTTCCCTTTCTTCTTCTGTATTGATAACAAATTCATTATGAATTTCATAAGTCTGAAGAATAACAGATCATAATGAACATGGCTTCAGAGGCTCTACCAGAAAACTATGGTTACTTGGGTACACTAATCTATTTGTAGGAGCTTGGACTGCACTAAACCAACCATGTCCGTTACTCATTTTTAATATCATGCACTTGCTACCAGAATAAATCATAATTTTGAAGGTATTCTGCCTGCCATATCTGTGCTCAAGAAGTGTTCAACTAGCACACAAAACATTGAAATAGTAAACACCCGCTGTTGACAGTATTGCATTGGCAGGTGTGGCTAACAGTAAGTTCCTAGAATTGATGTTCGGCATAAACACCTGGTTCTCACAATTAACACCAAAAGTGGGATGAAGTACAGCTGATTCAGTAACTCTCTATACTATTACCACCTTTGGCTTGAGCGGGAGACTCCGAGAACAGACAAGGTTGTTGTAACAACTTTGTGGAATTTACTCCCTATTGGTGTTAAGTCGGTATAGTGTATATAGTGTCATTTCGTTGTCATCTAAAAGACGTATCCTTTTAATACTGGATGTCCTCTTAGCTTCTTAGCAATTCCATTCATCTGTTGACGGGTTTTGCTTTGTACTTGACAATAAGAATGCTAATCTGTTAGATTTGTTGCTCAGATTTTCCAAGGAATTTGGCGCTAAAGAAGTAATTCCCTTATGATTATTATTAATTACCTCTTCAAACTTATGAATTTGCCTGATGAAGAAGTCCCCGTAGCGACGCGCCACCTTCGTGTCAGCAATGTGAATCATATCCTGAACAGAAACAAACAGTCAGGCAGCATGCAGACAAAATACCGCATTTGGCTATGTGCAGGAGGGCGATGATCAAACACTGCAACGGTGCAGGGAAATAAAGGATTATTGCAAAGACCTAAATCATCAACTAACCAGTGTATTTAAAAAATCTAATTTGATAGTCGCTAATATATTTAAATGGTAAAACTTAAATCAAACATAGTGAGGGAAAATCCCCTGAAAATGTTTGGGAAAACATCCCTGCCTTCCTTTTACTAGGATTTACATTCTCTGTTTTAGCTCTGGAGGTAAGTAATAATGAAATATTACATATGTTTAGATTTGTTGTCTTCCCTTAACATTTAATCAATTAAGAAAAAACAATACCTGCATTTTAATAATATCTTGAATACATAGTACTACAGGGTAGAGTTTTGACCAACCTTGTCAACATAGAAGTCGACTTCCGATGATGAGAGGAACTGTCCGTCCAGACCACCGGCGCCCTCTGTCCACACCATGTTCTTCATCTTGTGCTGCAGTCAGACATTTGGACTACGCTAGAGTCAGACATTTGGACAAGACTAGAGTCAGATATTTGGACAAGACTAGAGTCAGACATTTGGACAAGACTAGAGTCAGATATTTGGACAAGGCTAGAGTCAGACATCTGGACAAGACTAGTCAGATATTTGGACAAGGCTTAGAGTCATACATTCGGACTATGCTAGAGTCATACATTTGGATAATGCTAGAGTTACACATTTGGGCTAGGCTAGAGTCGCACATTTAGACTAGGCTAGAGTCACACAGTTGGACAATGTTAGCGTCACAGATTTAGACTATGCTAGAGTCACACATTTGGACTAGGCTAGTCATATATTTTGACTATACTAGAGTCTTAAATTTTGACTATATTAGAGTGATACATTTTGAACTTTGTTACAGTATTTTAAGGAGATATATGGCAGTTAGATAGGACATTTTTTTAAATGCATAATTAATGCAATATGTTGTACTCAAGTTGTAGACTATCTATTATTGAATAAAATATATTGCCATTTTTTCTGCCAGACCCCCATTTCCATGGCAACAATCAAAGATGAATTGTAGCTCCTCCAGTAATGCAGTAATCAGTGTAATTATTTCTAGTTCTTATTTACATCACCTCACTCTGTGCAATGTAAAAGAGATATTTTATGTATTGTCATTATTAATATTAAAAAAATATGTTAACATTTTTTGGGGTAAAAAATTCATATTTTTTATTATGATCATTATGTTAACCACATAACAAAAAATAAAATAAATATATCCTCGGCATTGCATAGAGAAGATAGCAAGGAAAACATCAGTCAAAACATTTAATTAATCTAGCATCATTACTTCTAGAGATATGATGTTTCCAAATTGGAAAAACACCGGTTTTAGCAAACAGGTGTAAATGGCTGTCAAAGATTCAGTAATGGGATTTATGCAAGCAACAACACGGAGACAAATATAGATATGAAAAAGACCAAATGGATGACGTTTGTTTATTATGGGAAACCAGTGTATAAGCCTTTTTTGCACTGTAATATTTAAATAAAAGAAATGTGGACTCTACAACCCAATGCCAGGCCTGTGACTGAGCCCATACTAGTCTCCTGAGCATCAGGCTGTTAGAGCCCACATTTCAACATATAAAGCAGCAGCGGTATTCAATTTACTACATGACAGAAGCACACTTTATCCGTGAATATAAGTTACTTAAAGGAATGCAAATGTTATAAAAGAGAATCTTCATTAATAGTAAACATAAAATGCTATTAGAATACAGCAGAATCACATTTTGAGAATCTTTGTTTAAAAATGTCATTTTAGCTTTAGCAGTGTCTCTCCTTAAACGCCACATGTAAGTACAGACAGAATAAAAAGTGTATCACACCAGATACCCTGCTTGTCATGTTAAGTGGTGCTGTGTAGCAGCAGTGGTTCAAATGACCCCCCACCCCCCACCTATACATGGTGGGGAAATTTAAACAATCTAAAATGGCTTCATAACCCACCACGCTGTCTGGTTCTCATATCACTGCAGCGCCAATGTGCATTAATATATGGTAATGCTGTTTTGGGGACTTTCCGAACTTATGGACCCACCCATTAATGTACTAAAATCAGGAGAAGTTTATTTTGCTGGAATACGACATGTAATTTGCACAATTCATTGTGTATTGAGTATGTCTGGTTAGAAGGGAGATATTGTGACCACATGAGAGTTTTTGTGTTAAGGAAGGAAGAACGCACCTTGAAGCACATCAGCTGGGTGTGGAGACCATCCTCTTGCTGCAAGCAAACAACACGTATTATTACAATATGCGTGACTAGTCACATTTGACCTCAAAGAAATTCAACACAGCACTGGTTTCCTTGGCGTCCTGTTTCGGATTGTGTTATACATCAAATCTACTTCCACAAAAATGTGTCCAACTGGGAATACTACACCAGAACTAAGTCTACCGCTACAGATTGTCGGATTCTTCTACTTCTATTTGATCATTCCTATCATGAAACTATCAAACCACATAGAGGTGCATGAAGCTTGCGAGCACTTACAATTTCTGCAATTTATATTTAGAAATTTGACAGTTAAAAACCATTCCCAATTATACTGTAATATCATGATGATTACATACATGCAATGACACCTGTACCCAACCCCGAGTGTGATCAAATAGCAACGAGACAACTGAACCACTGTTGGCTGGGAACTACTCACCATGAAGGCAGCCAACTTGCTGACAGGCAGTGTTGTGTAGAGCTTGAGGTAGCTGCAACAGAAGCAAGTACACGCTGAGACGACTCCTAATGATTTGATTGCAACAACATGTCTCCACGTTTAACTAAATAATAAAAATATCCACATATATATATATTTATGCAAGCAACAACACGGAGACAAATATAGATATGAAAAAGGCCAAATGGATGACGTTTGTTTATTATGGGTAACCAGTGTATAAGCCTTTTTGGCACACTGTAATAATTAAATAAAAGAAATGTGGACTCTACAACCCAATGCCAGGCCTGTGACTGAGCCCATACTAGTCTCCTGAGCATCAGGCTGTTAGAGCCCACATTTCAACATATAAAGCAGCAGTGGTATTCCTAGAACAATTGAAAGGAATAACATGTAATCACAGCAGAACTTGTTATGTGTAGTTAATTTTAAAGCCAACATGATTAACTAAGCCACATATATATATATAATGTACAAAAAAACTGGTGTGCTTAAAACTTTGACCCTTGGTTACGTATATAATACGTTTTAGTTTAATATTCTAACACTTAGAATATGTAGTATGTGCAGAAATGGATGTAATTATTTGCGCACATGAAACTATTTTAGTGATTTTTATTTTCAGCGACTATATTCTGTCTCGTGTAATGGAACAGCCTGCTGTACGCAGCGCTATATTCTGTCTCGTGTAATGGAACAGCCTGCTGTACGCAGCGCTATATTCTGTCTCGTGTAATGGAACAGCCTGCTGTACGCAGCGCTATATTCTGTCTCGTGTAATGGAACAGCCTGCTGTACGCAGCGCTATATTCTGTCTCGTGTAATGGAACAGCCTGCTGTACGCAGCGCTATATTCTGTCTCGTGTAATGGAACAGCCTGCTGTACGCAGCGCTATATTCTGTCTCGTGTAATGGAACAGCCTGCTGTACGCAGCGCTATATTCTGTCTCGTGTAATGGAACAGCCTGCTGTACGCAGCGCTATATTCTGTCTCGTGTAATGGAACAGCCTGCTGTACGCAGCGCTATATTCTGTCTCGTGTAATGGAACAGCCTGCTGTACGCAGCGCTATATTCTGTCTCGTGTAATGGAACAGCCTGCTGTACGCAGCGCTATATTCTGTCTCGTGTAATGGAACAGCCTGCTGTACGCAGCGCTATATTCATTCATAGCTGGTCTGTGCATGCAGCATCTAGGAATATATATATATATATACATGGACTGAACCATCGGACAATAATAAACTTAAATATTATTCTAAAAATATGTGCTGAAAATCGTAGGCATCCACTATAAAAAATGCATCACATGTTGCAGAGTGTGAAACATCTCTACCATTTCCCTCTCTCCATAGTGCAACCCCCACAGCCAACAGAACAGGTGTGAAACATCTCTACCATTTCCCCCTCTCCATAGTGCAACCCCCACAGCCAACAGAACAGGTGTGAAACATCTCTACCATTTCCCTCTCTCCATAGTGCAACCCCCACAGCCAACAGAACAGGTGTGAAACATCTCTACCATTTCCCTCTCTCCATAGTGCAACCCCCACAGCCAACAGATCAGGTGTGAAACATCTCTACCATTTCCCTCTCTCCATAGTGCAACCCCCACAGCCAACAGAACAGGTGTGAAACATCTCTACCATTTCCCTCTCTCCATAGTGCAACCCCCACAGCCAACAGAACAGGTGTGAAACATCTCTACCATTTCCCTCTCTCCATAGTGCAACCTCCACAGCCAACAGAACAGGTGTGAAACATCTCTACCATTTCCCTCTCTCCATAGTGCAACCCCCACAGCCAACAGAACAGGTGTGAAACATCTCTACCATTTCCCTCTCTCCATAGTGCAACACCCACAGCCAACAGATCAGGTGTGAAACTGCAGCCAGTACATGTTCTGGCCTCCTTGAAGGACCATTGACCACTGTGTAGTGTGCTGTGTTCACTACATGAGTGTCTCACCTGCGAATGACTGGCAGCGACTGTTGTTGCTGCACCTCGTCTAGGAAGACGTTCAACTGCTGCTGGTACGCCTCCTACAAAAATGATAATAAAAAATATCCCAATATCATTGCACTATGTCGATCATTAAATTCCCATTTTTATTCCTAGGGTTCTTATTGTAAATCTGACAGTTTATTCACAAGTTCCAACCCCACGTGTCAGCTGGGAGAGACCATTTGTTGCTTGAATGTTGCAGCCAGCATAAGCCAAGAAAACAGTTATTTAACTGGTTCTTCTTCCTACAGTGAAACTCTACATTTTTTGTTACTTGGATATAGCAGCTAAATCAGACTAACGAATGAGGCCATCGCATGTTTGACTGTGTAGTACCTTGTGGAAGCTGCTGCCAGGTGGCGCTTCATAATTTGGCTGCACGGGCGACAGGAACTTGGGACATCCGAATGCAAAACTGATCTCAAACTCGGCCCGGTCACTGCAGAGAATGCATACAAGTATCACTCCCTGGTTATACATATTTGACATATGTAGTGTACACATTTTGTACACATTCATTTTGCTACTAAGCATTTTTTGCAAATATGATTTTATATTAGTATAACAACTATACTTGTCCTGGGTGAACCTTACATAAGCATTACATTTCTGTCCACCTTCTTCCAGCACAATACTACTTATCCAAGTTCCTTATGTCTTTCTTTCACATGCTGAATATTCTGTGTTGTATTATATTATTATTAATTGTATTATTGTGCTATTTGCATGGTTTGTATGGAAATCAAATATTGACTGATTGATTGATGACAATACGCACCATTTCTGCATCTTGTTCATCTTCTCGCTGTACGACTTCTCGCGCAGTACGGACGCGACGCTCTCGTCAATCCGCATCGGGTGAAGCGTGAGACAGATGGCAAGCAGCGTGTACATCTGGTCGTTCTGTTTCTTGATCTGCACACGCAGTAAACAAACACATTATTTATGCAAGCACCAACACAAGTCATGAATAGTGATGAAATAAGGCCAAATGAATGACGTTTATTAAAGAGATTAAGTTAAAGAGAGAGAAATGTGGGCTCTACATCCCAAGGCTAGGCCTGTGACTGAGCCCTTACTAGTCTCCTGTACCTCTGGATGACAGAGCCCACATTTCGGCACATACAACATTAGCAGTATTGTTATAGATATATAAAACAACAGCATTACTACTGTAATCACAGTAGACCTTATGCACTGTACCGTACTAACCAAGCACACCATTCATTCACACTAACTATAATCCCAACTACCTGCTGAAGAGTTACACTATATCAAGATTTAGCCTAAACCTATAAGTGGGGCCATAATTCTCATTTTTGTCTTTTTCCTCATGACATTGCAATATATCTACTGCACAAAACTGAACATAACACAACAACATAATTGTATATATTTATATTAAATTATTATTGTTATATTTGCACTTTCCTGGTTTAATCTTTTAAAGCTACTTTTAGTCTCCCATTTTTCCCAATTTTCTTTTGAGTTGTCTATGTGCACAATGCCTGCTTTCATTTGTTTTCACTGCTTTGTATATAATGTATGTTTTGTATTTTAACGCATGTGTACATGGTGTGAAACATCAACACAATTTATACCTATGATATAGCCCCCAACACTGACCATTTAGTGTCGTATTTACCACAAATACAAGTTCACGACACCACATGTCATACTAAAAGTTATCAACTCTCTGTCTCCTTTTTAACTTCACCACTCATAAATATGCTCACGAACCTGTATCCAGGGTAAACACAAGCACATTGAAACTCAAGACAATACTGACTTAAAATTAAAATGTGTACATTAGAAAAGATATGCAGTGCTCAAGAAAGTAACGAGAGAAAGCGAGAGTTGTCGGACCTGGTCGTAGAGATAGGTCCTGCTCTGTATGATGTGTTTCGTCCGCTGGTTGTACAGCAGGATGGTGGAGAACGTGCGAATGGCGTCCTGGTAGCGTCGCATCATCATGTACACGAAGCCCACGTAGTAGTAGGTGGTCACCTGGCACGCCGGTACACGCGAGTACATGTCCTACAAGCATACATCATCATGTACACTCTGGTACACGCGAGTACATGTCCTACAAGCATACATCATCATGTACACTCTGGTACACGCGAGTACATGTCCTACAAGCATACATCATCATGTACACTCTGGTACACGCGAGTACATGTCCTACAAGCATACATCATCATGTACACTCTGGTACACGCGAGTACATGTCCTACAACTATACATCATCATGTACACTCCGGTACACGCGAGTACATGTCCTACAACTATACATCATCATGTACACTCCGGTACACGTGAGTACATGTCCTACAACTATACATCATCATGTACACTCCGGTACACGTGAGTACATGTCCTACAACTATACATCATCATGTACACTCCGGTACACGTGAGTACATGTCCTACAACTATACATCATCATGTACACTCTGGTAAACGTGAGTACACATCATCATGTACACTCCAGTACACGCAAGTACGTCCTACAAGTGTACATCATCATGTACACTTCGGTACACACAAGTACACGTCCTACAAGTATACATCATCATGTACACTCCGGTACACGCGAGTACATGTCCTACAAGTATACATCATCATGTACACTCCGGTACATGCGAGTACATGTCCTACAAGTGTACATCATCATGTACACTCCAGTACATGTCCTACAAGTGTACATCATCATGTACACTCCGGTACACATGAGTACATGTACTACAAGTATACATCATCATGTACACTCCGGTACATGCGAGTACATGTCCTACAAGTGTACATCATCATGTACACTCCAGTACATGTCCTACAAGTGTACATCGTCATGTACACTCCGGTACACATGAGTACATGTACTACAAGTATACATCATCATGTACTCTCCGGTACATGCGAGTACGTGTCTGACAAGTATTCATCATTATGTACACAAAGTAATGATTTATGTAGCTGACAGGAATGTCAATAAAATAACGCTTAGTACATTTTCAAGCACCCACATTTTGGAAGTTGTATGTGATACCATCTGTAACCAAATTTTTTAATGCATAAAATATATTCATAAAAAATGATTTCCTTACCATGTGTCGCCTTCTGTCAAAGAAGGGCTGGACGGTTTGGTAGATGTGCTCAATGTCTGCTACTTGTCATTTGGCATTGGATTGCACGTTTGATGTGAATGCAATTTGTGCATCCACCCACCCCTGACATATAAATCCATAAATCCCCGTATAAATGCTACTTATATGTCTTATAAGAAAACAGGTGCCCAGCCAAGCACCTGCAACCGAGCTCTGTGCAAACTATGTGTTAAGGCTACCAGTGCAGCAAAGTAGACTCTCACCTTCTTGTTGAAGTTTACATTCTCGAGCACCTTGAGTGCCTGATAGTAGTCACCCAGCAGCGAGTGCAGGCGCAGTAGACCTATCAGACTGAAGTAGCCAAGCATCTTGTAGAGGGAGAGTCTACCAAACTCACCGGCCACACTGTCAGGGTCACCTAGACACGCAGACAGACAATGTCAGGGTCACCTAGACACACAATGCAGGGTCACCTAGACACACAGACAGACAATGTCAGGGTCACCTAGACACACAGATACACAATGTCAGGGTCACCTAGACACACAATGTCATGGTCACCTAGACACACAGATACACAATGTCAGGGTCACCTAGATACACAATGTCAGGGTCACCTAGACACACAATGTCAGGGCCACCTAGACACACATACAGACATTGTCAGGGTCACCTAGACACACAGACAGACAATGTCAAGTCATATATTTCTGTTTATGCAAATATCTGGCAGTAGATGTTGTAACTAAATGTCTGTGGACATGTAATGACGGTCACTATTGTAAGCCCTCGTGAATCTCACACATGTGTCATGTCATAACACTGAACAATACACACAATTTTAAACCAACATTTTAAAGTACCAATTCTGGGGGGGGAGAAGAGGGTCTGGGATTTAGTACTCCATATGAATAGTTGACAATTGTTAATGATCCCCCATTGTATCAGCATCTGGTAGTGATCTCTAAATTCAAACCAACACCAACGTTGACTGTCAGATCCATACATTTGTAAATACCTAGGTCACACTATATTTCAAGAGAACACGTTTAACAATAAATCCATATTCTGACAAGTCGATAGGCCAGATTTACGAACAACGATGCAGCCAGCAGTGCTCCCTGGCACGCAATGTTGAAACTACAGCGTAAGTCAAGGCAGAATTTGGAAACAACACCACTCTTCCATATGCCACCAGAGGGCACCAAGTGAACTCAACTGACCTCCATCCGAGTAAACTTTCAGCTGCTCGTTGATGCGCGACTTGTCAACCAGCGAGTGCAGCACATTCAACACAGAGTGCACATTCCACACCTGTCAACATCAAACGTCACCCGTGAGTGTCAGCTGGTGTTGTCACCAAGAAGGACAGCAGGACACGGCAAAGAAATCACAGACTGTAAGTGGTAAACATCCTTCCTCAAATTTCTTTGCGAGTCCTATTTTATATTTCGAGAATAAACAAATATATCTAGCATCCATTATGACAAGCTAGCTCAATTATGTAAATGAAGTATTTAGGTTTTGATAAACTCATCAGACAAACCTTAATTAATTTGACCGAATCCAGTAAAACAACAGCCAAAAAGGCAGTGTTCCTGTTTAATATATTATAACAGAGCCACTTGGGGCTTTTAGTTTTGCCAGTTACCAATTTAAACATATAAATAATAACACCTATTGCTTGAATTCATATTATATTACATCCTGCTATCCATGTCCACCAAGCCAAAAAAAAAATGCAATGAATTAGAAATTCCACATTTTATGCTGTGCAGTCGGACATTTTCGAATATGCATATTTTTGGCACCCTTTTCGGGATGCCGAGATGTGACGTCACATATGACCCACACTCGCATCAGGCCGACCCTTTCCATGCATTCAAAGCATTCATGATGACTAGTGTTTGTATTACATTGGAATATCGCACAATAACTCTCCTAACTATCCTTGTAAACATGCTCTGAATGCATGGAAAGGGTCGGCCTGATGTGAGTGTGGGTCATATGTGACGTCACGATACCACGTGATCACCTAGCTCATTAAATTTTTATTTTCCGCGGTAATCGCTACACAGACGGGTTTTAAAACAAATTTATGCTACAAATATATTTTTCTGTATTTTTTAATGTTCTCGAATGTTAAACTTTGTGTACACATGGAAAACGGATTTTAGCTAATGCCTTTGTTTTTTGTTGATAAATCTAATTGCACCTTCCACGTGCACTACAAATATTTACACCAATGAACCTGATTTGTTAAGCGCTAGATCAAGTAAGATTGCCAACAAATCTAACATTAATAAACAGCCTATGTCCATTGTGTATAAAAGAAGCTTAGGTCGCAAAAAACAGACAGCCATCACACTAACAAATAGATCACCATTGCTATATTGATCCGAAACAGATAGTTTTAGTCTCAATAGACCAATGACATGTTCAGCAACTTATTGTGTGAAGTTTGCTTGTTAAAGTGGAAATATTGTCAGATATCTTGTTAGACAAACCAAAAGATACTGACGGTGTCACAACCACCCCTCAACGAAAATTTTTACGCAATCAAACCAAGCTAATCACATGAAGTTCTTTTCACCTTTTGTCATTAAAAATGTCTCTAACGACCTTATCTACCTACACCTTATGGGTAAAAGAATCATCTAAACAAACATATGACAAAGGATGTAAGATAATAAAAATACACTAGGCAACAGAGCATACCTTGCTGTTGCTTCGAAGAGTGTCGATTTCTTCCACTGTCTTCTTGCCCAGTTTGCAGCGATACTGCACGAATGACTGGAACTGGAACATAACACGACTAGTCACAACACATGGTGAGCATGACTTTATGAATGTTACTGGTCATAACATAGGTATGACTTTCTGAGTATGTTGAAAGTGCACTTTAATACAATTGTCTGAGTACCGGTACATAATTCTGTATTTGAATATTTACAACCAAATGTATTACAATTTGAAAGGAAATTATTTGAAATGTCACATCTTTTCAAATATATCATATCAGGCAGATGACATTTAATTTGAAATATTCCAATTACAGTTTTGGGAATATATGAAATGTCACCAGATCACAATACCAGCATACTATCCAAAACATACGCTGTGTAACTGAAATGCTTTTGACTTTCCCTGTACTAATTACATGGGAACAGAAAATGCAATGCCACCAAGTATACATTTAACTGGCGATTAACCCACTTTTTGACATACAGTGCTAATTAAACGAACCAAAGCACATACTGGAGGTACTGAGCCACACATTTCACAAGAATATACATTTATGCACATTTAGATCCACATATTAAACACCAGGCATAATTAGTGCAGTTTAAGAAATTGTAATACCACATTAAAGTGCCTTTAAATACTGTGCTAGCACTACCGATCGCCACTTGCGCCATAGGCGAAACGGTTTCCCATTTGGCGAAAGAAATAAAAATCTCTTCGCCAATTTGGCGAAACGCCTTCGTGGCCGTATTAACAGCGCACTGTGGCGTCAGCAGCAGTGCACCCGTGAATCACAGGTGCCCGCCACCCGTGGAATTGTTTCAGCGCCCCCTAATACGTAATTGTCCCGCGATAAGCCAATGATTGAATTTTTCTCGGCGACAGCCAATCGTATGCAATAATCCGTATAAATACCGCGCGCGTGTAAAATTCCTCACAACGGTTCACTTAATTATACATTCAAGATGATTAGAAAGTGTACATCAGCTGACGATGACCGTGAAAAGAAGAAGCAGAAAACGACGAAGCTGTCGGCACGTATGATCAAGTCGGACTGGTTTGTTCGTTTTCCGTGGCTGATTCACGACAGTGACGTCTTTCGTTGCAAGATTTGCGTTCACGCAAAAGCGAAGAACGTTTTTGTTTCTGGGAAAGATTGTACCAGGAAGCTGAAGAAAGACGACTTGGTGAAGCACGAGTTGTCTGCTGACCACCGAAGATCGGTGTTGCTTCCGAAGCGCCAGCTGGACTTCGTGACTGCCAGGGTCACAGCAAATGACCACGCAAAGTCGGCCGTTATCGCTCAGATGAGGACCGTCCTGACCCAAGCAAAGAACTGCCTCCCAACAGTGAAGAACGCTGCCTTGGTCGAGCTTCAGATCTTGAATGTAAGTACAACACATCCACCGTTCATTTTAATCTATGTGTTTGTTAATCTCGCGGAATAGAGAGTTGCCAATTTGAATTTCCGGCACTTTTTCATGTTGATGAATGCCGGCCGCTGTTTACATTTTATGCAACAAGACCTGTTTGATTACAGGGCTGTGGTGCCCTGGCCCAGCTGCTGCCAGTAGAGGAAGGTACCTCTATGTACACACATCATTTGTGCGTCGAGGACTTTTATGACTGCCTCGAGTCAGTAGTCAGGACAACGTTCCACCAAGAGCTGGCACAGGCCCCATATGGCCTGTTCGCCATTGAGGCGGATGAGGCAACTGATTCATCAAATGAAAGCATTATCATCACGTACATTCGGTAAGTGGATCTCGATAATAATTATCGATATATTCACTGTTGTTTTTCATTTCATTGCCTCGCTGTCTTGTTACTGATATGTTGGATCCGATGGTCTGGTCAAGTCACGATTTTTTGATGTGCGTGCCCTTGACCAGAGAACTGCTGAATAATTGTCCCGTATATTCACTGTTGTTTTTTATTTCATTGCCTGCTGTCTTGTTACAGATATATTGGATCTGATGGTCTGGTGAAGTCACGATTTCTTGGTGTGCGTGCCCTTGACCAGACAACTGCTGATGCTATCTTTGAGAAGATAAGGGAGATCCTTGCGGTGCACGCCTTGTCGGAGACATCGATGGTGGGGTTGGCAACTGATGGGGCTAGTGTCATGACTGGCGTTAACAAAGGTGTTGCAGCAAGGTAAGGTCTACCTACCCAGACTCTTGGACTGGATACCGTGCTATATAAGAACTTACCTTTTACTTTACAAATTTATGTTTCTTGGCTGCAACCTGTTTTGACTGAATGTTTTAGATTCAAGCGTCTGGCGCCGAACTTGATAACGACCCACTGCATGGCGCATCGCCTGCAGCTGTTGACAGAGAAGGCAGCGAATCGGTGCCCATTTATCATCAAGTACATTTCGGTCCTCAACACCTTTGCCAAGGCGCTTAAGTTTTCACCCAAGCTGTGCAGAATCCTTGAGTCGAGCAAGGAGTTGTATGGCGAGGATGCTTGCAAAGTGAAACAGGTTCGTAGATATGTAACTGTGTTTGCTAAATTGATTTGCTTACATGTTACTAACCACCATTATTTGTAGCGTTTTCTCCATGGATGAACTGGCATTTAATTGTGTGGTATTTTTTTCTAATTTTTTCTAAATTAATTGACAAGTTTTTTGATTCAGGTGTTTTTCACACGATGGCTATCGTTTGCGAACAGCGTGCAGGCTTTGGCGTCGTGTCTGGCAAGCGTGATCTCGGCCACATACGCTGCAGCTGGTGAGCGGCTGTCCGACGGTAAGGCAGTGTTACTTGGCTGTGTCAAGCAGATGGCTACGTACCGCTTCCTGTACCTCACTGCATTCCTTTCCGACGCAGTAGGGATCCTCGCCATCTTGAACAAGATAATGCAGAAAGACCGCCTCAGCTATACAGCACTCAAGCCGCACATTGACGTGTCCATCCTGGCGCTGATGTCGCTACTCACCACAGACGGCCCTTTCCTCGCTGCCATGAAGGAGCATCTGCCAGCTATTGCAGATGGTGAGTTTGAATACAAGGGACACACCATCAAGGACACAGCCAAGGATCGGGACAAGACCCATGGGGCTACCCGGCAGTTCGTCGAGGAGGTCGTGACCCGCCTGGAGGCTGCATTCCCAGATGCTGGCATGCTGCACGCCCTAACCCTGTTCAGAAATTTAAGTATTTAATACTTACCAAATTATTTAACCCCCACACCTGGTTATGATAGAAGACATACCTGATAAACAAACTCGTCAATGATATCCCACATCCATTGGTTGGGTAGTTCCAGTGTGACGGGTCCTTCAGGGTCTAAAACACCACACGCATGCATGCATAATACAACATTTGACTTCAAACCTTAACGGCATAACAGTAACGCATTGCATATTACCATAATTACTGTATCTTTTGGGACACTCTAACATTTTTTCTTCTTCTGTACTGTATGTTTTGGGACACCTTTGTATAATTATTTTCTATCCCTATGCATTGGGACACCAATTAACTGTATTTCTGACGAGTGCATACCCACTTTTCCCCCGATGCAGACGCATACCCGGTAAATAAAAAATCAGTGTATCAATAAAACGTATTACAATCGTAGCTGCTCTGACGTAAACAACACAAACTTGGGTGATGTACCAAGTAATTCTGTAGCACCAGCAACGATGTGTCGCCCTTCTCTCGGCTACCAGCTGGCCTCTATACATTTAGGAAGTGTCACAATATGCATCTAAAATCCTAGTTGTAGTTAGTTCCCCAGTGTTTGGCATGATCTCTGCACTGTCTTGTACATCGTTTCACGTATAGTTTGTTTTAATCAGCATGAATGGACATTCATTCATCAAGAAATTAGTTACAAACAGTGTAATGGACGACACCTTGTTAATACTAGAGGTAGCTCAATGGGAATTACATGACAGTTTGTTACATTACTGCAAGTTTGTCTTCTGTATTTTAATAACAAATGTGTTTCTACATGTGGCCAAGATAGGGATGGGCAGTAATGCGGGTATGGGCGGTATTGCGATCAAATTCGGTACAACGTGTCACTCAGTAAATAGTCTTCGAACAGGTGTAGGAAACCGGTACCAAACAAACTGATTTTTCACATGATTGAGGATGTAGTCCCTACATATAACATTTGTGTCACGGGATATAGGATCATTCAGCCACTCAAAAAATAGTTAGTAGCAGGGTTATAGACGAGGTAACTATGGTGAAATTACAAAGCCAGGTTAACACCAGGGTAATAAAACAGGGACGACATGACGTCAGGATTCGTTCATGTCCCTAAGTATTGGGACAGTGAATCTGAGAATTATTTTTGTGCACTGTATGTTTTGGGACAGCTGATCAGTTAAATATTTTTAAATGTCCCAATACAGTCATTATGGTACACATACCTTGTCAAACAGTTACAAAGTGACTTACACAACAAAACAACTCTGGAGAAAACTAACGTCAATTATAATTAGAGAAACGACTTGCGCCATAGAGTCTGGTGAACCTCTTTATGCACAGTTGGGGTACATTCGCTTATTAAACAGGAAGTTCGGGGTTCGGAGGGGAGTAAGCAATACTTACAGAGGATGTAGTTGAAGAGACTGCAGTAGTTGTAATATGATTCAAAGCGCTGATCAATCGTTGGCCCGGTCTGAAAACACAAATATGACTATGATGAAATGTCAGATTAATACACATAAATTATCACTCATTTGTGACGTGCAGTGTCGTAGTGTATAGAACATCAGATTCTCAAACTACAGATTCTTGGTTCAAATCCTCTTGATGAGGTTGTGCAAGTGCATTCATTCTGCACTGCTCAAGTTTACTTAGTTGTATGAATGAGTACCCGGCTATAGAAAGTGGTGGATATTTGTGTATGAACAGTTTTTACGTGGTAATTACAGCATGATAAAATTCTTCACAGGGAAGTTGAAGTGGTGACTGACTGAACGAAATGGAAAGGAAATCTGACATGTAAAAATGTTGGGCTTCAGACAGTGAACAACAATGGTTGTTACTGATATGTACACTGATAAGTGACAACAGTAAAAACAATGGTTGTTACTGATATGTACACTGATAAGTGACAACAGTAACAACAATGGTTGTTACTGATATGTACACTGATAAGTGACAACAGTAAAAACAATGGTTGTTACTGATATGTACACTGATAAGTGACAACAGTAACAACAATGGTTGTTACTGATATGTACACTGATAAGTGACAACAGTGAGGTAAGTAAAACATATAATGAGATTTTAATAGTTTTAACAAAGTTTGCACTAACTTTTTTGAGTTCACACATTACATTTTCTTTAACAGTATATTGACATTTGTGAATAGACAAATACTCTACTGCTGCACTATATATACAGTCGCGCCTCGTTATAACGCGGTAGTCGGGGGTCCACGAAATGAATTCGCGTTATAAACATGGTGCGTTCCCGTGTCTGCCGCCAGGGGCGCTACGACGATGACCGACACTGCTGCTGCACGAAGAACGCCATCAAAGCCAACGTGTGCACGTCGCGCAGTCTATACGCATTTTATGAAGCTTATTAAACTGCCAGCCAACGTCAATGTGTATTCTGTTTAAATGTCATACAGTGTTGGACACTGTTGAACTGAATAAAATCCATGAATTGTGTACCGTTTTAAATAAACAACGGACCAACAAGCCACAGTCACCTGAACTGAACCGCTGACGTAAGATCTAAAATAATGACCTGGCACTCAGCAGCCGAATATACAAATGATCTCACAAACGCTGTGTTAGAGTTGATTAAGGATTTAAAACGATAAGTATGCTCACAATTGGCTTAACTTCATCTTTCAATCAATATCAAAATACTAATTTAGAAAGCACATTTACCGTGCCGAACAATAATACGATTCACCAATTCATATGCAGTTGACGAATATTTTGGCACACCAGTACAGGCAGAAGCTTTGCGTTCATCGCAGCGAAAAGCTAATATTTGTTACGCAATGTTAGCTTACTGATCTTGCCTACTAAGATTAATTAAAATGTATTGAACCCATTCTTAAGCAAGGCGTATTTGTGAATTTCAATTGCACTTTACAAGCCGCCTGGCGCAGAAGCCAGGCGAACTCGCGATCCGCGGAAGCCATAAGCATGACTAGCAGATTGGAAATGATTCGTTTGATGTCAGCACAAAACAAACAATACCTTGCTCCACATTTACTGTTCCTAAAGTAAAAATTGACCATAATTATAGTCACAGAAACTTATACCTTTGATAGCATTGGCAGTGCAGAATAAACAACGGCAAGTTAGTGACGCACCGCACATTGATTCGTTGCAGTTGTATGTCAACGTTAAATTTATTGTCCGCCAACTAGTCTTCCAATATACTAGTCGTGGACAAAGATGGGGATAACTTCACACAAAACAATTGACAGTTACCCATTTTCCCCCTGGTGGCAGAAATTCGGAGTCCATGACCGACCGCGTTATAACCAAATCTGTGTTATGATGGGGCGCATTATAACGAGGTGCGACTGTATAATGTTACACACAGGCACTATACAAATATATTTGGTTACAACAGTGGCTTATTGTTGAAACTGCTCATTGTTTTCTGAGTTCTAACGAAGCAGTGTGATTGGTTTGTGCAGAAGCCAACCCAGTGCATACATTTGTTCAGTGATGCCACCAACCTGCACACGGGCGTATACATGCCGATAGTACAACTCTTTGTACAGGATCAAGAACAAGGTATCTGTAAACATAGACAGCGATTTGTAAGCAGCATGAATGACGTCATCGTACACATAAGGCAGTTCGTAATTGCCCTCGTCTCATTCAGCGTCATCGGTACTGATGAAGTCGACGTGATACGTTGACGAAAGCCTCTACCAGGTAAATTAAACATCTTGGATATGAAAAATGAAAGTTTCTGATTTGAAAACGAACTATCCTGAAGAATGTTCAGTAATACTTACCACTGGTACTACATATATCATAAAATGTTCTGAAAAACTGTTTGTAAATAAATTTAGCACACACTACTTTTACTGATACATGTATTAATTTTCTACTATGCACACAGCATATCACTGCTATGTACTGTATGCAGCATATAGCATAATGTAAGTTTAGTACATAAATAAACAATTGTATACGCACACCTGTATATGTACATACCATTCTGCACAACTGGTGCTACTATCTCAGCCTCCGGCCATGGAGAGTTCTTAAAGAATCGCTCCGTGAGGTTGTTGAAGCTGCAAGCAGACAGCGTAAAAATTAAATGCAACTAATAATTTTATAGAAACAGCAAAAAACAAAAAGCAGTAAATGTCATACAGGTGGTGATCATTAATCCCAAGCAGAAAATGGATGATTATATTACAAATATAAATGATTACTCTTAAAATGTATTTAAGTACAATTATGTAGAATAGTGTAATCAATTACTTTGCATGTAATCCTGATTACACTCATGATTACTATCATGATAACAAGTTATTAACAGCTTAAGGATTACTAAGTACAATTCCTGTCATTTTTAATACCGAGTTCTTTTGGTACAAATGTACACTGACTTCACTCTCCTGGATATGGCCTTAGTGCATTGTAGATTCTAGACACAGATATTTGTTTGTACATAATGATAATGGTATTACCATTGCTTGTACATGACGTACAATTCAATTTTTGCATACATAAAAAGTATTTATAATGAATCTGCATGAGTTCCACAATATTTTAATATTAAATTGAAGTAAGTGTTTGGTAAATAAATAATAAAATTGTGTCTTGTGGTTCGTGGATACAATTGTTTCAGAGTAGGTGCAACAAGGGAGACGATCTTTGTATTACAACAATGTTGTCCAACTTTTCACAGCCAGTCTGGCCCCTAGATTTGAAAGGGATGGTCCGCTCATCTAAAAAAGTACCCGCCATAACCATGATAACACCCACCCATTTTCGTAGGCATTCTGTATCTCATAAACGTTCTGTTCAGTGATGCACTTGTGAAAGTAGATGAGAAAGTTTTTGATGACATCTGGCATAATGAACGTTTTGTTCTGATACTGCTGATCGAAGTCCTGCCTGGCGTCCGCTACAAAACAGGAAGAAATAACTTATTGAAAAACAATAGATTTAAATTATCTGTGAATATGGTAATTTTGAGTAAAAATATATAATGTTGTATTAAGTGTGTAAAAAACACACACATGGCAGCAAAAGTCAAAGCATCAGACAATTTAAAAGGTTCAAAGTTAGTTCTTAGTTACTTGAAGTTCAAAGTTAGTTTGCAAAAAATATCGGGTTGTTGATCGTTTTAAAGATTATTTACAAAATACAGTTGAGATTACTGTGATTTAATTATGCTATTGGTGGGATGATGCCAGATAAAAAACAGTCAACATTGATGAGTATCCATCAATTTTTTACACTACACTTTGAAATAAATGTTGCAGCCAGTTATTATCAGTACACTCGACACTTACAAATATTGCAGTAACTGTTATGGAGGATAGTCAGTTGAGTAGATGGTGATGTTGACATTAAAAAAGTCCCAATAATTGAGCATATTAATTAAAACACTATCAATGTTTAAATTACTTTACTATTAAAACAGTTGTGAAAATGATCAACTTACCTGGGGCATCGTAGGTATTGCCATAATACCTGTGCGCATCATACTGCAAGCAAAAAACAGTGGATGAAATCAACTAGATAGCTGAATAATTATAAAATCATAACATAAATAAAGGTAAATAAATTATGCCAGCTGGTATTAAAAAGCTTAGCTTTGAAATAATAATATTAATTGCTTTATTCACAGACTCCATGCAACATACATTATCATGGTTCTATAGTTGTGTTGTAAACAACAGTTACAATGTACAGAATGAAAATCACAAAATTAATTATGTAAAATGTCAGTGATTAAATGTCGATATGGAATGGATATTGTGACTGTCTTATTGACTATTTATGTAAACAGGCGATACGTTTGGCAGCGGAGACTGGACGTTTTAATAACTGCAGAATATAGTACACCACCGTGCCATCTGTTCGAATGTGGAACTGGGAGACAGTCGGTACTTGTTGGACAGTTGCTGTCGCAGGGGCTGTCCGGCGCCTGCGATGCCGACAATCTGGCAGCACACGCACTTCAATTACTGCATTTTGCCTGCATTCTAAAACACCTATACTTCTACTGCGCCTTTACCTGATCTCCATAGTCGTCGCTTTCACGCCACATCTCTGATGTTCATTAAAAACAACGATATATTACAGAAAGGACAGCCTTCTAAAATGCAAACAGCGTGGAAAAGAGCTTCCGGTAAAGAACTTCCGGTGCAGTACGACCAAAGGAAATGTTTTCTGCGCACAAACAACGATGCCGCCCTCTTTTGGATACATACTAACTAAGCTAGACATTTTCGAGTTTAAGTAGTATCCATGGTAACTACCAAGTGGCGCCACTATTCGCACGGGCCCGTAGCTGCCCGAACCAAGGTAGATAGGCTGCCTTCAATATAACAGAATGTAACGGCGGGACGTAACCCCGTTCGCCATAGTTCTAGAGTGTTAGACACATCGACTTATTTCTTATAGCCATACTAACATAGGCCTAAGCTAATCAATTAATGTGCGAGTATTATTATAGGTCTAAGCACATATAAAAGAGCACAGTGCACATAATGTCTATTCATAGTATGGCAATCGGCAAGAATGGTATTTAGCCTTATTATTTATATAATAAAGGCTACCGGGGACAATTTAACGCTGTCTTTTATTTGAACAATCGCCAACACAACAATTAGCCCCCCCCCCAGTTACTGGTTATTGTAAACATTATGTAGATGTCTCGATCGGTACTTAGGTCGTATTAACATGGTTTCTCCATGCGGAGCTCAGTGGAGCGGACACACACAATTGAGTATTTCCCTCGCACTTTGGCCAAATGGGTGGCAGTTTCAGTCTAAAATGTTGTCGAATTCTTTGATGACGAGCAGATAATCAATGATCGACCTTGCGCCAATATGTTACTACTGCAAGACGACGTATCCTCATGGCAGCAATACCATGCTGTAGGAACCTAGTTACGCTTGTTAAGGTGTTGTTCTTATAGCACCATTACGTATAGAGTAAAGGTGCGTAAACGAAGGCATGTGTCAACGTTCGTGATTATCATCGAGGAGATAATGGGTTGGCCAGTGGAACGTCAGGAGTTGCCTCAATATTGACCATGATAAGGTGAGGTGGAAGGAGGAGAGGGTGGAAGGGAGGCACGGCGGGCGCATGATGAAGCGCCAGCGGTGTACGAAAGTCTATGCGCGGTAGAGGATCTCGTCTGGCTCATCGGCGAAATGGACACCTGGAAGATAGTCGCAACCATTCCCTATATGCATAATGTAATGCGGACATAGCAGATAAAGACTGTTTCTGGCGTCAGTTCCGAGCTGAAATCCTATATGTGTGGCCGGGTGGCGCACTGCAATCAGGCGGTGTCCGTAATACGTGACGACTTCAACAACGGTGAGTTAGTTGAGTATAAGATCCCATCGGAGATGACAGAGGCATGACAGAGACATGTAGCAGTGGTCGACTGGTTGACCCCAACTGCAACGGGCGGAGAACACACGATGTTGCAGCGCCGACCGCTCTGTGCAACGCAAGTACTCTGGTATACGGTATATGTGAACGGATGTAGACGAATGTTCGCTGCAGCTTCCGCGGATGTCAAAAGCAGCTGAGGCGCCACGACAACCGAGTGCTGGTACCGAAGGAGATTAAAGGTTGTTGCACGGCATGCTGATGTACCCCGAATCATGCATTGGTAGTGGCCACCCTCAGAAATGGACTATGTCAGAACATCCCGCCACGAGACCATTGGCAGATAGCCACCCGCGTGCTCCGCTTTAAGATATGTCATCTGCGATCTCGAGAGCACCAGTGGGCGAGACCGTGGCCGACTGGGCTGCATGTTATGAAGCTATGAAGAAAGACCGCAATGTATAGGTATACAGATACAAATGCTGCGACACGACACCAATATCAACTCAACTGGGATACGTATATCGACGACGTGGTCACTGTGTCCACAGGTGAAAGTGGGGCGCAGCACATCCAATTACAGATACAGGCCGCGTCGACTTTCGTCGGTCCGCAGGTTAACGTTGCAAAGACCAACTGCCTGGGCATGAGTAGTGGAGTGACCGCGGTGGTGCAGAGGACCGAGGCGCAGTGAGGGTGCATGGCTGTACACAGTGGCACGTACAACGGTCGCTACGAGGGCTGGATTGTCGACCAGGAAGGATCGGTGTGAGTTGAACAACGAGGAAGATCGAGGATGAGGATGAAGAGGAGCGACGCCTGAACACATCCGGCCTTAGGAATGTCCAACCCACGCAGTTGTTGCTGTGCGACGACGGGAGCACAGTGGCCGAGTGGCTACAGCATCGGACTCTCAATCGTAAGTATGTTGACGTTATACGTACATCCTGCCAGATTGCATATAGTAAACCCGATTTTTTTCTTCTCAATTTGAATTTTGCGCCCACGAAATGTTTATATTGTAAACAAGACAATTAATTTGTAAACAACCGCTAGTGACATTCATTGCTTTGAAGTAGGCTGTTTCTCACGCTCCAGACGGCATACATGCGGACGTAGTGCAACTGTTTCAGCGAACTTCCTATAAACAATTACCACACCTGGCTGATTCAGAGTAAAAGGACATACAACCTCACTGTAATGTATCGAAAAGTAAAAGTAAGTTCTTATATAGCGCAGTATTCAGTTCTCAGGACTGCTGAAAGCTTTATATTTTACTCCCTAGCAGACCTGTTCAATTGAATACCATCTCGACTTCTGTGGAAAGTTTCCAGCCACACTGCAAATAATGCGCGAAGACTATTCGTAGACAAATATCCACAACTGTCGATAGCCAGGTACTTATTCATACAACTATGTGAACTGAAGCAGCAACGTAGAGTGAGCGAACTTGCCAATGGTTCGACATCATTGGCAATATAATATGCAGTGCAATATGAAACGGTATCCGACTACTCCGATAATAGACTGTGACACCCAATTATTTTGGTAGGGGCTGGAGATAGGATTGCCCCCCCCCCCAAATATATAGGGAAGGGACGTTCATTTTCGGGGGAAAATGTTTTGGTGAGGTGGGTTGAAGAGAGGGTTACCCCCCAATATTTAGGGAAGAGGGTGCATTTTTTTGTGGTGAAAAATTCGTTTTTTTGAGAGCCTATATTTTTTATGAGCCTCAGAGGGTTTGTAAGTCGCGTTTTTTTGGGAGCCTCAAGGTGATTTTGGCGAGCCTCGAGGGTGGATGCAAATGGAGGTATATCTGGTGAGCTTCAACAATTGTGAACGTCGCCGAGAACACATTTCAACAGCACCCACTTCCCCGTCGTCGTCATGATCCGATAGCGGAGTGGTGCTGAACCTCACAGCGCTCATATTAGTAGTCTGTATATTTTATAGGTCAACTATACAATATGCATTGTATAATTAGTTATCTGTACCCAGTGTAACGTATTTATTTAATTTCGTCGTCAAGGTTGGGACTAATGTTATCTTACCATCTTCCAGTCTGAAATCATAATTTGGAAATATGGCACAATGCTCTAAGTTGTTAGTGTGACTAAGATAAGCCGCAGCAACCGGTTTGCTGCTATACCAACACTGTTCGTTACTCATACGTGCATGAATATACGTATCAGTCGCATTATACAGTCGCACATCCAGACGCACATACACACGCACGCACGCACGCACGCACACACAGACAATGTAACATTCTATACATTATCTTCCCATATAAGCAAATTTGCAGATTTTTTTTACATCTATAACGTGTCAACATATTATTTAGCCTACATAAATCAAAGCAATATCGTCGAGTCTAGCGACGTGACCCGACTAAGACGATGGTGGAGTGACCCGCCGAATACCTTCTCCTGCCGCCCCAACCAGGAAGTGAGCGCACCGCTGTAGGCATTTAGTCGGCGAACAAACAAACCTCTGAACTCTTCACGCATCGCTGCGGCTGTCACGCGCCGCTGCAACGCGTAGCTACTCTTCAACGAGACGCCTGCCTGCTGACGTCGGTGTCTTAGTCGATAATCCCAATTAATGGGCTACTCAGTTAATGGTGATGCATATGTAAGTTTGCGTGCTACGAGACGCACTCGTCGTGCTGAACCACGATGGTTGTGTTCGATCGAGTATCACCTGTTGCGTGGTTCCTTGTATTGACCCCTTTCTCTTGTGGTCTTCTGTGGTTGACATGCACCGTTGACGCTGAAAAGGTATGTACGCTGTAATGGAGTTGGTTCTATGTTTACCGTCAACATTTGCAGTTGTTTCTGTTGTTTAACAGCCTTACCAGATAGAATCGACACGTTTATATATATATTTAATAATTCGATAGTTGACTCGACCGTCTACAAGTTGTAGTAGTCTGGTTGAAGTTGTACATGAGTAAACTCGACTGGTTACTGCGATTAACATAACATTACAAAATACGCATTTCTACATGAACAGGATCCCAATGGTCGACATCAATTATTGTATGACCGTAAACCTCTGCCCTCAATCAAACTTTTGGCCCCGGCCGTCCCCATTCCCGCTTGGCGCTAAGCTCGTCGTCTACCAAATCTACTCAACATTATCGTCGTCCTTTTACAAAACACGTAGCCGCACATACTGTATAATTATGCTATGCCGGAGGTATGGCATTAGCAGTAAGTGTCATACGGCCACGGCCAAGGAGCGTGCAAGTTCGTAGAATGCCACTAGGGTACGTAGCGGACCTATGTAGATCTATTAGACTGATAACTTTACCTCGGTAACAATGACCCTACTATGCTGCGTCCCACTGACTTCGTGTACGACTTCGTAACCCCTACTTGACCCAGTGAACTTTCCAATTCGCCAAGTTGTATTCCCAGTACACACGACGTGATTGGAACGCAGCATAATGCTGCATTCGGAAGTGCTCGTAATTACCGTTTATTCGAGTTTCCAACTAGTGCGTACGAGTCGTGAGGGTTCGGCACACACATGGACACGGCAACAACGAAGATGGCTACATTGACGAGTTTTGAAAAGTTGTGTTACGTGTTTGTTTTGTTTTGTTTTACACGTTTATTTGCATGAATATGCAATACCAGTTCATCCTTCAAGACAGAGAAAGACATTGAATATGTTGAAGGTATTATTCACCTCCATCGTTACGCAACGAAGGTGAAGGCCACTAACTCGGGTACCAAAAATCTTCTCGAATTCACGATTTATAAACACCAGCGAAAGTAGCTCCGAACGCTATTTCCAGTATTTACGGTAATTACCAGGAATTCCGAATGCAACATAATACCAGCTTCCGAATCATTTAGTCAGAAAGGAGGTCTGTGATTATTATGGACATCGTGCATGAATATACGAGCCCCATCAGGACATCGGGGTTTACTGTAACCCTAACATGTTGTATGCCCAGAGCCGGAATGTAAAGACGTTGTTACGTTACTTAAATAGGAAAGTTTAGTTTTCTTGAGCAACAAAGTACATATTTTTATAAGCACTTTTACTTGTAAAGAAATACAATTAAGGTGTAGTTTTCTGAATGAAATGAAGTACCCATAATTTATGTATTACCATTTTGGAACTTGTAAGATGTTTCTAAGAAATGATCTGAGCCGGAAGCCAGAATGGTTTGCCCCCGGTGCAGATCCATATAGATATCAAAGGGAACTACAATATACAACACACATATATATATATATGTATATATATATATATAATATATGTATCCGACATCAATCGAATTGTGTTTCCCTTCTGCCAGTCTTGGCTTCCGCGAAACGGCGCCTCCGGTGGGTTCGCCTGGCTTCGGCGGTTTGTAAAGTGCAATTGAAATTCACAAATACACCTTGCATAAGAATCGGAAAAATTTGTTTTACGGCAGCTTAGTACTATATATATATATATATATATATATATATATATACATACACACACACACACACACACACACACACACACACACACACACACACACACACACACATATATATATATATATATGTTATAGTAGGGAAGATCAGTATGCTGACGTAATATTAGCTTTTCGCTGCAATAAACACAAAATGTGAATTGGTCAACCGCATATGAATTGGTGAATCGCGTGTTGGAGGGGACATTTTGGCGGGAAGAAACAGTTTCTGAAGCTCCACTGTTTTGGTTCATACGTTTCTTTCTTTTGCACATAAATTCATTCTTTCCTGGAATGCAAGCTGGTAGGTGACGTTAGTTATCATTCTGGTGCTGCTTTAAATTGAAAATAGACATCCTACACGTGAAATATGCTAGCAGTTTGCTATATACTCCAATTACTACACTCAGCAGCATTATTCATTAATCTAATTTTGAACATGTCACAGATAAACAGCTCCAATTCTGACCCATCTGAAGACACGCAGTATCCCTGTGGTACCTGTGACCGACATGTAAACTGGAATGAGAGAGGTATATAGCATGCGAGTTTTATGGGCAGTGGTTCCACGCAGATTGTCAGAGTGTGGACAGTGGGTCATATAACTTGCTAGGAAGGAGTGATATCACCTGGCATTGCATCGTATGCACCTATGACAACCACAGTTCAGTAGCCTTTGATCTGCATGGTCTTGAATCAAGGCAGTCAACTACTCATTCTGAGATCGATGATTCTGCTTCTCCAGATAACTCTTTCAAGCCTCTGCACTCACCATCCCCAACACGAGTTACTCGACAGTAACACTCACCGTCCCCTCCGCTTCATGAATGTTAACTTCAGATCAGTGGTTGGAAAAACTGCAGAATTGGATAACCTCAGGCAGAGCATTAAACCTGATATCATAATAGGGACTGAAACATGGCTAGAACCTTCAATCAACTCTTAAGATATCTTTCTACGGAACTACCAGGTCTTCCGGAAAGACATAACTAGAGATGGAGGTGTAGTTGTTATTGCTGTCACCGAGGAACTAGTTTGTTCTGAGGAACCTTTACTAACCAACATGGACTGTGAGATTATATGGATCAAAATAAAATAAAAGGCAGACGCAGCATCCTGGTATGTGCTTACTACAGACCCCATACTAGCGATTAACCCAGTCTGACATACTTTGCAAAGTCTGCGCACCTTGCATCTACATCAAAAATGCGTTCATAGTAATAGGTGGTGACTTCTACTTACCTGGCTGGGACTGGGCCACTAAGACCCTCAAAAGAGAAAACAGCTACTCCCGCCTACACAATGCCTTCAGGGACACCATACAAGACCCGAACATGGAACAGATGGTTCAAACAGAAACTCGTGAAATAAACACTCTTGACCATTTCCTGACCAACTGCTCCAACCTCGTCAGCAGAACAGAAGCATTACCGGGTTTGTGTGATCACGATGCTCTTTTCATGGAACTGCTGCTTCACACACAGAAGAAGAAACTTCCAAGTCGGCCCATTCCTGTATACATAAAGCTGACTGGAACTCTATGAAGGCCTCAGCTCTCCAATTTTCAGTAAAGATCACCTCATCATACGACGATGACAGTAACACAGAGGAAATTTGGACAACCATCAGAGACCGACTGACAGAAGCAATTAACCAACACATTCCTCACAATATGTCTAAATAAAAGGCCAGCCTCCCATGGGTCGATTATGAGACCCAGAAACTCATTAAGGGAAGGGATAGACTACACAAGAGGTGGAAAAACATGTAGTGAAGAAACAAGATAGGAATCCAAGTCTCTCAAGCGACTCATCCGAAAGAGACTTCGCAGACAGTACTGGAAGCATATGGAATGCGTCTTCACTGAAGACCAGACAGAGAAACCACAACTCAATAAAACGTTTTGAGCCTACATATAGACTAAATGCCCACCCCAGACAGTCCAATCTACCCACCCTGCAACAACCCCGTAATAACAGTAGGGAGGGAGTAGATAAACTCCTCAAGAACCTCAACCCCAACAAAGCACCTGGGCCAGATGGCCTCAGCCCAGTAGTATTACAGAAGATAGCCGAAGAGATTGCACTAGCTTTCACTACACGTTATAGATCATCACTGCACACAGGAAATGTTCCTGCAGATTGGAGGAAAGCTTATGTGGCACCAGTCTTTAAGAAACGAGAGCGTTACAAAGCGGAAAACTATAGACCCATTTAATTAATCAGTGTCCGATGCAAACTAATGGAGCACATCCTAGTTAGCCACATAATGTCCCATGCAGAGAAACAAAACATCATAAGATCTGAACAGCATGGATTCCGTAAACGACACTCGTGCGAAACCCAACTGTTAGGCCTTATTGATGAAATAATAGAAAACATGGAGAGAGGAGTGCAGGAGGATGTGGTAGTGATGGAATTTTCTAAGGCCTTCGACACAGTGAACCACTGTTTGCTTACCTACAAGCTACGACAATACGGAATTAATAACAACACCAATCAATGGATCCAAAGCTTCTTCCGGGACAGGGTGCAAGAAGTGGTGGTCGAAGTCCTCCTTCATGTCGGTTGACTCAAGAGTCCCCCAGGGGGTCAGTACTTGGCCCTGCTCTCTTTCTCTTCTACATTAACGACCTCCCTGAGGGTATAACAAAAACGTCCGCATGTTTGCAGCTGACACAATCTGCCAACGCCAAATAAAGACAAAAGTAGACCAAGAAAACCTACAGCGGACCTGGATGCGCTCTCCCATTGAATTGAGAAGAGCAGTGGTCAATGTCATTCAACCCATATACGTGTTCCGTCCTGAGTACCACGCGTAAACGGCAGACACTGAAAGCCTCATACAAGCTGCATAAACAAGCTCTCACTAACACCTACAAGGTGAAATACTTAGGCATTACGATCACAAGTGACAACACACGGAGCCCTCACATCAATGACACAGCAAATAAAGCAAACAAGATCCTGGGTTTCCTTAGACGAAATGTCAAAATAGGGAATAAGAAAATCAAAGAAACAGCAAAGAAAAAGTAAAGTCCTTGTCAGACCTGTCCTGGAGTATGCTAACCCAGTCTGGGACCCTTACACCATCAAAGACATAACTGCCCTCGAAAAGATCCAGAGGAGAGCAGCACGTTGGGTCACCAACAGACACCGCCACACTTCCTCAGTAAAGTCTACGTTAAATACATTAAACTGGCCAACCCTCCAAGTCCGTAGAAAGAAACCAAGCCTCAGTACCCTATATAAATACAAAACAGGAGCTATCACAATCAACTCGCTGTACCTGCCCACACCATCCGGTCCTCGTAAAACAAAAAGAAGGAAAACCTCTGACACCGGGTATGACCTTCCCTACCACCGTACACAGTACAGGAATATGTCATTTTCCCCGCGCACAATACCTGAGTGGAACAGCCTGCCCCAAGATGTGGTATCTGCGACCACCCTGGATTCTTTTGAGTCCAGGCTCCAGCACCACCTCTGAATCTTCCTCACCTCCCATCCCCGTCCCTCACCCCCCTTCTTTCCCCCTTTCTACATCCCTTAACCCCACTAAATTACACCACTGCATTTCTTTTATCTTTCCTAATGCCAAAGATTATTCTCCCAAATGACAAAACATTAAGTTTAAGTGTAGATTAGATATAAGAAAGTTCTCATTTTCACAAAGGACTGTACATAAAATCGACACGTCCGTCAGAAGGGCGGGATACACAGATAAAAGGGTCGGACTCTCGATAAGCCAAAGGTCTTCCTTGTCCACCTGCCATCTAGAGTTAATTATCTGGGTGGCAATCTTGTTAAATCTTGTTAAACCATATTATCGTTCAGTTCACCGTGGTTTGTTGGTCCGTAATCTATTTTAGAACTGTACAACATTCGTGAATTTTATTCAGTTCAACATTCAACAGTGTATGCCATTTAAATATTATACCCATTAACGTTGATTGGCATGCTAATAAGCTTCATAAACCGCATATAAACCGGCGGCCTGCACACTGACTAACTTCGACGGCGTTCTAGGTGCTGCGTCGTCGTAGCGCTTCTTGTTGCAGATACACATTTCCGTGCCCCGCCGTCAAATTCGCGAAAACATGAAATATAGATTTCTGTGGAAGATTATTCACATACAATATTCAGATGCGTTGTACATAACAGTAGTTATATTCATACAAGTTTCTGTTGGTTGGGCTTCCCGCCAATGGTCACTACAGGTGGCTACGTTACCAGCATCCAGTAGAGATCGTCACCGGACCGTAATGAATACCTGTTGAATACTTGGTTGTGTTCACCATTTCACAGCTTCACAATCACAATCAATCACAATCACAATACTTTATTGTCCCTTGTGAGGGAAATTCCTGTGGAGTGTAGCAGCATATTAAGACATATAAAACAAATGTACATGCAATATACACAATGTAAAAATAAAAAGACTAAAAGTAATAACAGTTATATCGGTTAAATAAATAAATTAAATATGTTAAATAAGTTAAATAAGTTACAACAGTTTTTAAAAAGTTAAGTTAAAGTTAAATCATCTCACAAATCATCTCAGGCTCACTCAGTGTCAGACTGGCAGAAATGGAGGGGAACGAAGGTCAGTTACTCATTCATTAGTCTTATTGACGAGGGGACAAAAGAGTTTCGAGTGCGGTTCAGTTTGCAGTGAGGGAGTTGAAAGCGACGGCCAGAAGGAAGTAGTTTATAGCCTGCTGCCTGCCTGTCCAAGCGCGACCGGTGGCAATGCACTAACGTCAGCTGAGGTAGTGATTACGTCAGTCACGCATGACCTCCGTCGTGGTGTGAATAAGGTGCGACTTCGTGGTGAATTGCTGAGACTTCTCAACTTCTCAACATGCCCAAGACAAATTCAAAGACAAAAAAAGAATGTTCAACAGCGATCGCTACGACTACAGTGAAACCATTCTGACGAAGCAACAAGATATGATGGATCTGATGCTTCAGAAACAAAACACCATGAATGAGGATATGATGAAAAAATTTGTGGAATGCATCAGCAAAACGGTAGAAACAAAGCTGGAATCAATGCAAAATGAATTTTTTGCAATAGCGAATGATCTTCAAAAACTAACCAAAGAAAACTCTTTGCTGAAAAGAACCATTGAAACTCTCATTCTGCCTTCATTTCTTGTTCGCTGTTAGTGATGCTGTCATGTACAGTGTATGTTGGTTAGGCCTACTTGCCTGACAATGAAACAAAATTCTGTTCTACTTATACTTCTACTACTTGAAGTAGGCCGTACTTTGGAAAATAATATTACTTTTTACTCAAGTAGGTTTTTGGGAGGTACCTTTACTTCTTCTCAAGTACAAAATTTAAGTAATTCAGTCATCACTGGCGTTTATATACACACACGCACGCACGCACGCACGCGCGCACACGCGCACGCACGCACGCACATACAAACACATATATAAACGTATTGATTGCGAATGCGGAAAAACATAAATGAAATATTACTAGCGTACACATAGGTCAACTGCACCATATATAATTAGTGATCCGTATTATTATTAGTATCCCGTACAGCGTATTTTACGTAATTCCGTGGTCAGGGTTGCGACAACTGACAATACCCATACTTACGTTTTCTTACTTCAATTCTGAAAAAAATCACATGAAAATGTGACACAATGCGGTAACTTGCTAATGTGATTGAGATAAGCCGTTTACTAGCGTTTAGGAAGTATCGCAATATACACCAAGGCTAGTTGCATGCGCACTTACGTCAAGGCAATATAGATGGACATACCTCATATTCAAGAACGCCAACTAGCGCAGACCATTTTTAATTAATCAAAAAATCATGACGATTCAGTCATATTTTCTATTAGCATTGTGAGTTTCCAGTACACCGTAGTGTCGAATGCAATATGATACGGCATGAACATATACATGTGGCTTATGGTTCCACTAAACCACGCGCAAAACATAATGCCAGGTTTCATATGTATGTGTTTCACTCCCGATACGTGATGTTTAACATATTTCTTTCCATCTTTATTTGTGCAGCTGCTAGCTTGTTCTTTGCCTGGATGGTGAGTGCCCATGTTTCCGCGTAGTACGTCATCGCTGAAAGTACGCATGTGTTGTAGACTTGTCTCTTTAAGCAGTTTATGAAGTTACCCTTGAAGATGTCGCGGTGCTTGGCGAATGCTGTCCAGCCGACGGTGATTCTTCTTTGAATCTCCTTGTTTTTGTTTTTGTTTCAGATACTGTATCGCTGTCCCAGGTAGATGTAGCTTTCAACGTTCTCAATTTGCGTCGTGTTGATATATATTGGTGTGTCATTTTCTAGCATTACTTTTGTCTTCGAAATGTTCATATTCAGACCTTGTTTTTCACTGTCATCAGCTAGCTCCTGCAGCAATTTTTTGTAGTTGCGATGTAGTAGCGCTTATGAGTATGTCGTCGGCGAAGCGAAGATGACATATGTTCTCCATCTATCCTCTAGCCTCTAGTTTCCCAGATCAGTCTTCGGAATATGCTTTCGACTGTTGTAGCTTGGGCGATATGGTGTCACCCTGTCGTACTCCTCTCGTGATGTTGATCTTGTTGCTCTTTTCGTGTAGGTGGACTGTCACCGAGCTTTTGGTGTAGATGTCTTTCGGGAGTTCCGCATTCCTTTTCTTTGTTTTTTAGCAGTAAATGTTGATAAATATATAATACTTACGTTCAATAACAACGACCCGCATCAATATCATATAAATATTATAGTTGATGTTATCATAATTAATATCAAGCGTTCTCAGTTTCGGTGTTATTGTTCTTAAAAGGCGCCTTCATACACGGACGTGTTCAAATATAACTGGAAGACGAACGACATCAACCAGTGCCCCGACGGTAAGTACTGCGGAAAATCACCATCGCCGGCGTCGTGCCCGCTGCTACTGCCACCATTAGCAATTGTTTCTTCTACTACTACAACTACCACGATTACTATTACAGGCTGTACTACTAATGCTGCTGCTGCTGCTGCTGCGGCTACTGCTGCTGCTACTACTATTACTATTACTATTACTATTACTACTACTACTACTGCTATTGTTACTACTACGACGACGATCACCACCAGCAGCATCACCACTACCACCACAAATAACATCGCTACCCTAGGCGCCTTTAGCCACACCATCCTCACTACTACCACGACTTCCACGTCGCATGGTGTGAGATCGAGTGAGATTTCGACAAATTTGGTGATTTTATATGATGTTAGATACAGTAATGAGGGAAAAACTGGTTTAACTGGGATTACTAATAACATCTGACGGTCGATGCAACGATGAGATCAAGAAACGAATTGCTCAAGCCAAATCAGCTTGGAAAACATTTTAACAAACAAAAGTATATCACTTGAAGTGAGAAAATATGTACTGTAATATTTACATAAAGCCAATATTGCTATGTATGGGTGTGAATCCTGAGATTGAAAAGAAAAACAATGAAGTCATCCTTTGGACAACCAAAATCGTTAACAAAAGTAGAACACCACAAGCAAGATTTATAGGCCGTATGATGAGAGAGAGAAAGTTAGAACAAATATACTAACCTAACAACAGGAAAGATTCAAGGAAAGAGACCCAGAGGACTTCAGAGAATAACAATAATAGATAATCTGTCTACTTGGTGTGGAAGGAGCGCAACAGAACTGCTACAAACTACAAACGACCGGGCGGTTTGAAGGGTCATGGTCTCCAACACCTATGGTAGACATAGAAGAATACGTGATTTGTAGCATTTAATAACTAATCTTTATTGATTATATACAATAGGCCTACATATATGTGACCAGCCAAATGCAAAAATTATTGCAATTAAAAGTAGACCAACATATATAGCTACAATTAGAATACACGTCTGCCGTGTAATAGAAATAAAAAGTAATGTTCAAGAAGGAAATGAAATACTTTGCCTTACATGACGTCAACAGCCAGTTAAGCATGACTGTTAGTGAAATATGTGGCTTCACTTCAGGATGGAAAGCAAGAGGAGTGACATGCTACAAAGTGTACACAGAACCAATGTCATGGCTGGATGCAAAGATTGTCTGCAAGAAGTATGTATCATATCTGATGTCCAATCATTCTCCACACTACTGGACAAAGTGAGATATTGATAAGTTAAAAACATTTTGTTCTTTTACGAAAGATAACAGAATACGGGGAGACGAAACAAAGTTAGTGAAGGAACAGTGTATATTAAATGTAAGAATGTATTCATTTTCAAAGAGGACGATGAATGAATGGAACACATTATACCTACTGCTTCTGTAAATGATAACAGTATGGGTAAAGTTTAACATAAAATTAACAAATATCTCAGAAGGGTAGGCCACACATAGATATAAAATGTTTACACTCTCGTTAAGCCAGTTGCTTCTTTATGTAGCTGCCATTAGTGTTTTGCAGTCGATGGTAGTCTTGATAAATAAGGTTATTACAATGCTACTAATACAATGCGTTACAAATGTAAAAAGGGTCCGTCCTGGATGTCTTTGAATTTCAACTCAGGGGTGGTAAAATACGCATGCGCTGTATTTATTTTAGTTATGGAGGCCAGTTGGCAAAGGTTGAAGAGTGGAACACCAACATATACATTGGTGATGAAGTGGACGGTGCATTTGGACCCTACTGGATTGGTATGGACATCGATATATTTACTTTGCGTGTAGTAGGTAGTAAGCTTAGAAATAATGGTTACCTCCTGTTATTCACGTTAATACATGTGTATTAAAACATTACAAACACGCAGTGACCTGTATTAGTCAAGTGAGATGTTTTGCCAGATTTGCTTGATGAGCATAGTGTTTTATTCTGGATGTGAAGGGTAAATGTTAATTTGGATTTATTTATGATTATTATACTGTTAAAACGTATGAACAATTTGTAAATTTTGATGGTATCTAAATAGTCACATTTATTACTTACATACGAAATTGTTCAGATACGTTGTTGTGCTTATCTGCAGGCTTCACCAGGGAGGGTGCTACAGGTAATGTTGGCCACTGGAGTGATGGTACAGAGACTGACACGGTCATTGGTCACTGGATGACTGACCAGCCAGATGACAAGTCTGGAAAGTGTGTTAAGGTCAATAATGACACTGATCAGATGTACCTGTGGTCCATGCATTGGTGCGGTGACAAGTTGCCATTTGTCTGTCAGCGCAAGGCTTGTTTGCAAGGTAAGTAGTTACCTTAACGAGGTATTATTATTTTTATATTTTACTGTCTTCAAATTATGTTGAATTTCCTGCTATCTTTCCATACCGACTGAACATATATGCGTTTACACGAATTATAACGATTGCCATTAAATATTTGTACCTTTTGAAGAGAACAATATTGTCCCTAAGCATAACAATTTCCTCCATTCACAGTTTACTGTAATATAGTATTCTGTATAAATATACACTATAGCACATCTTTATAACTAAATTTGTGACATTTGCAACAACAGAGCAGTAACGACAGAATGTTTATTCCTCTTCTTCAGTGGTACTATTCCCACTACTGTAATAACAATCTGTCCAAATTAAATGAACACCAACACCCATACCTGTCATCTTTGTTATTGTATTGCATCGTGTATTCTCTCTTCCACGACATCCTCACTCATATGTAGTGGTTTTGGTAGTTGTCTTTCTAAATTCTGGGCGAAGCTACCATTTGCCTCGGTCACGCTTGTTTGCACAAACATCATTTCAACTTCTCTTGGAAGCATCTTCCCTCTCTGCTATTGTGTGAAGGATATTCATGTAATGGCATCAGTGGAATCCCATCGCTGTCCGTTGCTGATACTCATTATAATACATTAAAGCTGAGTGTACAGATACAATCTGGTCTGGTCCAAATTGTCCTAACAGCAGTAAGTGGACTCAAAACTCACACACTATACAACTGTTCTGTCATGATGCCATAGAGTGAATTGCCTGCAGTTAGTTGCAAATATAGCATTTAAATTTATTGTGTTAACTCCATTGGCCTTTTAAACAGATGGCATAACCACTTCCTTTCTCCTGCAGGTGAATTTCAGTGCAGAAATGGCAAGTGCATCAAAGGTGCCTGGAGAAACGATGGAGAAGATGACTGTGGCGACGTGTCTGACGAAATTAATCATCGTAAGTGTTTGCATTCTTAAGCATGAAGGCATATGAGATGCATAATTCCTTGGATGAACACCTTTTGAAGCCAATGGTTTTCATCGGTATATGTAAAATATGTGTTGAAATAGGTTAATATTTTTGGTTTCACCAGACATGGCTACACTTTGTAATACAATCGTGCTAAACATATCATTGAAAATATCGTTCGTTGAGCAAATGCAAACTAGACAACATAGGTAGATCTTATAGAGACGTACAATATTCATATACATGATGTACGTAAAACATATTTTATTGAGCAGTGTAATTGTTACATTGGTTTCAGCTGGCAGCTGCTTACATCACATCGAGAAAGATTCAGGTGAAGTTGGTTCACTCAACTATGGCGATCTGGCAGACTGCATGTGGATCCTGGAGGGACCAGTGGGAAAGAAACTTCAGTTGACGGTACGTCCTTCCAGTGGCGTACATGGGGGAATGGTGCATGGCCCCATAGGCATGTGCTGTCAATTGTTCCTATATAACATACATGTTACATTGGCATGGAAACTAAGATGGAGTTAGCTTAATTCATGAAGACATTACAAGTCATAATGTCTGGCATTAAAAGTTTTGAAAATAGTATGATAAAGAATGTGAAATTATCATATTGTGATCGTTTATATCAATGCAATCTTCCACAATCACCTTCCTAAAAATGTAATGTACAAACAGTGAGTAATGAATGAAATCAAATATAATGAAATCTAATTATTTAACAACATTTATGTGGGACAGTGTTCCCTTTTAATGTAGTGGTGTTACTGACTCAGAATCGTAGCTAGTTTGATGTATATAACAAGGCAGATGTAAGTTTGTACCAGAGCTTTGTATTAAGCCAAACATTAAACCATACAATACAATATGTACATGAAGTGTCTTAGCCTATATAATTCTAATAAATAAGCTACAGGAAAGGTGAGAGTAATCAACCACACACAGGTGGTGGAACCCGCCCGTAAATTGCCAAAACTAAAACCCTGTACAGAAGGGGAAAGCGTCAAAGCGCCCAAAAACCCCTTCGCTACATCATGTAGGGAGATGAATACAAGAAATCTCAGTGCTTCCCGCCCGTTAGGTCAGTTGGAATTGTCCAATGTCCAACCTCATAATTACAAACATTCTATACAAATATCCAACATGCATATACGATGGAACATGGAAAAAACGCCAAATTATCAAACATATAATTCTATCAAACCTGCAATTGTAAACCTGACATATTAAATTGACCAGACATACTAGCGGTCATATGTAGCAAACAAATCCCACTAGAAATTAATCAGGTGCAGATGAGGTAGGCGGGTGGAAACAACAGATCTGGATGCAATGTAATCGCACAGTGAGTAATGAATGAAATCAAATGTAATTAAATCTAATTATTTAACAAATTTTTTAATAATATAAGAAAATAACCACAAGTAAGCATATATTAAAAATAAAACAACACACAAATCCTTGCTTTATTGCAATATTAACTTTTACTAAGTTTTATTCTTCATAAACAGGACTTGTAAAAACTGCCTTGTATGTGTTAACAGTTTACAAAAGTCGACACGGAGGAGAACATTGACATAGTGGACATCTACATGGGTGGAAGTACAATTGCTACGAGTAACTACGTGACATCTCTGTCAGGACATATCACTGGTGACAACCTTCCAACATACGTCAGCACCAATAACTTCATGATAGTGAGATTTACAAGCGACAAGACTGTTCAGAAAACTGGATTCAAAGCCACTTTTACTACTGGTACGAAATGACTGCTTAGCCTTAAAGATAACCTTTCTCTAATCCTGGTTGATTATAATATGAGCATTCTAAATTGAGTTGATCAGCCTAATTTAATGAATATGGACATATAATGTACATAATTGTATTGAATAATATAATTATCGTGGAATATCGACGAGTTTCACTATGTTTGCGACATTAGAAACACAGTGTTCACTCTACAGTTGTCCAATTCACCCCGCTATATGAATGAGTGCATGGCTATTAACAGTGGTGGACCGTTATGTACGAGTAGTCTTCACGCAATAACGAAGCATGGCTGAATACTTCCCAGAGAAGTCGAAGTGGTGTTGTGTTCGATTTAGCAGGTCTGCAGAGGGTGACGTGTAGTGTTTTGAGTAGTTCTAATTACTATATATCGCAACCTATGAAACGTACCTCTATTTCCTGTTTACTAGTGATAATTAATACAAGTCAATGAATGCATGTACATGCTGGCTTGTAGGAATCAAAACAGTACTAGTAAATCTTATGGTGGGCATGTCCTCTTGCTGGCATTGGGCAAGCAACTCCTGGTTGGATATGGTTCTTCACCAGAAGATCGTAAGGATTTTTCTGAGGCAGGTCAAGTGGAAGGTGGACAGTCTGGATAGTTCCTGCTCCGACATTCTCCAGCACTCCGCCCCATACAGTAATGATAACTGTATGCAACTCTGGAAAATGCAAAGTTTTGTCCCTGTGCTGTACAGTGCTGATCGCCAAACTGCAAGTAGGCTCATGAAGGCATTCCGTGCCTTATTCATTCAGTCTGTTGCGGATGTCTATGCCAGCTCCTCCATCTTAACTAATGGCACTTCCAAGGTAAGTGAATGTTTCAGTGCTGGAAAGGTCCTTGTTTTCTATCTTCACCGAGGCTGGCATGTACACATTCAAGGTCATGACTTTCGTCTTCTTCTGGCTGATTCGCAAATCAACCTGATGGCCAAATCTGCTAAGGCATGTTGTCTTCTCTTGGATGTGTTTGTGAATGTGGTACAGAAGAGCAAGGTCATCGGCAAAGTCCAGATCCTCTAGCACAGACAAGGGAGTCCAGCCAAGTTCTCTTGGTACATCTTCTGTCGCTCGTTGCGTGACCCAGTCGATGAATCTTGTCAGTTTGCCTAAATACGTCAGTCATTACACGAACTGACTGATTACACAGATGGACTGTAACTTATGTAGCAATGTAATACGATTAGATTCAGCATGCCCTACAGGCTGTCAAAATAACTTGAATATGACAGATACCTGTCATTCATAAGCATCTGTCATCTACCAGTCAAACTGATTAAGAAAGGAAGTTAATAGATATGTGTATGAAAGAGGTAAATGGTGTCCTGCAGGTTTTCATGCAGTTGGTAATGTAACAGTGTCTTGTAATTGTTTCTTGTGTAATTATAAGGCATGCTTGGTCAGCATTATTATTTTATCATATTGTTATTCTAGCATGTTAAATAGCACTATGCTTCAGTTAAATCACTTCAACACAAAGCCCCCATGTTGGTCCTTATCATTTATTTAAAAACATTTCTTAGCTATTTTTAAAAACGCCCAGGTTTATCACAGAGACACTTACATAAGTAGTAGTATTTATTATACAAAGGTTATACTGTAACTTTCTTTATATGCATAACTATTGTCTGGATTCCGCAATGCGAGGTTTCATTTCTAGACATTCACAAATGCAAAATGAACAAGCTACCTTCATTTAGACGGATGGATGATTCTGATGCAAGCTTTCTGTGGCCACAAATAACTGATGAACATATCTGTAAAAGTCGGTGTTTAGACGAGAAAATATGTGAAGCATTTACATAGAAATGTATTGCATACACGAAGATAGTTTCTCCAAAGAAAGGTAACTGCTGCTCCTACTGGGTTAAGACATGCCCAGGACTTAAAGGAGAGCCAAGTAAAACTACCAAATAATTCAATTTGACAAGTATTTCATGAATTAAAGTTTTCCGTGTACGTAGATACCTGATATCCTCCTGTGAAACAGGTTGCCTTATAAAATATACATTTGTTTTTTCCTACAGCAAATAAATAATAAGTTAATAAATTTCAACGAGAACCGAGAAGGACATATTAGAATACTTCTATCCAGTTGGTCTCAGAATCATTGCCATGTGAATATGGATTGGTATTAATGTTCGTGGTAACTTTATTTCAAGATGCATTCATCAAACAGTAATTGTAGTTCATGATGAAATATAGCACAGTCTTATGCATATATCCACTTTCAGAACTTTCGACAATTCCTGGAGCAGGTGGATCTGTCGACGCCAGCACAGAACTGTCATACCTCACGTCACCTTTCTACCCACTGAAGTACTTCAGCAACAATAAACTGGCCTGGATTATCTCTGCTCCAAAGTTCAGCATTATCACGATTGAGGTAATTGCTATGACCAGTTTAGATTGTTTACTTCCTGTGTGAATTGTTATAAGTATAATATATTACACGTGTACGCATGCGTGCGCACGCGCGCGCATACATGCACACACACACAAACACACACACACACACACACACACACACCACATACACACACCATGAACTTATTAGTTGCCTTTACGTTCATATTTCAAGATTTCGCAAACATTTTTAACAGCAGGCCAAACTTGGATCAGTTATCTTTCTGCGAGCCAAAACGTTTTAAAGAAAGCTGGACATACATTGACGTGTGTGCTTTTATTAAGTGTGTGTTAGGTGCTGCCTATTCTTCGATAAATAACTGCAGCCTGGAAAGAGAAAATAAGTCCAAGCAAGACCACCTCCCAACAATAGTTCCGCAACTGACACTGAAGTGTGTTCTTGGTGTGATTCATCGTTGAGAATATTTCAATTCTCACAATAATGTCCTGCCGAAAGCTGCCAACAATTCTGCGTTTGCTGTAGCAGACCGGCACTTCTGGTGCTCAGAAAACCACGAGATCGTCTTTTGCAGCAAAACAAATTATTCATTCAAGCCATTCACAAATCTGCAGTCTAAACAATCGTTTATAAACACAGTGGACTCCGATTCTAGTCGCTATGCGGGAGTAGCGTTGACTTAGTCCATTTGCAACTGAATAAATGAATTCTCTATAGTATAATGTTTTTGGTAGATTTTCTATCCCATGGGGTCCCTGAAGCAGTTCAGCTTGGTTGTCCTCGGGAAAAATTTTCAAATATGCAAATTAGGGCCTTCATTACTGAAATACCTATTTCTTCAATAGCTTTGCAACTACGCACGATAATGTCACCTAGAGCCGTAATATTTATGCCAAAAGAGAGATTTTCAGGTGCGATGATTTCAAATATATTACATACGTCTCGTCCCCAATCGTGAGAGGGTTACAACACCCATCGACAGATGTACACACGCAATAGATGGTACATGACATATTATTGCCGTGGCAACTGCAACCGTCAGTGCTACATGCCTTGCCTTTGCATTCACAGCTTATTACATCAGCCAGACCTGGAGGATCCGAGGGTCCAGTGTCAAAGCTGGGTGACGGGACACCGTCCTTCACCTCCCACACAAACTGCGTGATGGCCAAATGAGGAGGACCTTGCTGAGCAGCCACCTTCCACAGCATCATTTGAACATGAGTGTGCGAGAAAGAATGGGAAGCCGGTGCGCATTATGGCGTTGCCTCCCACAGATTATGTGCAGAGGGCACATCTTCAAATGATATTGTGGGAGGAGTGTTTGGCCAACAGAGAAAACAAGCACATATTCATCACCTTATTGAGCAATGAGCTTGAGAAAGCTGGGGGCTGTTGTTTTCATGCGGAGGACGCTAAGAGAATTATCGTTAGACAGCATTGAACTCATCAGACAAAATCGACACTATCCTCATTGGTGAAGACACCGATTTGTTAGAATATCTGGGCCCATCTGTGGGCTAAGATATCATACAATAGCAAAAGTTGAAGAATTGGTTACTATTGTGTGCTTCCAATGTGGCAACATTTGCTGTACAAGCACTTCATTGAAAATGTAGCATCAAACGCAGCTTACGCACAAGGATAAATCTACTACGTACTTCAACTGCTGCCCACTATCACAGCCTCAGGATCAACTCTCAGAACCAACAGCGGAAATTATCCAAGAAAACTCTAAAAGTCACGGACTAGAGCTGCATTGTCAAAGACAAGTACCATGTTCCAAAGATGACTGACCTCCCAGCAACACCAGCCCATTTGCTGTCGGTCATCCGTTGTGTGGCGCAAATTGTTCGCTTGGGAAGATCAGTGGGAAGATCCCCATGCAGAGGCGTATCCTGGATTTGCAGGCTCTGGAACAGGTTGGGCAAAGGCTTACTCGGCCTAAAGGTGCCTGAGACGCAGATTCTTTCCTCCGCCTACGCTTCTCCACGTCTGCTTCTCTTCTGGAATGCTCAAAGTCCTGGACAGCTCTCATGGTAGTTGCTCTGTAGTTGTTTCTGTCTGCTGCTTTTGCCAGGGTGAGTTGCCGCTTCAGCTGGTCCATCTAGCGCTTGTGGGGGCCTTATATCACTGTTGTCCTGACGAAGCTCACCATAAAATACAACACATGGCATTCTGATGTAATCCATGCGCGAGACGTGGCATGCCCAGCGGAACTGTCTGAGCATCAATATGGTTTCGATGCTCCGGAGGTTTACCTTTTCCAGGACAACTTTTTTGAAGATGCAGTCCAGTGGTGGAGTGCCGACATCGCTGGTGGAACATTTCAAGCAGTTGTACTTTCTTTCTGTAGAGGAACCACGCCTCTGTCCCATACAAACGGGTAGTGACCACGACAGCCTTGTGCAAACTACAATCCGTTGCGATGTAATTGCGGAAAGAACGGACTTGAGTGTACTTCTGTGTGTGCGTGGTGTGTCAAATTGCAACTAACAACTCCGTGGAAACTCTCAACGACAGCAGTGTTTGAACGTGTCATGTACCAGTAATTAACACTACATGTTAAGCAATATTAAGGATGTGCGAACACACCTCATTGCAATTTTTTTTATAGAGTATGGTTTGGGTGAAGATAACTGATATTGGAATAAGTATCTGAGTTCGAATATCAACCAAATACAAAACATACTAACATATTCATGAAAACGGTGTTACTATGTAGAAACAGTAGCTAATGTCATAAACTGTGTTGAAATAAACAAGTTTATGACTATATATGTAAGCAAAATTCGGTTGATATCAAAGGCTAATTTTTCGGGTTTCACTGTGTTTAGAAAATGGTTTTCATGTTAGTACTAAGTGGAATTAAACTTCATGTGTATCGTTGTTTTAATCTATCCATACCCCTTCCAATGGTGTACATCATGTATATAAATTGCGCAAACAGTATAGATGTTACTCAGCTTAAATAAACTCTTTCCCTAGATGTTACTATTACAGAAGTGACCGGCAGCGACTTTCGACCATTTGTCATTATCGTCAGAAATGAAAATGTTCCACCAGGTGAATTTATGTGGACTTTTTATATAATAATGCAGACATATAGTGCTAAATAAAAACGCCATACTGATTGCTATTACAAGTTGTTTGATGCTAAACCATAGATTGACTGGACTAGGCCGAAAATCAGGGTACATATAAATTGCGATAATTTAGAAATGTGTTTAGAATACGATTTTGACCTTAATATCCAATGCAATGACACTTGTTAGGTACATTAAACAGTTAAATGCATTGCCTTTGCATTGATATACATCATCTTTATAGTATTATCATAGAAAATAAGTTATACAACATGAATTACGTGTACCCCCCTAAATTTCAGTGAGACCTACGACCTCTTGGCAATATACGAAAATGACAATGTTCCACCAAGTGGATTTTGGTGGACTTTCTTTCTGGTAACGTAAACATAAAGTAGAATCTAAAAATCCAACAAAACTTTCTATTGCAATTTGTTTGAGATTGAACCGTAGATTGACGGGGCTATGCGTGGCATCCCCGATATGCGCATCGCCTTCGCCACATAGTTTTTAGGTGAACTTGACATTTCCGCCCTCGGAAGCTATCAGCATGAATTTGGAAGGGGACAGCTTTTCGTCGAAATATTCACAGTTTCACATTTAATCTACCATTTTTATTCGAGTTAAGTAGGGCCAATATCCCCAAAAGTGTACACGTGGGGTTGCAGCAGATCCAATAGTAAATGTTTGATTCTAAATAATTAAGTTATATTTTCTTATTGTATATATACAGCGCATACTTTTCATAAATAGTTCAATGTAATATGAATTACTTTTGTTATGACAGCTACTTGAAGGCAACCTTGATTTTCATCGCGTAGCATCATCGACGAAACATTACTGCACTACATACAATTTGAGCATTTTAAATTACTTGTAAACGGGACATTTTTTATCATCTAGTGTCTATGACATTTAATAATAATAAAGAGGTATAAGATATAATTTAACTTGGAGACATTTTGCTCCCATCATGGAAACTTTGGTGATAATTTTAGCGCTGTGTTGTAACTGTTGTTTTTGTTTTTATGAAGTATCACAGAATGCACCGAACATGGTAGTGTGACACTATATATTGATGTGAATTTGGTGATAACTTTTCGAGCGTGATATACGACCTTATTCCACGTTATTTACGCAACATCACCACGAATCTCCGGTCTGAATTATGGTGGTGACCAGTGAACAGCGACTCTTCTACAGCCGGGATTTCCTGCTGCAAACTGAACAGTCTAAATGCAATCCATTGAAACACTGTTACCCGAGTCGGACGTATTTACGTCACTCACAGCAAACCTCTCGCAGCACTCGAAGGGGGACAAAGGCAGGTGGCCGCCGCCCAAAGAACAGTCGGACTATACCAACTATTGTTCGTCCCGGTCCACGCCTGATCAAGACTGCCGAGTGCACAGGTGTAAATATAAACAATCTACAACAAGTCAATTTATCAGCACTTGATGCCTTGTCCGCTCGCGCGTAAACCTGCAACGCTCGGACTTTTAAATGTACGCTCGTTACGAAACAAGGGTTCCTTCATCATGGATTATGTTTTCGAACATGACATAGATATGTTATGTTTAACCAAAACGTGGCTGACACCGTATGACGAGCCACTCATTGCTTTGTGAACTCCGAACGGATATCAGCTTCACAACCTCCTTCGTAATGATACCTCCAGCACTGTGCCGATGGAGCCTGTGTTTAAAGTATAACTCTCCACCACGCACAGCAAAATTGCTTGCCTGGCGCTTGAAGTTGTTTTTCTTCCCGCAATCATTCTTCAAACTCTGTGGATACTTTCCAGTGGTCAGATAAAATATTATTCAATAAAAATGAAAGGTTGACACTCCCCCTGGACGTCCCATGTTTGTCATGGTCTATTTCATTTTTCAAAATCGAATGGCGCGAAAACGAAAAAGTGAAACTTGTAACAAACAATTCGATAGGCGCGAAAAATAGTTACAAATTGCCGCCTGGTAAAATTAACGGTCACCAAATTAACCAGATGCATGATGTGCAGTATGTTTTTAAATAATCGAGAGGCACGTAAAGTTGACACTAGCCACAACAAATTCTTTCGGCGCGAAACCTTATTAGTTACAAAGTGAGGAATATATATGTATGGCTCATCCTCGCAAGCCAGGGCTGTTTGCCATGCAAAACTAGCCCTGGCTGATCCCCTACGCGAAGTGCGGAAGTTAGCTGAGTCAAACTAGTAATTGACTTCGCCAGCCGTGAGAACAGCGCAACTAATAATAATGACAAACTTCTATAGCACCTAAATCCCCAGGAATCTGAGCTCAGAGGCGCAACATACAACAATCATTGGGCAAAATCGTTAACAGGGACAAGCAAGAGTCGTCATTAGAGCAAGGGACCGCCGAAGGTTAGGGTGGGAATGCAATTTCAAATAAATAAGTCTTTAGTTTTTTTACGGAAAGTATTTATAGTCTCAGATGATTTTAAAGCGATAGGGAATTGATTCCAGATTGTGGGTGAAGCTACAGATGCAACTGTCTAAGTAGGGGCAGAGATGGTGAGAAACGAGGTGCTTTGAGTACTACACGTGCTAAACAATTATGTACACGTTGGAGTTTAGCTAAGTCCTTTTTTAGCAATATCGTTTAGGAGAGAGTTGCAGTAGTCAAGGCGACTGCTAATTAGAGGTATTGTTTTAGCAGTAGATAAAGACAAATGACGCCGAATTCGTCTGAAATGACGTATATGGTAGAAACAGGATTTACATACTTGAGAAATGTTCTGCTTAAAGCTGAAATCACTGCCAGAGATAACACCTAGATTACGAACAGTATCTGATGGTGATGTATCATTACCAAGTAATTTAACTGGAAAGTAGTTAACAACCTTGTTTCGTTGTTGTTTTGTGCCAATAATAATTAGATCAGTTTTATTTGGATTTAGTTTCAATTTACTTGCTTCCATCCACAGCAAGGTGTCATTGAGACAGTCATTTAAAGTTGATAGAGATGTATGTGTGTCAGTTGGTGAAAGTGATATATACACCTGTGTGTCGTCAGCATACAAATGATGATTTATATTATGATTAGTTATGACTCGACTAAGGGATGTAGTGTATAAGCTAAACAGAACAGGGACAAGTACAGAACCTTGCGGGACACCAAATGGAAGATGTTCTGGACAAGACAGTGAGCCAGATATGTTAATGCTTTGGTATCGGTCTGAAAAATATGAACTAAACCACTGAAGAGCCATGCCAGATATACCAACATGTCTATTAAGGCGATGTAAAAGAATGTCTTGATCAATTGTATCAAAAGCAGCTGATATATCTAGAAAGGTGAGAGCAGTCAATTTGCTATTATCCATATTGCATACAATGTCATTGTGTATTTTAAGAAGAGCCGTCTCAGTTGAATGAAATCGCTTATATGCAGATTGTAGATCATTTAATAAGTGCTGTGAATAAATGTGTTCATGGAGTCGATTTGCAACAACCTTCTCCAATACCTTCGACATAAAACTAAGATTAGAGTTAGGACGGTAATTTTTATAGTAATTTTTGCAAAGATTTTGTTTTTTAATAAGATGATTAACAAAGGCTTGTTTGAGTTCGTGTGGAACAACACCATCCTGCACCGACATATTTATAATATTTGTAATAGGATAAACCAGTTGATCAATGCAACTCTTCAGCAGAAATGTTGGAAAAGAGTCAAGACCACACGATTTGTTAGGACACTTTTGTATGATAGTGCGAACTTCACTTGTAGTTGCAGGTGTAAAACATTGCAGTGTATTATCAACAATCGGCTGTTCCATGTGTGATTTCCAGTTGGCTACAGTTGACGTTATTCGCGGACTGGTTGTCCAGGGTTCCGGCAAGTTGTCTCCTGGTATAGACGTACTTTCTACAGCCATGCTTAAATATAACATTGACACGCTGGCTTCGGTGTTTACATGCGCTGTGAACCAATTGGTCGAGTCGCCTACTGTGTCAGCTAGTATGAAACATGCTGTCGTAACACCTTTATTGAAGAAGAGTGGTATCGACTCTGAATCATCGGCTAACTACCGACCGATATGTAACCTGAGTTTCATTTCGAAACTCCTCGAGAAGATTGCTGCATCGCAAATTCGACGACACATGGACGCGAATGGTTTATGTGATGTCTTTCAGAGTGCGTACCGCCCTGCACACAGTTGTGAAACAGCCCTCCTTCGTATACAAGACGACATTCTTCTTTCACAGGATAATCGGATGACCGTGATATTGGTGCTGCTCGACTTGAGTGCTACCTTCGATACTGTCGATCATCGCCTGTTGCTCGACCAACTTCACCGCATAGGCATACGTGATAACGCGCACCGCTGGCTACTGTCGTCTTTCCCAGCGAACACAAGCTGTCAAAATGGGGAGCGTCACCTCAAGAAGTGTTGATCTGTGCTCAGGTGTACCACAAGGTAGCGTGCTGGGACCCCTGCTTTTTACTATCTACTTGCCTTGGGCTCCACCGTGTATTCAGACGCCACCAGCTTCATTATCACATGTATGCTGCAGCTATATGTTGAATTTCCACGTGATCAGCCAGTGCACGTTACAACTGCCATTGATCGCATAACGCGATGTATCGCTGACAGAAAATCATGGATGGCATCACGCCGAAACCAAGCATTCAGGATATCGGTGTTACTATTGACGGCACTATGCATGCCAATGGCGGGGCGTGTACGCCGTGTTTGTCAGGTGGCATACTGCCATATTCACAGAACGCCAGGATCAGGAAATGTTTGACTACTGCTGCGTGAAAGACAATAGTCCATGCCTTAGCTATGTCTGCGTCGATTTCGGCAATTTACTTTATTGTTTGCCTGAGACGCTGCTGCATAAGCTGTAGATGGTCCAGAATTCTGCAGCGCTGCTCATTACTGGGACCCGCAGAAGATATCATATTACACCAGTTCTGTTCAATCTTCACTGGTTGCCAGTTCGCCAACGAATCGAATTCAAGATTCTCTTACTCGTGTATCGCGCTGTTCACCACCTCGGCCCAGAGTAACTGACGTCACTGGTCACACCGAACTCTCCGACCCGATCATTGACATCCGCCGGTCAAGGTCTATTGACAATACCGCGGTACCACCTTGAGCGGTATGGTCGGCGGTCCTTCTCGGTGGCAGGACAGACATTGTGGAACACCTACCTCTTGCTGTCAGAGACGCTAACTCAGTGGCAACGTTCAAAACATTGTTAAAGACAAATCTCTTCCATATAGCTATGTTGCTAGCTGAAGTGACATTTAAGTGAAGTTTACTATTTATGCGTTTTTAACTAAGTTAATAATTTTAATTTGTTTTAAATTTGGCTTGTCTTCTCAATGTTTATACATATCTAATTTATCAAGTCAATTTACTATTGTATTCAATTTATTTACTTTGAATTAACTAATTGATTTAACCTATTATTTGACTTATTATTTAACCTATTTAATAACTTATTTATTTAGCGTATATATATATATATATTTACTTGTTTTATATTGTTAGCGCCTTTGGCCAGGTTTTCAACCCGGAGATATGGCCCTTTATAAATTCTTCCTAATAATAATAACACTAACAATAATATTTTGGTAAATTTGGCGTGTCCAGCGACATCAATCAGCTTAGACATTTGAGGATCTCGCAGGTCAGTTTACTCGCATACCAAGTTCATAATTTTTCCTTATTGTTGTGCCCACATATCACTTATAAGAATACTATCGCTGAAAATATCATTGTGGTTTTTCATTTACCGTATTCGCGTTCGTTTCTGGTACAATTTCGTATAAACTGAGCAAACATCGGTCCATTGCTCGTAAAATATGTCATCTAAGAGTCGGAAAAGCTCTTGTCCGCATGGAGACGTCAGCCTGTGATTTATTGATCATTTTTAATTCCTCTGGATCAAAGTATATATATATGGGCCGTGAGCGATTTTTTTCAGTTTTTGTTATGATGACGCTGAACACGCCACCTTTTCGGTTTTTGGGTAGCTGGAAGGCATGAAAAAGTTAAAACGATGTACGTTTTCTAGGTTTTTGCAGATAGCTTTTCCATTGCTTGAAACGCACTTAAAACGCCACCCTACATTTTAAAACTTTAATTTACTATATTTTCCTACAATTTTGATTTAATCACACAATTTTATTCAGGATTCCTTCGCTAACTTTGCAAGAAAAGAATACTTGTCGAAACACCCTGCAATATACACCATGCCGCTGGACACGCCACTGTATATTAGATATAAGAAAGTTCGATATTTTCACAAAGGACTGTAAATGAATGGAATGGGGAGGTTCTGTACGAAGTACTACTGTTAAAGAAAAGGACTTAGGGTTAACCATTAGTGCTGATATGAAGGTTTCAGAGCAGTGCAGTATTGCTGCTTCAAAGGGAAATCAAATCCTTGGATTAATTAGGCGAAACATAACGTATAAGGAAAAAGAGTTAATAATTTAGAATATTGTATTCAAGCGTGGAGGCCATATCACAGGAAGGACATATATATATGCTAGAAAGAGTACAGAGGAGAGTAACTAAAATGATACCTAAACTGAGGGATCTTAGTTACGAAATACGCCTAAAAATGTGGTTTAACAACACTAGAGACCAGGAGATTGATAGGAGATCAGATAGAAGTGTTTAACATATTGAATGATTATAAAAATATTGATATAATTTTTTTTTCTCAGTTAAGAAAGATAGAAGGACCAGAGGACATGAAGTTACATTAGTAAAGGAGCAGTGTAGATTAGATATAAGAAAGTTCTCATTCTCAGAAAGGACTGTAAATTAATGGAACAGATTGTCTCCTGATTGTGTTGGTGCTAGTAGCGTGAATATGTTTAAAAATAAAATTGACACATGCCTTAAAAGGGCGGGATACACGTAGATAAAATCTCGATAAGCCGAAAGGCTTCCTTGTCCACCTGCCATCTAGAGTTAATTTTCTGGATGGCAATCTTGTTAAATCTTGTTAAACATATTATCTGCTGATTGTGTGGGTGCTAGTAGCGTGAATGTGTTTTAAAATAAAATCGACACATACCTCAAAAGGGCGGGATACACATAGATAAAAGGGTCGGACTCTCGGTAAGCCAAAGGGCTTCCTTGTCCACCTGCCATTTAGATTTAATTCTCTGAGTGGCAATCTTGTTAAATCTTGTTAAATAGCAATGGTAAATTAATGTAGTGGTCCAATCTAAACCGATGACGCTGGACACGCAAAAAGTGGTCATTATAGAAAACACATTATAATATTTCTATTTCTCATTTTGTGAACATGATCATATTTCTCTGCACTCCCAAAATAAATATACCCCATTTGCATTGTGAAATCAGAAACAGAAAATATAACCCTGCTTTTGTATGGTTGCGCTTCCAAAGTTGGAAAGTCAATAGGACGCCATTTTGGCCGTTTTGGGCTCCTTACGCCCACCTTTTGACATTTTAAGAATTAGTAAGGCAGGAAATCTATATATGTCCTGAAAGTGCTTACTGAAACCAATCTTTGGTAACATTTTTGTAAGCCTGACTTTATAATTAATTGTGGGAGCGACGGAAGACACGATTTTTACCAATTGTACATTTTTGGGGCATTGGCCCTAAGGAATAACAATTACTGAGCCATTTGGTCTCCTTATTTCATGTTGATACCCACACTTAAGATCAAACCCATGCATCAGTAGATTTACTAACTGGTACGATTCTGAGAAGAAATCAATAGTTGTCACACCAGCATCTGGAGGTTCACTTTTAATGACAGTGTATGTTTACTGATGCACTATTGCAGCGACTTGACGTTGACCTTGGGGCTGATGACAGTGTGACCATCTACAATGGTGACAAACCAACTGACCCTCAGTTAGCCAAGTACACAGGTGACGGCTCAGACGGACCCAGACACGTGATGACAACTGGTGCTGCCGCCTACGTCTACATGCACACCAAGTCTTTGGAGGCTGGTCGTGGATTTGAGTTCTCTTACGTAATTGGTACGGCTCGATCAGTTTTATCATTGCCTTTTATTACATATTAGGCAGAGGGTGGTGGAAGGACGTGCGGACGGACACAAATATGTACATGTTTCACTAATATCATTCAACGAGTGAACATGTAGATATATAATATTATTTGGCTGAATAACTTAACTCATCTTTTTGAAGCAGGAATATTTATCTGAAATATCTCGCATATTTATTATGCATACCGACGTTGACACACGTGGGAAACATATCTGGTATTACATACAGATGCCAAATTCAAATTGAAGATAACATTGAAGATGCTTTCTATACGAGGAATATTGCAGCAGTTAAGTTTTGAATAACGTTTTCTATTCTAAACCACCATTTCTTTGAATAAACATGGCATTAAAATCATCAAACCATGGGTAGTTCATTTACTGTTGTTGAACGTGCGATTGAGTTAAGTAGTTTGCTACAATTAGTTATGGATGTAGTTATATCTGTATAACAGAACTGTTCTATGTTTTGCATAATATTACTATTTCAGGATGTGACGTCACCATAGGAGACACTAATGGTGTAATTCAGTCACCGGGCTATGGTGTGTCAAACGCTCTGTATCCTAATGTAGTGAAATGCACATGGACCATCAATGCTAACTCACCTCTCCTGTTGACATTTAAGGATACGTTTGGTTTGCATGATCAAGACTCTTTGAAGGTATGTTCTCTATTCACAGTTCATGTACATATGCCATCACTCCAAATCTGCTGTTATATATACATGATGGTAATATGAAGATTTTTGTGTGTTACCATTTCAGGATGTGACGTCACCATAGAAGACACTAATGGTGTCATTCAGTCACCGGGCTATGGTGTGTCAGACACTCTGTATCCTAACGTAGTGAAATGCACATGGACCATAAATGCGAACTCACCTCTCCTGTTGACATTTAAGGATACGTTTGGTTTGCATGATCAAGACACTTTGAAGGTAAGTTCGCAATTCATTAGTGACGTATGCCATTTTGGGTGTTTGTCCATTATGACTATTTTTATGTACTGGAAATTAAGTGTGTTAGTTATCATAATATCATATAGACGTAGATGTCGGTGAATGTAGGTATGATGAGCGGTTTTGCTTCTGTTTCTGGTGTGTATTTATTTATTGTAGATAGAATTTGCTTAAAAGGAAGTAAACTAGTACCCGAAGAAACGTTGGTGAAGGAACAGTAAATGTAAACAATATAGTTATTCTCATAGATGAAGATAAACGAATGGTATACAATATCTATTAATTATGTAAGTGCTAGCTCACTAGCTAGCTATATCAGATTCAGCGGAGTTATAATTGCATTATCTCTCAAGGCAATGTAGGATACACTTGGCGTGCGGCGGTCTTACGGTTAGAGCACCCACCAGTCGATCAAGGGACCTGTGGTTCTGCAATCGTTTCGAACGTTGGGCAAATAATTCACCCCACTTTGCCCATGTCTTTTTGGTAGAGAAAATAAAACCTGTCATGGACTAACACAGTCGTGGGGTCTAATTCTAACCCACAATGTGTGTATCACGCGAATGCAAACAGCTCGAAACTACTCTGGTCACATGATAAATATGTGATTAACACAGAGGTTGTAACAGAAAAAAACAAATTATTTATTATGTTGTTGTCAGATTTATGAAGGTTCAGATGAGACAGGTACATCCAAGCATTCAAAGAGTACCAAACCTTCTGACATCGCAGCAGCAAGTGGAAAACTCTTCATTGAATTTAAGACAAATGCTGCAGGAAATGGTGTTGGATTCTCTGCAGAATTTTCTATAGGTAATTCACGTTATTACTGCTATTATTCCTATTGTCAGTAATAATTAATAATCAACTGCTGCTCACCAATTAATATAGTTGTGTGTGTGTCATCATTTTGATCATATATGGATTTGATGATTAGCAAATATTGCAGTGCTCTTAAATATGTTTGACAGAAATATGTCAGTAAACGTAAAAGAATTGTCGCAAGGTAGTCGGGCAGCAAACAGGCCTTTTTAGGCTAAACCTAGAAATCGAGTATGAACTCTGTCTTTTTTACGGATTATTGACAACAAGGGTGTCTAGAAACAGAATCCGTCGTGGGCCACTTTGGCACCCTTTTGCATAAATCCAATATGGCCCCTCCATATCAGTATTTTCGTCATATATCCAGTTATAGTTGGAATTTCACAATTATTGTAAATACATTAAGTGTTTGGAGACTCATGCCATCGAAGAGTGAAACAAATATTACGACCGGGCTTTTCTTAATTTGCATAAATCCAACATGGCGCCACCATATCTGTGTTTTGATCGTATATCGATCCAATTATAGTTGGAATTTTACAATTATTCTAAATGCATTAAGTGTCTGGAGGCTCATGACACCAAAGAGTAAAACAAATATTATGATCTGGTATTTTTTATTTGCATAAATCTAACATGGCTGCCACCATACCAGTGTTATGATCATATGTCCAATTATAATTGGAATTTAATTCAGAATAATTCTATCGTAGCCATTATTTCCAAATATAGTAGCATTTTACCAGCGATTCTAAATTCCATTCAGTTTCGAGATGCTAAAGATTTCTACTACTGCAACAAATACTATGGTTGGGCTTTGAATCTTTTATTGTTTATTTGCATAAATCCAACATGGCCGCTTCCTCAGTGTTATGATAATGTCATGTATGTGTGTATTGGCATATCCTCAATGTAGATATGCTTGCAGTTTGAATTAAAAACATTGCCATTATATTAATTGTATGAGATCACAAGAAATGTAATGTGGAGAAACATAATTGTTTGGATCCTGGCAGGAGTTCTGCAGAGAAATACGCTCGCACCGTTTCTCTTCGTTTTATTGCATACTAGTCCTTCGCTATGCACTGAAAAAAGTCGTAGACAGACGGAAGAGGAACCGGACTTCAACTCACAAGTTGACGTGTCAAACCGGCGGTCATCACAGATTTTAGAATTTGCCAACGACATCGCACTCTTGGCAAGAGTGGAAACCTTATGTACTAATATTGGTTTGAAGGTCAATTCTAGTCAGGCCAAGTGTATAGCCTAGAACCACCATGAAAACATTAACGTTGTGACAAGAGAAGTAACGATTTTGGAAAACATCGAATATTTTAAATATCTCGGCCCCTGTGTTAGCTCTACTTGTCAGGATCAGGAAGTTAGTAGCATGGAAAGTATGTAGCTAATAAGAGCAATATGGCAATTTTAACCACGCAGGATCAGTAATGGCTGCATGTTCACTGCAACAGTGCAGTATGTGCTCCTGTACCGATGCAAGTCTTGGACATTAACAAATACACTATAAAAACTAGATGGGTGCTACATACACATGTTCTCATCCATGTTTAATATTACCTGCAAAGATCATCCAACAAATGTAGAGTCATATATAAGAATATGAACACATTTACAAAGAAGATTCAAGAAAGAATGCTTACATTTTCCGGACATGACGCAGACATGAAGATGAAATGACATCCAAAACCACCAGTTGAAAACCAGCGCATGGAAGAACAAGTAAACAAAAATGTTTCTTACGCAGAAACCAACCGATATGTAAATGCAACAGAACAGAAACACATAACATAATAATAGTATAGGGCATAGCATAAAAATAAAAGACATAACGTATGTCACATAAGGATCTTATAGAGCTAGCCCAGGAACCGAGGTATTTAAGATATTCTTGGCTCTCTTCATTTTGGATCGTTTGAGTTAAGTTGGTCTGCTGCAATTAACATTATTGTGATGAATTTTTCATGACCTCATACAAATAAGATAAAGGCAATCGTTTAATTCAAAATGCAAGTGCATCTAGATTGTGGATATGCGAGACGCACAAGCACATGCACACATGCGCGTGCGCGTTATATGATCATAACACTGAGGAGGCGGCCATATTTGATTTATACAAATAAACAATAAATTACCAACCATAGCATTAGTTGCATTCATAGACGTCTTAATCATCCAGAATCTAAATGGAATTTAGAATCACTGGGGAAATGCAAGTATATTTGGTGATAATGGTTATAATAAACATTGATATGATGGCGGGCATGATGGATTTATGAATTTTCAAAAATGCCCAATCATATTTTATATGCCTAGAACCCCCTACTAAATGGTATTTTGAATAATTCTGGTAAATGCAACTATATTTGGAAATAATGGTTATGATGGAATCATTATGAAATTCCAACTATAACTGGATACATATTAGATTTATGCAAATAAAAATATGCCAGATCATAATGTATGTTTCACTCTTTATTGGCATGAGCCTCCAGACATTTAGTTTATTTATAATAATTATGAATTTCCAATTATAATTGGATATACGATCAAAACACTGCTATGGTGGCGTTATTATTGGATTTACGCAAATTAAAAAAGCCTGGTCACAACATTTGTTTCACTCTTCGATGGCGTGAGCCTCCAAACACTTAATGTATAGAATAATTGTGAAATTCCAACTATAATTGGATATATGATGAAAATACTGATATGGAGGAGGTGATATTTGATTTATGCAAATTAAAAAAATGCTCAACGGTGCTAAGGTGGCACCTGGCGGATTCTGTTTCTGGACACCCTACCCTAACTTTCAATAATCCGTCAAAAAAGAAAGTTCATACTCGATTTCTATGTATACCCTCTTGGCTGCCCGATTAAGGGAATTATATTTGATAACACTGATTAATTGTTTCTGTACATTTGCCGTGAAGTGGTTACTAATTTCATATAAGCGCATTATATGTAATTGCTTAAAAAGCCGAATTAAGGATAATGTGCTTAATTCTCTGAAGTGCAGTTTTTGTTCTAAAGAAAACAATTTATAAAGAAAACAGCGGCAAATAAGAGAGCGTGTTGGAGATGCGTTGTTTTGGCCATAAGCTATACTTAGCAGGAATGGAAATAAGATCTCCGACTAATGAAAGTAGAATATTTATGTAACATTCTTGTCAATCTGTTGCAGACTGTGAAGACCCACCGTTTGATTCAACTTCACCGGGACTTCAGATCACTGACACATCAGACAAACCAATAACTGACTCAGTGGACACACATTTTGGAGCATCCTTTCGACTGCAGTGTGTCTCGGGGTATTACTTCGCGCAAGAAGAGTTCGGCCAATGTAGTAAGTTCCATTGTTCTGTTTTTTATTTGTTCCCATTGTTGCTTTGCGGGGTAGATGCACTGCTTATAATGTATCACGTATATATCATAATTATATATATATATATATATCATAATTATATATATATATATATATATATATATATATATATATATATATATATATATATCATAATTGTATATACGTATATATTCCATCGAAAAAGTATTTATTATTATTATTTTTATTGTCATAAAAAAATGTGTATTTTACATTTATACTAAGGATTTGATGATGTTAAAATAAAAGCATTATTATTATTATATATTCATTGTATGTGAGATGTTATAACATCACTATGTTGTGAATAATTTTTAGAAAATCCTATGCCACAGCCAGTAACCATGACATGTGAACTAAGAGGCAAGTGGAATGTGAACACATATCCAAAGTGTGAACGTAAGTTGAACTCTTATACAAAGACACTATTGATGATGATAGTAATAACACAGATTTATGTAGCACTTGGATTCACTTTAAATAAGGATATGGTATATATCAAATTGTTTGCAGTTGTAATTATACAAAACGGGGGGTGGGGGCGTAGTAATAAGTGGGCCGATCACTTGTGCTACTACACTGCAAATTCAAAAGTGGGATATCTGTTCTGTAATATCGCAGACGGTTGTCATTCAGCTTTAAAACAACAAAAAGCAATCGTCTGCCGTTTGCTTATTGGTGTAAACAATAGTTTATTGTCACTAGAATATTATTTTACACCTAACGATTTTGCAAATTCAAAACTGGGATCTCTGATCTGTATTACCGCAGTCGGTTGTCATTCAACTTTAAGACGACTAAAACGATCGTCTGCCGTCTGCTTATTGGTGTAAACAATAGTTTGTTGTCACCAGATGCGTCATTTTTGGTGTGTAAAATTTTTAATTAACCGATTATGACAGTATTTGAGGGAGCATGCTGCACGTATGTGTAATGATATATAAAATTGCATAAATAGTGCTTGAGCTAACACACGATTCTGCTGCATTTTCACATTTAATTGCTGCTAAATACTGCATAAGAAAGAAGAGTGCGGGACACGCATATACCGTGTAGATTTTAATCAGGACCTCAATAATTCGGACAACTTTGACATCGAGACAGTTTTGTAAGCTATGAGCTGATTGTAGGTCTCACGGACGAAGGGTTTCAGTGCGCTAGAGACTACTGCAGTGAAACAAACAATATTTGTCAGAATGAAGGCTCATGCAGCGTGACATCAAATGGAGGTTTCTCGTGCTCCTGTCAACCAGGTGGGTCATTATTGTACTGCTATGTCACGTTACACTTACTACTTGTCACATCCAGTCTACCTGGACGCACCAGTTAGCTGTTCCAAGATGCATAGCTTATAGTTTAAAAACAGGTTTGCTGCCAAAAGCAATGATTAATGTACATACCTTTGACTACGTCTCAAACGTCTGTTGAGTGGAAGCCATACACCATGCATTTCATCGCATTCTACATGCTTTCTCTTATTAAATGGGTATATATATATATATGATTTACACTCATATCAATATATATATATATATATATATATATATATATATATATATATATATATATATTGATATGAGTGTAAATCATGTATACCATGATTACGATGCGACTATGTTATCGAGGTGATCGTAAATAAATTACCAATGTTTATTTTTCGCCATATCCAGCATTAGTTGTCCAATATTAATATAACAAAAGTCGTGTTGATTAAATAAAGTGAACTTCGATTGTACCAATACCCTCTCTGCGAAACATTGTATAAGATGAGTGTTTTATCAATCAAATCATTTGCTACAAACAGGCTTTATTGGAGACAAGTGTGAAACAAACATTGACGACTGCGCTGGCAAGGACTGTCATCAAGGAACATGCATTGACGGTGTTGAGAAGGCATTTTGTCAGTGTCCTGTTGGGAAGGTGGGAACTGCCTGTGACAAAGGTAAGTCCTAGTGGTTGTGTTGATAATGTCCTGTTGGGAAGGTGGGGTCTACCTTTGACAAAAGTAAGTCCCAGAGTCATGTTGTAATAGGTTTATGATAGCGTCTGACATACATAATTTCAGGCTAATATATTAAGATGTCTTATGTTGACCACCAGTACCTCTTAATTAACTATCACTTAACACATGAAGTATTACACAGAATGCCAGATTCTCCGTCCCCAACTACCATGAGTTACATGCTTCCCGAATACATACAGATCACCGCCATGGCGTTAGTGTCTGTGTGTGTGTGCGTGTGCGTGCGTGCGCGTGTGCGTGTGCGTATGCGTGTGTGAGTGTGTGAGTGTGTGTGTGCGCATGTGCGCATATGCGTGTGTGGTGTGTGAGCATTTGTGTACGTACGCACGTGCATGCGTGCGTGCATGCTTACGTGCTTGCAGCTAATATATAATAAGGACATGTCCATGATGTTGCTTTCTAAACGAATGTCTCCTATTCCCATTACAGACATTGACAGAGACATGGACATCGAGTTGGACGGTAGAGGAAGTGCGTATTCTCTGCACACATTTCGAATGAACGCGTCATCAAGCAGCCTGGGCATGTGGGTGCGCTATGCAGTCAAGGGTGGCACTGGAACGTTCTTGAGTATGCACATGGTAAAGTAAGTAGTTTCATTTATTATTTTGCGCCGCAATGTGCATATGGTATTGCTAGGTAACACTACAGAAAGATAAATTAGGGTATCTGGTGATTTCAAATGATTTATGTTTTCGTAGTTCACATGCCATCACCTGTTCATTCGTTTTCAGTCACGACTCAGCTCTCATCGTCAGACTGACTGCCACTAGATGGCAAGGCCATATGTTTTCTACGCGATATTAAACAATGGAAGGGGGATAGCATCATAAAGTAGACAAAAAAAGAACAACACGGCACGAAGAAACAAAATATGTTCTGGGAACTCGCAACACAGAAGCAAGCAAACAAATGTGGGCTGATAAACCATACACATTAACCTACATCGTCATCTCGGAGAAGAAGACACGTAAATCAACCATCACAGATGGCACTCAAAAGAATCGCATGATTAATTGAGAAGCGATGGAGGAGAACCGGCGAACATCAATGATGCAATCGAGACATAGAAACCACATATATGAAAATGAGGGCCCGTACCTCTATGCCTACCTCCTAAAGAGCCACCCAGGCCACATCTGGGGAACACCAGTGATAACACAGTGCAATGTGAATACCAAGTCGCCATCTAGCGGTAGTCAATCTGATGGAGACAGCTAAAAGTTGCTGAAATATAACAAATGACAAAAGTAGATTTAACAGTGAAATAAAAACAACAAGAAGGTAACAGACAAATCATTGTTATCAAATATATGCAGTGGCATGGAATGTAACTGGATAAAATGAGAATCTTTACGGTTGCAATGGGCAGGCCGTAGTGGGTGAGAATCCGAATGGTCTCTCCCAACAGGGAATAGGTATTCGTTGAAAGAACATGGTGATCGACATGAATAATAATATTTTTTTTCATGATAACCTTATAAAGTATACCTTTTATTTATTATACAAGGGTCATGAGTTTAGAACATAAATGTGAATGTATCCTGTTACAATTTAAACCCAGTTTTTCCTCTCGTGTGCGTTGACAGATCACAGACAGCAGCTGAAGTGACGAGGACTCTTGTGTCCATGAGTGAGACCAGCGTAGAGATGAGCTTCAGCACTGGTGATGATGTCAGTTTGAAATATCCTCCGGGCACACACGTCAACAATGGCAACTGGCATTACGTGGCACTGAGTCTGGAAGACAACATTGTCACTTTGTATATAGATGGAACAAAGGGGCGCTCATGCAGTTTTACACCAGTTGAATCAGTCTAGTGAGTTATCGCATAACAGCAAATCTATTTTGGGATCTCAAAACAACAAACAACTGCTTCAAGCTTTAAAAATGCTTAAACTGCTAATAGGTGTTAGTTCCATAAGCTACATTAAGGATATATTCATATTCCCAAATATGTTTAATTAAACTCATTTGTGTTGTAGCGTTTGATGATAATCTATTTAATTTGAATATTTCGACTTATCATTCATATTATGGCTTTTTAGACGATGACTATACTAGAACAAATGTGGTTTATAGTTTACGCTGTGTAACATGATTTTATAATAGCACATGTATGACCAGACTTAAATTTATTACGGATTATTGACACAGATAACAATATTAATCGGCCAGTTGTTCAATCATTTATTCATTTCTACTGCAATATACTTCTATTATAAATACAATACAATTTGAAACATGTAATGTATTTATTATTGAACAACTATATTAAGGATAATCATGACTCATACACCTTTAGAATAGTCAGAAGGAAACGGTCTTAATTTTACATTTACTGTAACATGTACCAATCGTGCATGGGGGCTGATATTCACTGTATGCACACGTCTCATCTTTGCCATTAGTCGAAGCAAATGACAGGATTGTTTGATGGAATAGGGACTGTTTGTGTACCACTGACGCTTGTGTCTCCTGAAGAAAGATATTTTATTTGCAGCGTTGCGTTGCGAGTGGGTGGGTCGGAGTCGGATAGGTTCTGTGGCATGCTCAGTCTGGTACAGGTCTGGGACGTGGCTCACAGCACGACAGAAATAACCAATGTGACCAATGCGAAGGCGACCCCCATCACGAGCCAGTCCTACATCGAGGGACTGATTGCTGACTGGAGCTGGGACAGCTTTCTACCTGGACCAGGCATGAAAAAGATGTCTCCGTCCACTCGCGGTCAGAGAATGTGCCCAAGTGGACAACAGCTCGACACAGATGGCTGGATATGTATTAGCAAGACAACAGGTGAGTTACCAGACAGTTTAGCAAACAAGCTTGCTAACCAATGCAACACGTTTAATACAGAAAAGTGGAACAGTAATACTGTTTGCATAGCACACAGTCACAATATAATCCGGCCCATCCGGTGATCATCTACAGAGAGAATGACGACTTTTATATACAAGATTTAACAATATTGCTACCCAGAGAATTAACTCTAGGTAGCAGGTGGACAAGGAAGCCCTTTGGCTTATCGAGAGTCCGACCCTTTTATCTATGTGTATCTCGCCCTTCTGAGGTATGTGTCAATTTAATTTTTAAACATATTCACGCTACTAGCACCCACACAATCAACATTTAATCTGTTCCATTCATTTACAGTCTTTTGTGAAAATGAGAACACTCTTATATATAATCTACACTGCTCCTTTGCTAATGTAACTTTATGTCCTCTAGTCCTTCTATCTTTCTTAACAGAGAAAAAATATTTCTATCAATATTTTCATAACCTTTCATTATTTTACACACTTCTATCTGATCTCCTCTCAATCTCCTGGTCTCTAGTGTTGTTAAGCCGCATTTTTAGGCGTATTTCGTAACTAATAGCCCCCAGTCTTGTATCATTTTAGTTGCTCTCCTCTGTACTCTTTCTAGCATATCTATGTCCTTCCTGCGATATGGCCTCCACGCTTGAATACAATATTTTAATGAGGCCTAACTATTGTTTTGTACAGCGGTATTATTAGCTCTTTTTCCTTATACGTTATATTTCGCCTAATTAATCCAAGGATTTGATTTCCCTTTGAAGCTGCAATTCCGCATTGCTCTGAAACTTTCATATCAACACTAATGATTAACCCTAAGTCTTTTTCTTTTACATTAGTACTTAGTACAGTACCCCCCCATTGTATATTCTACCTCTTCGTTCCCATGTCCTGCGTGGAGGCATTTACATTTCCCAAAATTGATCAGCATTTGCCACTTTTCAGACCAACTTGTCAAGATCATCTTGCAAATGTTGTCTATCTCCATCACTTTTAATCCTTCTAAACACTTTTGTATCATCCGCAAATTTCAACACCTTGCTTGTTATTTCATCATCCAAATCGTTGATATATATTAAGAATAATATAGGTCCTAGGACTGATCTCTGTGGTACCTCACTCAATACCGATTTCCAGTTTGAAGCCTCCCCATCAACTACTACACGTTGTCTTCTGTCAATCAGCAATTTTTCTATTCAGTTTATTATACCATTTCCTATACCATGGGCCTTTAGTTTAAGCAGTAATCTTTGATGTGGTACTTTGTCGAAAGCTTTTTGAAAATCTAAGTAGACTATATCTACTGGTGATCCCTTATCTACCCACTTAGTGATGTCTTTCAAAAACATAACATATTTGTTGAGCATGACCTCGCTTTAAAAACCCATGTTGAGATGGGTTTATCAAGTTATGTTTAACAAGAAAATCCACCATGTGATATTTAATTAGTCTTTCTAATAATTTGCAAATCACTGACGTTAAACTCAATGGTCTATAGTTCTCTGACTTGTTTCTCGAACCTTGTTTAAATAACGGTATAATGTTTGTCTCTTTCCATTCTAAAGGAACCACTCCCTCTCCTAATGACAAATTGAAAACTGTTGCAAGCGGTACACTAATTTGTTATGCAATTTCCATTAGTAGTTTGGGCGGAATCCCATCCACTCCAGGTGATTTATTACCCTTCATAGCCCATATTTTCTTAGCTACCATTTCCGGGGTTACAATTAATTGTCCTAAATAGTCTGAATCTGCTCCCTTGAACTTAGCCTCTGGTACTGGCAGTGAACTGATATCTTCCCTGGTAAACACTGAACTAAAGTACTCATTCGGGTCTTCTGCCATTAAGAATCCCTCTGATATTATATTTCCAGCACTATATTCTAGAGGACCGACCTTATCTTGAACTTTTTGTTTGCTTGGAACATACGCATAAAAACTCTTGCTGTCACGTTTGATATTACTAGCTAATTGTTGTCCATAGCTTCTCTTTGAATTTCTAATTTCAGCTGTATCTTGGTTAAGTGCTTCTTTATAACTATTGTAGTCTTCATCATTTCCAGTACATCTATGATTTCCACATCATTAAACAATTTTGTTTATACTTGATTTTTCTAATGGCTTCTTTCGATAAGTGTTTCTTTTTGGACCGTTTCCCTTGTTTTTTGAAGAGTACAAATTTATCGACTATACACTTAATTTCACTCTTTAATATATTCCAGCATTCTGTTGCTGTCTTATTTTTCAGTGTCTTATTCCAGTCTATCTTTGCTAAATATTTCCTCATGTCCTTATACCTTCCTTTGTGGATATTTCTCCTATACTGCTTTTTACTATTCCTTTCTGATTTTACTTTGATGGTAAAATGTCTCTGGTCGTGATTACTACTCCCCAGTGGCTCACCTATCTTGACATTGTCAACTAATTCATTCTGTGAGGACAAAACTATGTCTAACACATTCTCACCCCTGGTTGGTTCTAGCACATGTTGAGAACCGAAACAACCTTGCACTAAAACTAAAAACTTGTGGTCCTCACTCCCCATACTCTGTAGAGATTTCCATTGTATATGCCCGTGGTTAAAATCCCCATAATAATACAGTCCCGTTTGCTTACTTCCCTTATAGCGTTTTGTATATTTCCATTCTCTTCTACGCTTATGTTTGGACTTCGATAAACTAACCCAACTGTTAACGTTGAGGTTCCTGTAACTATGTTACATCAAACAGCTTCTTCGCAGTCTGCTTCTCTTTCTAATTTTATTTCATCAGCCTGGATAGATTCTTTAATATATAAAATAACTCCACCTCCCTTTCTTCCTATTCTATCTTTCATAAACATTACATATCCTGTCAGTCCCAATTCGGCATCTGATACATCGGTGGTGGTCCAGGATTCGGTTATACCTATTATGTGAGGGTCAATATCTTCTACCATAATGTTTAGTTCATTTCTTTTGTTTACTATACTCCTTGCGTTTAAACAAACACATTTATATCCAGCTTCAGAATAGTTTTCCAGACTGTTCTTTGCTGATTTATTTGTGCTGTCTTTATCTATGCCTCCAGTTTCAGGCTTTTCTGTGAGTTTCTGTGAGTCCCCCCTGCGAATCTAGTTTAAATAGATGCAACCTGTCCCACTGTCAACATATCGCAGCAGGTTCTCTGAGAAAACTTGTGCCCCCTTTCCACTAGGATGGAGGCCATCTCTCATGTACGTATTTTCCCTCCCAAAAAAGTTTCCCCATAAATCTGTGAATCCCACCCCCTCTTCTTCACACATCTGCTCAACTAGTGCGTTGATCGCCATCCTCTTGCAGTTCCTATACGTTGCCCCCCTTCCTCCCATTACTGGCGACATTCCTGCATAATGATCTGTTCAACTCTTGTCTTCTTTAGCTTCCTCACTAACTGTCTATACTTCTGTACTATCCTAGTTGTTCCCTCCCTGTTTGCATTATTTGTTCCTACATGTACCAGTACAGACCCTCTCTTGCCATGTCCCAATACCTTCTCTACCCTGTCAGTCACATGTTCAATCCTAGCCCCCGGTAGACAAACAACGACGTCCGTCCCCTCGCTCAGTGTCTTGTCCGTCTTTCTCATAATGGAGTCGCCCATAAACACCCTCTCTTTCTTCATTGCCCCCTCAACCACTGCTCCTTCTTCGGTTTGCATCTGTCTGGCTGTTGTCTTTACCCCTTGTCGTATTCTCTCCTGTCACATTCTCTTCCGATCCATTCTTTCCTGTCGCTTTTCCTCCTGCCAGCGTGCCTTTTATCGACTTCTCTTCTATCACATTTGCTCTCACTTCCTTTCGTCCCTTCATCTTTCCACCCATCTAATTTTCTTCTCTCCTCTCCCGTCCCATATTCCCTCCCTCCTTCTCTACGGACACTTTCTCCCCGTCATCTTCACGCTTGTCACGTTTTCTGTCGTCGATTTTCCAATTTCTTCCCCTCCAATCACCTTCCCTCCTCTCAATTTCCTCAGTTTTCTTGCCACTGCTATTGTCCTTCAGTCTTGCAGTATTCTCACCTCTCTCCCTGTCGCCTCTCTCCATTCGACCTGTCTCCATTGTAATTCCCATCACAATATCTGTCAACCTAACTATCTCCTTCTGCAGACACTCCACCTTCCAACACCCAATGCACTGAAAGGTGAATCCTTCCTCCATGGTTTCTGCCCATGACTTCCCACAGCCGGACAATGCAAAATCTACCCAGCTGTGGCAGTGATCGCACACCAAGTGTTGCTTTGCCTTGACTTGCCGCTTGCAAGGCGCCATATCCCTATCAGAATTTATTTAATAACTTAACTAACTTAGTCTTTATAAAGACTGTTTCCATTTAAATACAATTAATTACATTACGTTAGACTGCTTTAATTATTTAGGTTACGCCGCCCGACTATCGCCCTTGCTTAATTTTAATAACAATGCTACCTAATCAAAATATCTAGCAAGTACTGGCTTACACAGATATTATCTTATGTAAGTAGTTTGATGGTTGTTACTTTATCTCCTTATACAATCTACACCGATCTTAACCTTGTTACATGATGCTCTTCGGGTCTTAGCTATTCCAACAAATCATCATACGCACACAATATTAAATATATTCTGCTTGGTTTCTTCTTAACCACCTTGTATCTTGTGATAATGAAACACATGCATTAAACTACATACGGGATTCCAGCTAAGATTGTCTTTATTAAGTTAAGTCACATTGATATGTGTAGTCTTTTAAACCTGCATTGTGTATTACAATATATTAATTATAACATGTTGCTGGGTTATTTATAAAACACACATACACACTACACACGCTCACGCACATGCACACGCCAAACCCACTCTCTTCCCCCTCTCTCTGTCTGCCTGCCTGACTGACTGCCAGCCTGCCTGCTTGCCTGTCTGTCTGTCTGTCTGTCTGTCTGTCTGTCTGTCTGTCTGTCTGCCTCTCTCTCTCTCTCCTCTCTCTCTCTCTCTCTCTCTCTCTCTCTCTCTCTCTCTCTCTCTCTCTCTCTCTTCTCTCTCTCTCTCTCTCTCTCTCTCTCTCTCTCTCTCTCTCTCTGTCTCTCTCCCTGTCTCTGTCTCTCTCTCTCTCTCTCTCTCTCCTCTCTCTCTCTCTCTCTCTCTCTCTCTCTCTCTCTCTCTCTCTCTCTCTCTCTCTCTCTCTCTCTCTCTCTCTCTCTCTCTCTCTCTCTTCTCTCTCTCTCTCTCTCTCTCTCTCTCTCTCTCTCTCTCTCTCTCTCTCTCTCTCTCTCTCTCTCTCTCTCTATATATATATATATATATATATATTCTCTCTTTCTGTCTTTCTCTCTGTCTCCTCTCTCTCTGTCTCTCTCAATGTCTTTCTGTTCCTCCATCTCCCCCTCTCTCTCCCTCAATCATCCTAGTTCACTTAGCGTAATGAATATTGATTGATGTAAATGGACGGCTGTTACCCAATAATTGCTGAAACATAGTGCAATAATCCAAAAAGACAAATCTTACGTAAAGATCATACAGTCCATATACACACGAACGTGCAATTCAAACATTTCTGCAATCTTCTTGCCCTGTAAGACTGACCATGACTTGTTGCAGACAAGCTCCCCCCGACAATGACCTGTCCTGCACAGGATGTTGCGAAAGTGGCTGACGGACGGCTCACTAATACCATATTTGACAGCAGTAATGAAGATTACCAGAATATTTCCAAGACGTCTCAGTCAGGTATTGTATTTTGAGAATCTTTACCTTATATGTTTATGGTGATGGGAATGTCGACAGTGTCACTTGTATAAACTGTGTTTAATCAAATACACGTGTGATTCTTGACGGGTGTGTGATTATAAAGAGTCATTACAATGATTACACAGTGTTATGCTAAGTATCTCGTTATTAGTTAATCATGCTTAGGGAATTGCTGTTATTAATCACGTTTTTGTAATTTACTATATATTAGATGCAGCAACTGTATTAATTAATGGCTCGAGCTCGAAATCAAGTAGGTACAGACGTTTAATTTAAAACAGTCATCTATGAAATTATAATTATTGTGACATGAATTGGCTGATCATCTTGTTCTACATTGTATGCAACACCAAAACTACAACTACACAATTGTGTAGGTACTGCTATGTATATTGAACAGTTTGGAAGAGCAAAGATAAAAACTATGGCGAAGAATATGACAGCCTGAAATCAGTGAAAACCAGGTTGTGTAACACTTGTCATGCATATTTGCGATTGATCTGCTGACGTAAGTAATTGTTTTTCAGGGGACAAGTTCCCAATTGGTGTCACACCTGTTGTCTACAGTAAATCAGACGCTGCAGGCAATCGAGCTATGTGTGACTTCAATGTCTTCCTTCGCAGTAAGTCAACAATATAGCTTAGGTTTTCTATCAGAAAATATAATCACTTGTCGAAGCAGCTTCCTCAAACTGACACTGACACGATGCATTTGCATCATTCGTTAACGGAAAGAACTTGTAATTGAGCAAGGTGTGGCAAAGTTATGCAGCATACATAGTGTTGCATTCCGTCAATGCCCATCAAACTGAAGTAATCGAATAACACCTCATTCTTAAATGACGTATAGCTTGACAACCCAGCATCAGTCAGCATCATATTTACTCAAATTACAGTTGTAAAAATAACAAACTTGCTAAGTATCGTGTTTAAAAAAATGAAACATTTGTAATATTTGTTTGAGAAACGGGACACGCACGTACAACACTGTTGAGGTGTACAGTGTTGCAATACAGCCAGCAAAAGGTGATGCGTTTTGAGCAGACTTCATAGCATGAAACTTGGATGACAATTACCAATCAGGAAATTGCTTGGGCAGCTATTTGCAGGAGAGCTGTTCATCATTTACTTCTCCCAGGTAGAATAACGGCCCAGCAGAAAAGAAGAGTACATCAAAAGCACATAAATAAATAATTTTAAATACATGTTGTTGCATTTCTGAAATGCATTGTCAATTGGTAAGCCAGAGCCAAAAAGTCGAAGGAAGCAAATTATCTAACAAAGAGGATAGATGACCTGTGTGCCTCGGAAGATATACACTTGCGGTACTGCAAGGTTAGCATAGTAATATACTTATAGATGACCAGTCACGATTCACCGTGTAGATCAAGTTGGCCAAGTAGACACCTTAAATGTGTGTTTGGTCCAATGTATAGGTTGTGTTCTAGTGGGAGTCTGCAAGGACCCAGCTGCTCCCCTTGATGGCCGTGTGCAGTGTAAGAATGTGGATGACTTGCACAGGCGCTGTACTGTGAGCTGCCATGCCAGCAAGGCGTTCCTGCGCCCAGTGCCCAAGTTCTTCTCGTGTGGCCCTATTGGTTTGTGGAACACGAACAGCCCACTGGTCAAGTTCAAGTTCCCGCCTTGTGGACGTAAGTTGATAGACAATGAAATGTTAGGAGGAAATTTTAATATTGTCCTACAATAGTTATTAACAGGATATTATGCTATACAGTCAAACCTTGCTTAATTCTCACATTGGTAATACAACAACTTATACATTATGATCAATCTAGTATTGCCGCTTAGGTAAATAATAGGAAATTAGCCCCACTAATATGGTCACTTCGCTATCCGGGTCAATTTTATCCAATCCAGAGAGTGACCTTAATATTGAGGTCCCACTATATTACTATATTTAAATTACTCAATTTAATAATAGCCAGTATCAGTCAACTGATCTGTGATCTATATTTACAAACACTAGCTTACACATGGAACAACAAACCAAGAATAATAGTTATCATCATTACAGTATTTCTAACTTATGTTGTCACCTGGGGAATGCCTGACCACTCATTTTGTCCATTGGTAAAAGTAAGTAAGTGAAAATAAGTACGTTAGTATATTGTGAAAATCATCACCAATTCGCTGGCCGAAAGATGCGAATGCACACAGATAGTGTGTACCGCGGAACCAGGGAGGAGTGACACTGAATTATCGTGTTAATATATCGATGTTTGCTTAAATACCATTTGTGAAAATGAACAGTCAGAACAAACGAGGTGTGCAAGTTACTGAAGTGTACTTTTTCATGTCGTAATTATCAACCACTATCTGCTTGAAATTGATCAGATCACGTGGTACGCCAGAGGCACGGTAATGTTGGGGTTTGTACATCCGTTGTGCATGCCTGAGCTCCGGGTTCAAGACTGCAAATAAAGTAATAAAAGCGTTTCACAGTTTATGTAAAATAGACGTCTAGAGTACGTATCTTAAATAGTCCATAAAATAAAAAAACAAACAAAGGGTCTAATATAATTAATAATAATCAATAAAGAATTAAAAATTTGCGATTATTGTGTTGTATGTAAAGACAAGCTCGTTTAGTAATGTTTGCTTATATGCATAATGACAACTAGTGACAATTAGTGACCAAAAAAGTGTTTTTAATGTCGTTAAGGTATCTGCCAAGCAAACACATTTGAAACAGTCTTTCCCAATTGGTAGGCCTATCGTGGCAAAGTTGCTGTGCTTACTTGTTTTCTTTAGTATCTTCATAAGACTAGGACGTGCATACATCAGCTGTGCCATAAATAGAAGAGATGTATACCAAAGGTGGTGATGTAAATGTGACTGTAGGTGTTCTGTTGTCTGTACCTTCAGATATTGGTGTAGAGAAGAAACACCTCAAGTTTGGCTGGGACTTTGATCTGGCTGCCGTCTTTTCCAATGACATCGCAAACGTAATGACAATACAACTGCGCCACAAGTTTGTAGTCTGGAATACAATGCTGAAGACACTACAACCCGGCACTCCTTTCTGTGTGAAAGATGACTGTTCAAACTTGTCCATCACAGTGAATAAACACATGAACAATTTCCGTATAAAGATGGACATTAATGCAGTGGCGTAAGTCAGACGTAGACTTTGTAATTTTGTTCTTTCCTGGAATTTGTTGATATTAAAATTGAACCATAGGAAGCATTGTGTAGTTTGCACTCTGCTGAATCCCACAAGTCATCCACAATGACAAAAAACTCGTAATATTCGATAAATTTTTGTTTGTTGACTGTTACTCCTCCAACTTCCTGATCTTTTCAATATCTCCAGTGACCGTCTTGTGATGTTGTTAGGATATGCATGTTACGATGTGCATTTATCTAACGTTGTTATAATTGTGAACATTTTGTAGAGTGAAGGTTGGCAATGACATGCCTGTTGTGGAAGCAATTACTGAGGAAGTACTGCTTAACCAAGGCTTTGACTTGCACCCAGTAAGTTTGTCTTACCTCTTTGTTTCTTGTTAGACATGTTATATCAATGTGTCCTCAAAGAACGGTATTAACATAACTTTTAATCAATATGTTTGATCATATTCTACACAAGACCTAGCATATCGGGACTCTCAAATCCAAATAAGTTCCGCTTAGTATATCATTATGTCATTGTTGTCTGACATAGCGTCACATGGAAAATGATATTTAATGTGACTGGTCATTGGCAATTGTTGCATGAATATATATGATAATGATATGTGTACGGTACTTCAGCATGAAAGGAAACATACACGAGTTTGAATTGAAAAAGCCCTAGGTGGGGGCAACAAATACGCACTCCCGCCTACAAATAAATGTGGGCCAGTTGGGGTCTTGAACAATGCCCCTTTTGCTTAGCCTATACATACTAAAAACGCCCACATTAAAAAGTACCATATTGAAATTATGGTAATATATCAGAACAAATATGTCAACTTGAAATAGCTCATTTCACCTACTAGATAAGAATAGTTTTAATCTGCTAATCAATATTAAATCGTACTTTACTTACCGCCTTAAAAACTCTGCGTACAGTCAATGATGAGGAGAAAAGCCTGAAAAGGCTCATATACTGGTTTCAGCAGGGAAAAGCGTCACCAATTCTAAATCTACTTGTTTCACCATGAATAATGACAGTGCACCACATTTAGACATGCTATTGAAATTTGAAAAAGTGACAACACTGTGCTTCCATAATGACCAATTACAAATCTACACGTGATATCTGTAGAATCACATAGTGACTACGCAAAGAAGGATGTACACCTTGAAACATGCTGTAATGACTGTAATGTTAAACAGTTGGAGCTGGGGTGGAGGCGGGAAACTTAAATCGTTACAACGGTGACCGAACTGACCTGTTTCCTTTGTCTTATACAAATGTAAACAAAGATGATGCCTAGCTAGGCGCTGATATTACAACGCAGCCGAATCACTTCTGTAATGCTGCTCATGAACTCTTTCTTGCTGATGCCCGCATAAACCCCTTAAAACGAGTTTTAAAGTATATTTATACGGCACTTCAGAAAGAAAGGAAACAGACACGAGTTTGAATTGAAATATGGCCGTTTGTTAAGGAAACGACATTGATTTACTAGTTATAGGGTGTAACCAACTACAAGATTTTGAGTACGTCATTATGTAACTCTTCTAGTCCTAGATGGGGGCAACAACCATAAATGCACTCTTGGCCTTGATTGATCTTAGAGTGCATTCCCCACCATCTGTAACTCTACCATCTATGCGCATCGTATGAAAGCTAGCTTATAAGTATGCAAATTGTGCAGCCAGTCCTGATATCTACCTAATGTGTCTGACAACTATGCCCGAGGGGCTGCATACCGCACTGTTACCTGTTAATTAAAAAGGAACTACTGATTTATGATATCTATGATATATATATATATATACACCCTACCTCGGATGTACCGTTGATGTGAATAAACATGAAATGCTAATTCTCTTCCCTTGATCCTATGCCCCGGGAAAAGTAAAAGGACAGACTATGCAGTCCCACTGACCCTATGCCCGAGGAACTGCAGGTCCTGCATATCATGTCATTCAAGAAACTAAGGAACTGCATTGTAGAGCGATTAAAGTACAAAGCACAAGTTCATTAAGTGTAACCTTTTGTTGAGATAAGAATTGCGCAAGAAGATGTTTGATTTTGTGGACTTTGGTCCAAAGTGAGCCTAGCCTCCATCTTAACTGTATCAAGCTTAATTCCTAGGAAAATGAGCAGAGTTGTTGGATGTACAGCTTTGCTATGTTTGATGAGAAGGTGTATGTCAAAACATAGTTTCTCAAATGATTCTAATGCATTCTTGCATTGTTGAGTTGTAATCACGAACAAAAAATCATGCACATGGACCACGACTAGGACATGAAATTTGTTTAACAGCATCCAATGAATATTGTTTGAATAGAAACATGTGCTGAATTCCTCAAACAGTTTACATGATATTGAGCATCCCATTGGTAATGCTTTATCATAATATAATTGATTCTCTATCTTCATGCCCATCAGTTCATAATCACTCGGGTGAACAGGCAGGATTCTGAATGCTTTCGCAATGTCAGTGTTAGCCATAAGAGCACCAGGACCCATGGACTGAATTAAATGTATAGCATCGTCTAATGTTTGATAATGAACTGATACCTCTTCTGGTAAAATGCCGTCATTAATGGATGTGCCCTCGGGAAAGAACAAGTGCTGAATGACATGAAACTCGCCGGCCTCTTTTTTGGGATTAGGCCTAAAGGGGAGACTTGCAGATTTGGAAATGGTGGCAATGAAAATGGTCCATTAATTCTGTCCACCGTAATTTCACGTAAAATTTCACGTTTTAACACGTGAGGCACAGTCGAGTTGCCACCCTACTATGTTCAATATGGAACCCGGAAATGATTGGTAGTGTAAGGTTTTTTGGCTGAATCATGAAGTTTATGGGTCTCTCAACTCAAATCAGCGGGATGGCAACGTACCATCTTTGGGCAACTTGTGGGAGCCAGGCAAATCCAAGATGACTGCCGTGAACCTAGGTCAAATTAGAAAATATGTTACATCTTTGCACTGGAGCATGGTAGGAACATGCTTATGAGGAATGCAATGGAACCATTTCCAATGATTACTGACTATGTTCACATGACAAAAATTCAAAATGGCCGCCATTTTCACCGAAAATAGCAAAAAATCAAGCATAACTTTTGATTGGTTTATGCTAGAGACGCGATTTTGATGTCCATCCATATGTTTTGCCATATCAGGAATTCAGTGGAACAATTTCCAATGATGCCCGACTATGAACACCTGACCAAAATTCAAAATGGTCGTCATTTTTACCGAAAATAGCCAAAATTGACCATGACCTATGATTGGACGATGCTAGAAACATGATTTTTTTTGTGCATAATGAGTTCATTGGCATTTTGTCCAATGATTTTATATTTATGTGACATGGCAATAAAGCTGTTGTTAAAATTGGGACGTTTGTAAGATAACATTGATTTACAGTTCTTCATTTGCAATGGCCAGTCATCATGACTGAGCTACGAGTATGCTAATAGCTATACATACATGTACATGTATATGGCTACTTCTGACAAGAAACATACAAAAGCTTTGCAAAATGGCATGCAGTAATAACGAATGAATCTATTTCATACATGTACAACATTTAAAAGTACACAATTCAAAGTTCAAAGTAAGAAGTACTCAATTATAAATTTGCTGAAACACAATTTGAGAGCTTTTTTTGTAATGGCAGGTTTCATTTGGACATTGACAATGTGTATATCATTAATAAATTCAAAACCAACGGTATATGAAAGGGACGCCATTCACATTACATTCTCATAGTAAAATTTAGTCCCGCCATTCTCTCTCTAATCCTCCTCTTCTATTTCCTCTGTACTGTCACCTTCTTCCTCATTATCATATCTAGCGTCACTCTCATGCTCATCATGTTTGGTGAACGGGTTGAGTCACATGGCTTCACCAACACAGAAGCAATGCGATGTGCAGGACAACCCTGCAGAATGACAGCTACATGCATGACTGCTGCAAGCTTTCCCTACAGCTTTACACTTACAGTTGATGATGTCCATGAGGACAGGGGGAGCTGCTGGTCCTCTTGCGATACATGGGGTTGGCACACCTCCTGCACCAGTGACAAACTCCCATCCATAATCAGCGATATCAACCAAGGGTGGAGTCTGCTGATCTGTTGCCTTCCAGAGCATGACTTGGTAGTGAGCTCGCATGATGTGCTAGGCCAGATTAGCATTTGTCGAAGGAAGAGCCACACTCCATCGATCTAGATGCATACGGGCTGTCAGCTGCGTACTCCACACCCTGAAGATAAGCAGAACAAAGATGTCAGTGATAACGCTGATCATTCGAACAGTTCTCTCTTACCATTCTTCACAGTCTCCTGAAGATAACTAATAATAGTAATATCTGCTTCATCATGGCTGTACACGCCCTCATCTATTCAACCATCGTCACATTGTTGCCCAAATTGAATGTGGAGAGAACCCTGATGAGAGCCTTTTTGTTTGCCTTGCCCTTCATGATGGCATCGCGGCATGGGAGCCTGCTGATATTGTGATGTTGTAGTCGACAGCCCCTTCACCTGTACGCCGGATTCGTTCATGGTCCTTTGCTGACGGGTCATCATAGCGATTGAAGATGACCAGCACTTCTGTTGCTCGTGTACGTTGCCGCCACTGACAGAAATAACTGTCATAAAACATGGCGGCAGCAAACCCAGAGTGCTTCGCTAAAGTATGGATTATGCTGGCATGCTTCAAGAGGGATGGTGAGTGGGAGGGACCTTGGTGTAGATGGACACAAAGATGTGGAAGGCTTCCATCCATTGCTCTATGTCCATTACTTTCGCTGATCGTGATTTGGGCACTAATGCCACACTGTTACTGGCAATTTGTAACATATATTGTTCTGGCTGGCTAGCGGTAGGCAACAGACTACTGAATTCCACAAATTCTTCAGCCTGAATTTTTGCTCTTACTTTTATATCTAGATGTAAATCCAATGGGCGATCCAAACTATTGAACTTTGCGCTAGTAGGCTCACCGGTTAACCGTTGTACCACAGTTGACAGGACTGGCTGGATTGGCGGGGACATTGATAGCACTAGTGCCACCTGTTGGCTGACACCAGCCATCACCAGACCTTGCTGAGTCATTTGTTTGATCATCTCATCGGCCAGTTCCGCCGTCGACGGATCCGTCCACTGCGGTGACGCTTGGATAGTTGCTGATGTGATGGAAGAGGCATCGGCTCTTCCTGGATTGATACATCGGCCCTCCTCAGTCGACTAGTGATTGACCAAGTTGTCCGTGGAGCTGACGAGATACGCCGAGATCTCAATGGTGGCTTTTTTATTGAAGACACTGAAATCCATTAAGAATCGGAGTACTGGCTGCCTTACTACTGACATAATAGTTGACATGTGACGACATATCATTATCCTTGCTCATGATGCTTAAGTATAACCACTAATAAATTTACAAGCCAGTGAGACTTGTGATGACAACTGTGTATAACCTATTTTTATAATATGCAATAAAGCGACTTCACGCTGTCGCTCAGCCGAGGAGATTACCCCAGTAAAACTGGCACAGAATATTCACACAATAGACTGAATGTACAAAAGGTATTTAAATTTACTAAACTGATAATCTCCCTCATCAAATTGATATAATATACCATATGATGACCTCCTGCAGAAATTTTTGCCCCGGTACGACTAGCATAGCCTATGTTTCCACCATTCCAGCCCAACCTGTAATGACAACATAATGACTGCGTTTTCCTTGCATCTATCCGTTGATCAGCCGATTTAACAAAATCCCTGGTGCAACTGACATTTTTCCTGAGACAAGTTATTGCTCAGCCGGGGGTCAGATCCCCGGTACAATTGGCATGTTCATTCCTTGAATCAAACTATTGCTCAGCCGGGTGATCCTATCCCCGGTGCAACTGCCATTTTCCCCTGACTCAAACTGGTGCTCAACCGGGTGGTCATATCCCCGGTAAAATGTTCATTCCTTGAATCAAACCATTGGTCAGCCGGGTAATCCAAAACTTAAATCGTTGTGATGGTGGTCGAACTGACCTGTTTCCTTTGTCTTCGACAAATGTAAACAAAGATGGCGCCTATCTAGGCGCTGATATTACTAAGCAGCCTAATCACTTCCGTAATGCTGCTCATGACCTCTTTTTTGCTGATGCCAGCATAAATTACTTAAAACGAGTTTTAAAGTATATATATATATGATAATGAAGGTGGTTGAGTGAGACATTTTGCACATCAATGTAACATAGTTTGTTTATCTCTTGCCTTTTGTCTTCAGTGACCGCAATTGGGAACATATTGCTACTATGATTGGTGTTTTCTTGGTCAACGTATTACAGAATTAGGCCTAATAAGAATGCACAAATGTAACTTGTTCAATCAAGTTCTTGCATCTTTCAGTGCTTGTGGAACATTATTGTCACTTGTACTTTGTATGTTGGGGTAACAACTGCAGTGCGTTACAAAACTAAAAATATAATTGCCTTTACAGTAACAAACTGTAGCAAACTTCCACCAAATTGTGTTTAGTAAGCCCGTGACAACGTTCGCAGTTTACAAGGTATACCCCCGGAGAATGTTTAATTAGTAAATATAACATCCAGATTCAAAACAAGTTTTATTCGCAATAATGCCGGGGCGAGCTGAGTTAACTGCAATACCCTTTGATGTTCAATGGTTTCCCGTGTCCCAGGTTCAACACACCAGACGTCTTGTTACAAAATAATACTCTGGCTAATTCCGGGTAGAGGAACAGTTTACCTCCCTTTAAAGCTCCATCGGCAATTTACTATTTCTCTCAGATTTATAAGTGAAAACTGAAATGTAACTAATCCAGTGTTCTCTTTAGGGCATGCCTGGTGCAAAAGACATTGATCGGATGTCTTATTGGATTGAAGAAGAGGTGTCGTGTGAAGAAGGCTATCAGGCAGTTAGCTACACATGTGGTACGTGAAGTCATCATGAAATTTACAGACCTGCTACGAGGTGGACATACTTGCCTTAAATGCAATTACCAAACTGACCCTTCGTCGATGGCACACTCCTCCATCTTGTCCCATTTAGAGCACACCGTTCTGCTGTTAATAGCATAACTCCAGTTTCATGTTTGATTTGATTGCTCTTCCATAGCCTTTTTGTTTTTCTCTGTCATGAGAAGTATTGCGTGAAAGCTAAGTTAACAAGGTTTTTTTGCCTGGTATATGGTAAACATTCCCAAACCAACTAAGACCTACGTTTTCCGTGTCTTTTATGTCTAGCCTGTTAGTTTCATGACATTAAGTCAGACCAACATCCGTGTGAATGTGTTTTTATAGTGACTTTATATTCACAATATGTATTTTACCAATGCGTATGAGGATGTTGCTAATATCCGAACTGAGGCTGGTCTCCATGTTATCCTCGATTTCTTTTTCTTCCGCCGCACGTTTCTTGCACTGCTGTCTCCACCAACCATCTCCATTCCCATATCGTTCGCTCTCGTTTTCTATTCCTCTCCCAATCGCTCCGCACATATCTTTCTGCAATCCTCACATCTCAATATTGGTAGTTGTTGTATCCTTGAACCTACCACTTGAAGCTATCCACTTTTTTCGCTAACCGTACTTCTCCCCTTTGCTCCACGTGTCCAGCCCATTTTAGTAGCCTCCTCATCAGATAGAATGATGAAATATAGAGGTGGTACACATCTGCCAATCAACTTCTGACACATGCTTGTAGCATTTGTCACTTTCAGTGAAGTGTACAGTTGGGACAGTCTACAACAACTTCACAAAGACATGTGACGACTGCCCCATTGGCTCCTACAGAGACCAGACAGAGACAGAGTGTGTGGCCTGTCAAAAGGGACAGACAACAGAGACAGTTGGATCTACCAGTAGCCGTACATGTATAGGTAACGTAACCGTGTAACATAAGTAACAGTGGTGCTATGTTTGTAGTAGTAGTAGTACAATCTTCTTAAACAACCTGCCAACATTTCTCTTCATAAACAATATTTAATTACATGATAAGTTCTTAAATGTTGCTGTGTCCAGACCATAGAACTACCCAAAACGCAGTACAACTATCTCCATGGCAGACAAGTCTTTTCAAACACCATCTCGATATATCTGGTAAGCATTCAGCCATGCTGTAATTACTTGGTAAAGACTATTCGTACACATATATCACCGCTGTCAATTTAACAAGATTTAACAAGATTGTCACCCAGAGAATTAACTCTAGGCGGCAGGTGGACAAGGAAGCCCTTTGGCTTATCGAGAGTCCGACCCTTTTATCTATGTGTATCCCGCCCTTCTGAGGTATGTGTCGATTTTATTTTTAAACATATTCACGCTACTAGCACCCACACAATCAGCAGATAATCTGTTCCATTCATTTGCAGTCCTTTGTGAAAATTAGAACTTTCTTATATCTAATCTACACTGCTCTTTTGCTAATGTAACTTCATGTCCTCTAGTCCTTCTATCTTTCTTAACTGCGAAAAAAATATTTCTATTTTCATAACCATTCATTATTTTAAACACTTCTATCTGATCTCCTCTCAATCTCCTGGTCTCTAGTGTTGTTAAGCAGCATTTTTTAGGCGTATTTCTTAACTAAGATCCCTCAGTTTTGGTACTGCGTGGAGGCATTTACATTTCCCAAAATTGAACAGCATTTGCCACTTTTCAGACCATTTGATCAACCTGTCAAGATCATCTTGTAAATGTTGTCTATCTCCATCACTTTTAATCCTTCTAAACACTTTTGTATCATCCGCAAATTTCAACACCTTGCTTGTTATTTCATCATCCAAATCGTTGATATATATTAAAAATAATATAGGTCCTAGTACTGATCCCTGCGGTACCCCACTCAATACCGATTTCCAGTTTGAAGCCTCCCCATCAACTACTACACGTTGTCTTCTGTCAATCAGCCATTTTTCTATCCAGTTTATTATACCATTTCCTATGCCATGGGCCTTTAGTTTAAGCGGTAGTCGTTGATGTAGTACTTTGTCGAAAGCTTTTTGAAAATCTAAGTAGACGATATCTACTGGTGATCCCTCATCTACCCATTTAATGATGTCTTCCAAAAAACATAACATATTTGTTAAGCATGACCTCGCTTTAAAAAACCCATGTTGAGATGGGTTTATCAAGTTATGTTTAACAAGAAAATCCACCGTGTGATCTTTAATTAGTCTTTCTAATAATTTGCAAATCACTGATGTTAAACTCACTGGTCTATAGTTCTCTGACTAGTTTCTCGAACCTTTTTTAAATAACGGTATAATGTTTGCCTCTTTCCATTTTTAAGGAACCACTCCCTCTTCTAATGACAAATTGAAAACTGTTGCAAACGGTACGCTAATTTGTTCTACAATTTCCAATAGTAGTTTGGGCGGAATCCCATCCACTCCAGGTGATTTATTATCCTTCATAGCCCTTATTTTCTTAGCTACCATTTCCGGGGTTACAATTAACTGTCCTAAATATTCTGAATCTGCCCCCTTGAACTTAGCCTCTGGTACTGGCAGTGAACTAATATCTTCTCTGGTAAACACTGAACAAAAGTACTCATTCAGGTCTTCTGCTATTAAGAATCCCTCTGATATTATATTCCAGCACTATCTTCTAGAGGACCGACCTTATCTTGAACTTTCTGTATGCTTCGAACATATGCATAAAAACTCTTGCTGTCATGTTTTATATTACTAGCTAATTGTTGTTCATAGCTTCTCTTTGAATTTCTAATTTCAGCTGTAGCTTGATTAAGTGCTTCTTTATAAATGTTGTAGTCTTCATAATTTCCAGTACATCTATATGACTTCCACGTCATTTGTTTATATTTAATTTTTCTAATGGCTTCTTTCGATAAGTGTTTCTTTTTGGACCATTTCCCTTGTTTTTGAAGGGTACAAATTTATCGACTCTGCACTTAATTTCAATCTTTAATATATTCTAGCATTCTGTTGCTGTCTTATTTTTCAGTGTGTTATTCCAGTCTATCTTTCCTAAATATTTCCACATGTCCTTATACCTTCCTTTGTGGAAATTTCTCCTATACTGCTTTTTACTATTCCTTTCTGATTTTACGTTGATGGTAAAATATAACTGGTTGTGATCACTACTCCCCAGTGGCTCACATATCTTGACATTGTCAACTAATCATTCTGTGAGGACAAAACTATGTCTAACACATTCTCACCCCTGGTTGGTTCTAGCACATGTTGAGAAAGGAAAGTATATTGTACTAAAACAAAAAACTTGTGGTCCTCACTCCACATACTCTGTAGAGATTTCCATTGTATATGACTGGTTAAAATCCCCCATAATAATACAGTTCCGTTTGCTTACTTCCCTTAGCATTTTGTATTTTTATATTCTCTTCTATGCTTATGTTTGGACTTCGATAAATTAATCCAACTGTTAACGTTGCGTTTCCTGTAACTATGTTACACCAAACAGCTTCTTCGCAATCTGCTTCTCTTTCTAATTTTATGTCATAACCCTGGATAGATTCTTTAATATATAAAATAACTCCACCTCCCTTTCTTCCTATTCTATCTTTCATAAACATTACATATCCTGTCAGTCCCAGTTCGGCATCTGATATATCGGTGGTGGTCCGGGATTCGGTTATACCTATTATGTGAGGGTCAATATCTTCTACCATAATGTTTAGTTCATTTCTTTTGTTTACTATAATCCTTGCGTTTAAACAAACACATTTATATCCAGCTTCAGAAGCGTTTTCCAGACTGTTCTTTGCTTATTTATTTGTGCTGTCTTTATCTATGCCTCCAGTTTCAGGCTTTTCTGTGAGTCCCCCCTGCGAATCTAGTTTAAATAGATGCAACCTGTCCCACTCTCAACAGATTGCAGCAGGTTCTCTGAGAAAACTGCTGCCCCCTTTCCACTAAGATAGAGGCCATCTCTCATGTACATATTTTCCCTCACAAAAAAGTTTCCCCATACATTTGCCCCCCTTCCTCCCATTACTGGCAACATTCCTGACATAATTATCTGTTCAACTCTTGTCTTCTTTAGCTTCCTCACTAACTGTCTATACTTCTGTACTATCCTAGTTGTTCCCTCCCTGTCTACATTATTTGTTCCTACATGTACCAGTATAGACCCTCTCTTACCATGTCCCAATACCTTTTCTACCCTGTCAGTCACATGTTCAATCCTAGCCCCCGGTAGACAAACAACGACTTCCTTCCCCTCGCTCAGAGTCTTGTCCGTCTTTCTCATAATGGAGTCGCCCATAAACACCCTCTCTTTCTTCATTGCCCCCTCAACCACTGCTCCTTCTTCGGTTTGCATCTGTCTGGCTGTTGTCTTTACCCCTTGTCGTCTTCTCTCCTGTCACATTCTCTTCCAATCCATTCTTTCCTGTCGCTTTTCCTCCTGTCAGCGTCCCTTTTATCGACTTCTCTTCTATCACATTTGCTCTCACTTCCTTTCGTCCCTTCATATTTCCTCCCATCTCATTTTCTTCTCTCCTCTCCCGTCCCATCTTCCCTCCCTCCTTCTCTGCGGTCACTTTCTCTCCTGTCACCTTCACGCTTGTCACGTTTTCTGTCGTCGATTTTCCAATTTCTTCCTCACCAATCACCTTCCGTCCTCACAATCTCCTTTCCTCAGTTTTCTTGCCACTGCTATTCTCCTTTAGTCTTGCAGTATTCTCACCTCTCTCCCTGTCGCCTCTCTCCATTCGACCTGTCTCCTTGCTAATTCCCATCCCCATTCCCTTCACAATATCTGTGAACCTAACTATCTCCTGCAGACACTCCACCTTCCAACATCCAATGCACTGAAAGGTGAATCCTTCCTCCATGGTTTCTGCCCATGACTTCCCACAGCCGGACAATGCAAAATCTACCCAGCTATGGCAGTGATCGCACACCAAGTGTCGCTTTGCCTTGACTTGCCGCTTGCAAGGCGCCATATCCCTATCAGAATTTATTTAATAACTTAACTAGCTTCGTCTTTATAAAGACTGTTTCCTGTGTACTACAGCACACTTGATGTTACAGATTTCAATTACACAGCCGACTATTTATTCTATCACGAACGCTAACATTACCGGTAGTGACCTAATTTAAATACAATCAATTACTTTACGTTAGACTTCTTTATTTATTTAGGTTATGCCGCCCGACTATCGCCCTTGCTTAATTTTAACAACAATGCTACCTAATCAAAATATCTAGCAAGTACTGGCTTACACAGATATTATCTTATATAAGTTGTTTGATGGTTGTTACTTTATCTCCTATATATTCTACCACATAATCAGGTTTGTTAAATCTTGTTTACAACTTATCGAAGGCTAAGTTACCCTATTATCGCTCACTATGCTAAGGTGTTCTAAAATACTTTAGCTAACTAACTTTAAGCACAACTGCTACTCAATATATGTTTACGGCATCTTTATGAATGATATTAAGGCAAGAATAATACTTATCAATCAGTAATTCCACTTGTTTATCAACTTTTCTGCACCACCAATTTCTACGATCTATCTCCGCCAAATATAGCCTCGATATCAGCTTTTGCCAGGTACTCATTCATATAGCTGAGTGAACTTACGCCACATGAAATGAATGAGTTTGAGCAGCAGCAGGAGGATTTAAATCCCTTCCCGGATTCCCTTGATTAAGAATCTGATGCTCTAAACACTGTGCCACCATGCCCCACAATAGCTGTTCCGAGATGTTTCCCCCATACTGAAGATATTAGCTTCACACGTAGTCTTGCTATCAATCAATCAATCAATCAATTTTTTTCCAAGTGAAATAATACTGCATAGAAAACTGTTAAAACAATAGACAATAATATGGAACATTTACAAATAGAAATGGGGGAAGAAAGCAGTAGAATACTTATTAATTACTTCCCTAACACAAACGCAACTTGTACAGGTATACTAAACGTTGATAACACAAACAAACATAATTAAATCTCAATTATATTTTTTACATATTATATACCCTTTCCGCATTTACGTGTGTGCCCGACACTAATTAAGAAATAAGTGCTTAAATCTTTTTTGAGTATTTGAACCGTAGCTGAACTTTTCTTCATATGAGTTCCGTAATTTAAATGTGTGTTTTGATGCTGTAGGCATGTTTATTGTTAAATGTGTGTTTTGTTGCTGTAGGCATGTTTGTAGTTAAATGTGTGTTTTGTTGCTGTAGGCATGTGTGTAGTTAAATGTGTATTTTGTTGCTATAGGCATGTTTGTAGTTAAATGTGTGTTTTGTTGCTGTAGGCATGTTTGTAGTTAAATGTGTGTTTTGTTGCTGTAGGCATGTTTGTAGTTAAATGTGTGTTTTGTTGCTGTAGGCATGTTTGTAGTTAAATGTGTGTTTTGTTGCTGTAGGCATGTGTGTATTTAAATGTGTATTTTGTTGCTGTAGGCATGTTTGTAGTTAAATGTGTGTTCTGTTGGTGTAGGCATGTGTGTAGTTAAATGTGTGTTTTGTTGGTGTAGGCAAGTGTTTAGTTAAATATGTGATTTGTTGCTGTGGGTATATGTGTAGCTAAATGTGTCTTTTGTTGCTGTAAGTATGTGTGTAGTTAAATGTGTTTTGTTGCTGTAGGTGTTGTTGCTCTCCTTCTTGTTCCCTGCTCTACAGAGGTGAGGGTCAGGTACACTATTGCCAAACCACTCGCTAGGTTTTTTCTTTCCAAAGTTTTCTATCCATAGCTCCCTCTTGCCATCTTTCACCCTCCTCTGGTCTTCTCATTTCCCTCCTCACGCATTATGTTTGTAGCTAAATTGTGCTCTGTTGTTGTAGGTATCTGTGTAGTTAAATGTGTGTTTTGTTGCGGTAGGGGTGTGTGTTGTAATAAGTGAGTTCTATTGTTGTGTGTGGGTCAAAATGATGTTGTGTTGCTATAGATAAGTGTGCAGTTACAGGTGTGCCGTGTTGCCATACAGGTGTGCCGTGTTGCCATACAGGTGTAGCTAAATGTGTGATATGTTGCTGCAGAGTGTAGATAGAGATATGTTCTGATGCCGCCGGAAAGTGTGTAGTAAAATGTGTGTTTTGTTACTACATATAAATGTGTAGTTACGTATGTGTTATGTTGCTGTAACTAATAGCTATATAGGTAAACATGCAGGTAACGTGTGTTCTGTTGCTGTAGATGTGTAACTAAAGGTTATCCTTTTGCTGTAGGTAAGTGTGAAGTAAAGATGTGTTCTGTTGTTCTAGAGTCGTGTGCTGCTGGTCACTTCTTCAGTGTGTCCAATGGCCGGTGTGAGCCGTGTGGCTATGGTTACTACCAGCCGGACGCTGGCCGCACCTACTGCCTGGCTTGTTCCACTGACCGTATTACCCTAAAAACCTCAGCCATGTCACAAAATGAATGCATTAGTAAGTGAAACCCTGGGTATTTTCTGAGTTCATGTGTTGCTGTAATGGTGTTCACAATATTCATATTCCCACACATGAATATTAGTGCTAGATACTACAAATGCGCTCAAGCTTTGCAGCACTAGTGTGAAAGCTGCATCGGATAGAAACGTATTACGCAGCCGTGGGGAATAATCGTGATCAACTGGATAGAGATTATTTTTGTGAAATTATATTATTGGGATCGGAAATGAAAGAATATTTTAATAAAATAGCAAAATATATTTATTATTATTAGATTCAAACTGTGGCAAGTTGTGGATGCAGTGTGCAAAGTATTGTGCATTCAATCTCTGAGATTTACACAAATGTGAGGTGATGTGGTGTGTTGTGGTTTCATTCCGTCAGACTGACACACAGTGCGGTGTGTTGTCGTAACTGCCAAAACCTTGCTCTGTATGACAGAATGAACTGATATGTGTTCATTCTGATTGCAGAGTTCTGTGCTGCTGGAAAAGAATATGTGAATGGCATATGTAAGAACTGTAACCAAGGTTTCTACAAGAGCGACAAGACTGAAACAGACATGTTTGGGTACTGCAAAGTCTGCCCAGTAAACCTCATCACAGAGGGTGATGGAGCCACCAACATTGACGACTGCACAAGAGGTACACCAAGACAGTTGTAGACAATAGTATGCCAAACAAACATAGTTTTGACAGTGTCCTGGCTTCCCATACACACAGTGAGCTCTATGGGGAGTTACCCAAAAAACATCCGAGTGCGAAGGATACGATCCGCAGGCGGCTACTACAGGAGGGAGAAAGAGTCAGTGTCTCGATTGGTGCATGGAGTGAGGGGGAACAGGGAAACCTGCATTCACATAAGCTGCACCCTGATGTGTGACAAAGGCTTGAAAAAAGAAGAAATCAAGAATACAATGAATGATACAGAAATGTGGACTCCCATTGTGATCTGAGATATTGACACAACATCAACAAACTAGGCTTACATTTCTCTCTGTTATTTGTCATCAGATCATTCTGTGTATGTTGAATATATTTTCTAATTTTTAAAATAAGTGAGTGAAATCAAGATCACAATTATATATGGTTCATGTTAGACATATAATGTAGTGTCCGTGTACTGATGTTAACTTAATTATGTTTATTGTGAGAGACTGCTAGCATCTAAATCATAGAATATTTAACTGCAATGTGTAGTCATTATTGCTCTAGGGTTCGGATACTTGGCGAATGACACTTGAAACCATAACAAACTAATACAAACCTTCATCAACAAATGCCTGCGCATAGTCTTACATGATAAATAGTCAGACAAGGTATCCAACATCACGCTATGGGAGAAGCCAAAACAGCCATTAAAAATGAAATAAAGAAGAAAACTGGAGGTGGGTGGGACACAGGTTGGGAATAACATCAACAAACATCACAAAACAATCATTCACTAGGAAACCGTTAGGAAGGAGAAGAAAATGAAGGCCAAGAAACACCTGGCAGGCGAACTGTCTTCATGAACTTATATTGGACTTGTAAATAATTGCAGGTAACTGCAGCGCTGGCTACAGGACAGACAAAGACAAGTGTATTCCATGTCCAATGGGAACGTATCAGCCATATAAGTGGAAGGATGAGTGTATCGACTGTCCAACTGGAAGCATCACATCAGGAACAGGTGCTACTGATGGGAAAGACTGCAAAGGTTAGTATTGACACCTAGCTTACTCGTCTATATGTGTTCATATGATGACATTGTGTAAACCTTGGAATAATTAAATTGTTCTACTGATGGCGAAACGTGTAGAGTGGTAAAACCAACATCGAAGATCGTCGGCAATGAACTCACCTTCTCTATCAGCTATTTACAGTGACAAAACCCGAAACAGAGTTGACAATATTATTACGGAACCGACACATCCCGCCCACCATCTCTTCGAAAAATTCCCTTTAGGCAGGCGATTGAGAAATATCCAAATCATTTCCGAGACAGTTTATTTCCCCGTGCCGTGGCTACCTTATCGGGGATTGAATATATACTTTAGTGATAGATACAGACAATGGAATGTTATCGGTAATTCTGACAGATGTGTTTTATACTTCTTTGATGTGTTAGTTTTAGCTTTAGCTTAGCCTATTAATTTTAATGGATATTTTAGATAATTATATATAATTTTTATTGTTGATTATATATATACATATATAAATAAAATATTATATATATATATATATATATATATATTGTATGTTCATGGTACGTGTGATGTGACTGTATATTTTAACACCAAATCACATTCCTAACTGACATACATTTTATGTCGATCATGGCAATACAGTATTTGTATCTGTATGTATCTAATGCAGATTGAATAATAATTATTAAATTGAAGATACTATATTTGTAGGCTGGCCACTAACATACACGTCATGCTGTAAGTAAAATTCAACAACTAGATGTTATTGTTCTTAGCAAATTAGGGATTATTATAAAACTATATTATTATGAAGATATGCATGTATTTTTGCAGTGAGTATGATCTGGTATACATTCTCGCTGACTCTCTACGTCCCCTGGACTGCCGACTACTACAGCAAGTCAAATCAAGCCTATAAGAAACTGGAAGGAGACATCATAAAATCAGTAAGTGCTGAACGTGTTTCAAAGTTAATGAAAAGGTTACAATACACTTTCTGTAAAGGCCGTGTTGAACAAGAGTTGCGTAAATGTTTGCGTTTACATCTACGACTGGTAATTATGTAAATAATGCATTTACAATTATTGTTTGTTGCCCATTAATCATACTGCATATTATACCGCAATGAAACATCACGTAACAAGTTAACAAACGGTTATCTGAAATGTATGGGTTACTTCCAAATAAAGCCTACCTACCAAATTAAGCTAGTGTTTCCAGTTGGCTGGTTGGCGAACTGGGAAAAGTAGAAACCTGTGACGTCAGGTTTTCTATCATAATACTAGTTCTCTCTCGTGCAACATTCTGTGTCTTCAAGTTCAATTAGGGTATTCTAGTAAACTACTGTCATGCGATTTTTATTGTAGGTGCAAATGGTAGTTTTAGTAACTCTTTTTGATGCGATCATGGTTCTCAGGTCATTCGTCTTTCTTCTGTCTACCCTCTTTGTTCTTGTTATTCTTCTAACCGAGTTGTTGTCACAAACTTGCATTTGCCTCTCTTTAAAAGGAGGCTGTCTCTTCCTTGTTTTTAGTTAATTATCTAATTAATTAATTAATTAATATGATGTTCTTCAAACTACAATAAAATGACTGTCTCCCTTTGACATCAATGTTTTCTAATCCCTTTCTAAAGCAATTGTACAAAGATTGTTATATTCATTCGTTGACTGCATATATTCAGATGACATGTGTACCAATTAGTTTGAATCACCAGACTATTTTGATTGGCCGAGATTTTCGTTATTTAAAAAAAAAAAAAATACATCATGCTAACAAACAAAGCTAAATGTGTTTACCGCTTGAACAGTATGATTACCGCTGTTCGTTTTGTTTTCACGGTCAACATTTACCACCAAACCACAGTTTCAAAGTTAAACAAATTAGCACACTATCTATCTCTTAATAAAAACAAATATACCGCTAAACGTAAACTTCACGTACACAATGCATCAACATTAAGTAAATTACAATAAATTGAAAAATTATCTAGCCAAGAGCGGAAGTCACCTAACTGCTAGACTCGTGGTGCCAGATCCTCATTTGCCGCCATCACACCATGAAAAGTGGTAGATCTACCATTTTTTATGCTATATTACTTGGCACCTATGCCAAAGCAACCGTAAAGCCAATATTTAATTTTCATGATATCCATTACAGTACACCATGGTAAAACCTGCCTTTTCTGTTGTAGATGGAATACTTGTTTAGCAAAGAATTACCCGATATATACATAAAAGGATCTGCTAAATTACAAGCAGTGAGGTAAGCTCCTTAGGTGTTGTCACACACATAATCGGGAATGTGCTGCCAGTGTACAATTAGAATCATGATACTTTTTATTCTTACCGATGCTCATTTTAATTAAATGATTATTACGTTTTAGGCAGTTATTATTGCATTTAAACGGATTCGGATTTTTATTTCAAATTTCTAATTACATATCAATTTAATTAGTTTACCTTATTATTAGTTTTTAGCAAAATTTTTAACAATCCTTTATCTTTTTGTGTGAACATATTTTTAGCCAATTTCGTATGTAAAACGATTTGAACTAACACAAAAATGCGAAAGATAACATTATTTTATTTTTGATTATTATATCCATAATATGGATCATTATATACAGCTAAAATGAAGCTACTCCACTAATAAGTCCCACGATTTTAAATTAGTGACTTCATTTCATGCCGACTAACAAGCAGAACACTCATTTCTTTCCTGTAACAATACACGTTCGCACACCACACTAAGTTGTCTCATTAGATGTAGGTCTATGCTCTGCCATGCCATGTCATGTTATGGTGCATCTCGTTGTAGCAAAGGAAGTGTGGTAGCGTTAGTGAAGGCACCCTTTGGCGGCAAGACCGCAGAAGGAATGAAGTTGAAGAAACAGATAGAGTACGTGCTGTCAACCGCTGTGAAGAGTGGTGAGCTACCTGTGCCACCAGGCGAGAACTTTATTCCCTTGAAGACAATTGCCTCAGCTCAGCCTCAGGTAGCAGTGATACCATCCGCGAGTACGTGTTATTTTGAATGCTAGTGCCAAAGTTGAAAGCAGATGCAAACCCACCATTAGCCACTGTTATCGTAAATTCATTTACATATGGATCAACAAATCAAGGGCAGCTGTTGCCACCGATACAATAGTTCATAAACAGTTGGCTCCCTGTGGGTAAATGTATCAGAATACTGTTTGTCTACTGCATATCTTTCAGCATTAATAATATCACACACGCCAACGCGATCATTGAGATCCGCTGACCTGAACCCACTAAGTGTTCCGCGATATAATCTTGACCGTTATGGACGTCGCTCTTTCTCTGTGGCTGGCCCAATATTGTGGACCGCCCTGCCCATAGCAGTGCGAAACGTTACAACCTTTGATGCGTTCAAGGGGGTGTTAAATGCACATCTTTTTCGAACGGCCTTTGAAGCATTACTTGAAACATCACCAATACTGCTGCTGACATTTATGAACTAGAATTTATTTATTAACTTTTTAACTGTTTTATCCATAATGTATTTAGCTAATTTTATTCGTTTTAACTCAAACTATATACACATTTCACTTAGTTTATAGCCGATGACGTGACTCATGCATCAACACTCCACAACCATCAACATAGATGGTCTGAAATATTTAACATACCTTCATGTTCCCTTATCCGGAATGTCTCAATCACCCTCTTAGGTCAGGGGAAGTCATAATATGAAGAGGCTTCCAAGTTCAAAGTTCAATTCCAAGAACGCGTCGTTTCCATATTTATGTAATTTGACAGGGTGAATGTTGTTGCATACTAAGGAGTTTGAGTATGTATAAGGAAGTGATCACAACTGTCAACACATAATTTATGAATGATTGTGACTCACTCCAGAAATGTCAGAATATTGTCGAGTCAGTAAATACTTATTTTATTAATTGTACAATTTACAGTTTTGTTGATAAACAAAAATTTTACAAATTAATTGTGCAGGTAAACTTTAAAACTGCTGAATGTGAAAGATGAATACATGAACCCATTGAAAGACTTTGCAAAGTATTAATTCTTCTTACTTCCAGATTGCAAAGAAGGAATGCAGACAGATGGCTACAATGGTTGTGAGGCCTGTCCCGAGGGTACCTACCAGCCCACTGGGGTGACAAACATCTGCTACAGATGTGACGTTGGTTACACGACAGTTGGCCTTGTCAGAGCTGGCGACAAGGACGTCGTCTGCAAGGGTTGGTCGACCTCTCTTAGTACAAAGTGTAGAACACTGTAGCTGATTCAAGAAAGTGACACCCTCCTATGACTTGAACAATTGAATGTTTTAGTTGCCTCAAAATTATACTTGCACTTACATTGATTAACAAACATGTTGGTTATCTGACACCATGGTTAGCTGATAGCGCGCTTAACCTACACCTGCTGTCAACACACTCTGGTTAATTCAACCTTTGTTTAGCTAATACCCGACTTAACTTAAACCCTGTTTAACATACAATCTCCTTATCTTTTAACCTGCATCCTGCTTAACATACACCATGCTTAAGCGACAGTCTGCTGAGCATACAACGTGCTTAACCTACACATTGTTTAACTTACACCTGCTTAACTTTCACGCTGGTTAACCTATATGCTATAGGGTAGCCATGTTGTTATCAACTTGTCAATGATGCTCAAAGATGGGCAATTTAAGTAGGATTTCCATGTAAATTTTGACACAATCACATCATTACCTCAGATATATATATATGTATATACATGTATATATATATATATATATAATAGGCATATATATATACATGTGTATATAATATATATATATATATATATGTATATATATATACATAATGTATATGTATGAATTATTAGAGTTAAATTGTATAATGCTGAAAAGCACCTCAATACAGACCAGAGTCAGCTTATAATAAAAAACATGACGGGAGTAACACTAAAATAAAATACATATTAGGTCCTGTTACTGATGCTCCCTTAATACCTTACTAACAAGCAATTAAATGTATATCTTATGCAAATATCATAAAGGCAACTAACGCTACTTGGCCATAGTACATATATTTTGCATAAATTTCCAACAATTGTCTTCCATAATATGCACTAAAATTAAACAAATTACACATACTACGACATTGCAATTTATTTATATTTATAACTACGACACCACCCATGCATTATTTTTGTTCATTCTGAAAATGTAGGTGTTATATTGAATGCCCTGACATTGACGACAGATTTGATATATTTTATGACATTTTGTATGCTGCCATAAACGAATGCGTTCCTCGTATCTGCATTCGTGGACGTAAATACCCAGTATGGTATGATAACGATATGATCGCAACCTTGAACGAGAAAGACACCGCACACAAAGCATGGAAACGCTCACATTCGTTATCTGATTAGCAAGTATTTTCTAAACTACGAACCATTTTTAAGAAACTTAACAGAGAAAGGTATTTTGACTACATAAATTGAAGTCCGTCAAACAAAACACCAAACGTCTATTCAGTTTTGCCAAAAGCAAACAAGCTAATGTAAAACTTCCTAACTCAATGGTATATAAAGGCACTGAGGCAGACAGTTCAGCTGACATAGCAGAACTATTTTCTGACCACTTCAAATCTGTCTTTGCATTAGTAGATAACCTTGTTTATCCAAGTATTCCCTCCTATCAATCCTACTCAATGACTAATATCAATGTGTCTTATGATGATGTCATCGGAGTACTAAGAACCACCGATGTAAACAAAGCATGCGGTCCTGACAATATATCAGGTGTAATCCTTAGGGAATGTGCTGCCGAATTAGCAGGTCCACTAACTATGCTTTTTAATATTTCCTTAAACTGTGGAACTTTTCCAACTTGTTTTAAAAGAGCAAATGTTGTTCCTGTGTACAAGAAAGGAGATAAACGAAATGTGTGCAACTACAGACCTATCTCTCTCTTACCGCTATTTAGTAAAGTTTTTGAGAAAGTCATATACGATTCATTGTATGAGCTTGAGCAATAAGACAATTTCGGGCAGCCAACACGGATTTGTGAGGTGTAGAAGTACAGTATCTAATCTAGCTTCTTACTTGAATGCCATTTCTGAATATATTGACAACAAGAAACAGGTTGATTCTATTTATTTAGATTTCAGTAAAGCCTTTGATTCAGTATGCCATCCATTGTTAATTCACAAGCTTAGATCATATGGCTATTCCGGACAATGCATAGAGTGGTTGCAGTCTTACCTTGTCAACCGAAAACAACGCGTGGTCCTCGAAGGCAAAACATCTGACTGGAGGCCAGTGTTGTCTGGCGTACCACAAGGTTCACAAATTGGACCACTTCTGTTTATCTTGTATATTAATGATCTCACTAATCATATTTATTAAAGTTAAATGTCATTGTATGCTGATGATTCCAAATTGTTTAAAGAAATTACGTCGGTGACCGATTGTCAGCTGGTGCAGAAGGATCTGGACAGTGTATGTCTTTGGTGTGAGACATGGCACCTTAAACTTAACGTTGAGAAATGCTGCACAATGTCATTCACTAACAAAAACAAACATATATCCTATGACTACACGATTTTAAGCCAGTCTCTGCCCAAGGTCATTGCTGTCAAAGATCTCGGTATCACATTGACCGACAGTTTGACTTTTAAAGATCATATTAATCGTTGTGTTTGTAAAGCTTTTAAGATGAGTGGTTTTATTAAGCGAGTTTGCACAACATTTACTGATGTACAGGTTTTGCGATCCTTGTATATATCTCTAGTCAGAAGCCAGTTATCTGGAATCCCTGGCAACGTACGTTTATTGACAAGATCGAACGAGTTCAAAAGAAATTAACTAAATATCTATGTTACAAATCCAAAATACAGTACTCCTCTGACAGTTATCCTGAGCTTTGCCATCATTTTAGACTACCTTCCCTTCAACATCGTAGGCAAGTTGCAGATTTTATGCTTGTACACAAGTGCATGCACTCCCAACTAGACTCGTCGTATCTGGTAGGGGGCTATCCAATTTCACTGTCCTCCACGATCTCTACGAAACTACATCCCTTTTAGAGTTTCCAATAGCAGAATCAACATTAGAAAACACTGTGTTTTGAATAGATGTATGACTACTTTCAACACATTGTATTTAAGTGATCCAACTTTTGATATATATTCAGGAGCTGAACCATTTAGATCCTCAATTCAAAAACATTTATATGTATAACATATGTTTGCCTGATATATTTGATGTTGATATTGTGTGGTTTTTATGTCCTTATTGTTCTTATTGTTTTTATTATTATATTACTGTTTTATTATTTGTATGTATTGTTTCAGTTATCAGTCCTGTTACTGGGTCCACTGGACCTGTTGGAATTTGAATAAATACAATACAATACATACAATTAGAAGCCCGTAACTAAACGTCATACACAACATTAAGTCCATTTTGGAAATACGACCTCTTTTCTGGGGTTCCAAATATCTTTAACAATGCTGTATGCTTCCAGACCTGTGCGTAGCGGATCCTAAGTATTGTAACGAACGAGGCAGTTGTAAATTTGACAACTACGGCAAGAAACCCATCTGCACTTGTGAGGACCACTATGAAGGAGATCGCTGTGAAACAAGGACAGGTCAGTAGCGACTGGTGTTATAATGTCAGTAGAAGTTTGTCTGAGTTGCCATGTATGTATGTGCTTGCTCGTACGCTTATCTCAGAAATATTAACTTCAGATAGATTTTACTTTGTGCCATTTTATAAGTTTAATGGCACAGTACTGTTCAAGATGTATATCAGACAAGTGAAGATGCAATATATGAGACAGACAGACAGACAGAAAGACAGACATAAACACAGACAGACAGAGACAGACAGACAGACAGTCAGAGAGGTAGCTATACAAACAAACAGACAGACAGAGAAAGAGAGGGAGGGAGGGAATGAGGGAGAGAGGAGGGAGGGAGGGGATGGAGGGAGAGGAGGGGAGGGAGGGGAGTGAAGGGAGGGGAGGGGAGGGAGGGAGGGGAGGGAGGAGGAGGGGGGAGGGGGAAGGGAGGGGAGGGAGGGAGAGAGGGGAGGGAGGGGAGGGAGGGGAGGGAGGGGAGAGAGGGGAGGGAGGGGAGGGAGGGGAGGGAGGGGAGGGAGGGACGGGAGGGAGGGAGTGGAGGGGAGGGAGGGTAGGGAGCGGAGGGGAAAGAGGGGAGGGATGGGAGGGATGGGAGGGAGGGTAGGGAGGGAGGTCGACTGAGCGAGAGGGCGAGAGGGCGAGAGGGCGAGAGGGCGAGAGGGCGAGAGGGCGAGAGGGCGAGAGGGCGAGAGGGCGAGAGAGGTAGCGACTTTCTGCATACTGTCACTGCCAGTAAGCCACTCGTTAAATAACGTTTCTCTCCTTGTTGTATCAGCTCATCCAAATACGAGATCATATGGACAGTATTGCATGTATCTGATATCATGTCTTTGTAGTTCCCACCCAGTCGGATCTACCTTACGTCGTTGGCACTCCCGTTGGTCTCTCCTTGCTCTTCATCTTCATTGTTGTAACCGTCTTATACAGGCAAGTCCTTATTGCTTCACAGATGTACATGAACATATAATTGGACTGGCTTTACTAAGTCCCCAATGTTATGCCAATGATATATTAGGATTAACTCAATAACTCAATGGGCAAACCTCCATTAGAATTGATACACACTCTTTGGCAACTAAGAAATTAAGAAACATCGCACCGTTTCTACGGAAGATGAAAGACGGTAATTGGGTGATACCGCTCGTGGAGTGTTTTACTCCCTTTGAGTTACTCTTTCTTATTTGACATATTATAGTTGCTAATCATAAAATAAAAGATACAGCCAATGCATGTACAGTATACCACATTCATGTGGACTTGTTTTTCAATAACAAATACCACAAAGCCATGACAAGAAGATGTATGTATGCCAGTTTAGGCATTGTAATGATATACGCAATCACACGAGGTCTTCTGATAACGACAATTGTAAAATCATTTTATACACTAAATTATGTAAATTAAATGTATGTTCACATATTACATTCATTTGTGTCAATTACGTGGGCCCGTTTTATAGTTAAATTAGTTATTTCCCTCGGCCCAAGTGCGAGTTGTTCCTGAAGCAGTACGCCACAGAGAAACTATTTCAGTTACCGTGTTCATATATGACATAAGAAGTGTTTTGTGTAGGAGACGCAAACGACAGCATAACGAGGGAGGGAGGAACAAAGACAATGAAAGACCCTCAGACGTACGCCAGGTTAGGCAACAACGTATGTTCCAACAGCGAACTACTGCTGGCCACAACGTCGCGGGCTCGCAGCCCAACGCCATGTCGTTACAAACGCTCAACGCTGGCTTCTCACAACGCACTATTGCCGGTACCACCGCACCACCGCAGCACAGCCAAGAGACATCCTTCTCACCAGGAGGGGTGTATGAAACACTCGAACCACAACATACTCCTACATCGCCTGTGTACTCGCGGGTAAATCACCCAACACAGGTACCAATGACGTCAGTGTACTCCCCGCTACAACACCAGACAGAAGCAACAGCACCGTCGGTGTACGCAAGGCTGGATCAACCAAGCAAGACACCATCTCCGACAGTGTATGCACGGCTGAATCAGCCAAAACAAGCAGAGTCTTCGTCGATGTACTCCAGACTTGGGGGTACAACACATGGAGCGACTCCGTCAATGTACGCTACATTGGATCATCCAGCAGAGGCAGCGACACCATCCGTGTATTCCATACTTAATCGCACAGCACGTCCACGTTAATCCGTCTTAGACAGTCAAACAGAGGAATCAACTCCGCCACAACCTCACGCTAGGTCGACCAACATATGAGTCTTATTTATTCATTTTGTAAGTACTGGAGACTCTTGGCTATCCATAAAATGGCTTGACGACCCAATTCTGTGTCGCGACCCGGGAATAAAAAATCGCTAACTTAACATAATTTATATTCAAAACATATTTTGCATACTTTTTGCCGACATTATGTATTAGATGTCTTCAAAACAGAATTGGTTGGACAGAGCAGCACAGGATACGAACCCGGATTCTCTCGATTGAGCGTCCGATGCACTAGCGCTGTTCCATCGCACTCCATGTATACTGGGACTTTGTGCATTTATGTGACCACCTCGAAATATACCAGAACATTCGCTTTAGTTTCAAAACTTGAACGTTGCGTATATTTTGTTAATGCGTACTTTGTAAATATTAGCCGTACTTGCACTATATGTTTGCTTTCGTATTGCTTCTTATATTTGGTGCACTAAGCAATGTAGCAGTAGAAATAGAGCAACGGGTTCTTGTCTGGACGATGTTTGTGGAGGTTCCACCAAGCTGCAAACGTGTATCAACCTTCTTCAACATAATTATAAATACGTAATGTGCATTTAGTTACCTGTATTTCTCATCTGCATAATCAAAATGTATGATAATTAAGAACTACATAGATCATATATCACGAGATATAAGATACATTTAGAATATATTTCAATTTGGGTATAAATATATACATAAAATATTATAACTATATATATATATATATATAGTTTGGCGTTGTTATTGTACTCAATGAACAGAACTATATACTTAATTAATATAACTGCCTACACTATGTCTATGCGATAGCTTGTGTGTAAAACGGTAATTTTCCCATTAGTCGCATTTGTCACGCGTTGCATTATTTGTCACGCAGAAATCCATAATTGTTGCGATCCTTTGTTCTTGGCTTGGTGTCTTATTAATTAAAGGTTTGATAGTGTTGCAAGCATTCGTCATACTGAATTTCAATTTCCACGAAAGTACTGCAAATACTTTGCAATAAACACGACAGTGAACATGCCCAATTGTCGTGTTACGCTCATTCCTGTTACCAATCCATATAGTTGTAGTCTTGACCAACATTTTATAATTAATACGGGGTTTAGACACCCTTGTGAACAACTCCTTAATAATGTACTACCAACAAACAACATTTTACATCCCCAAATTATAACGTTCAATGAAATATGAAAATAACAAATACTATCGATGCTGCGTTTACCAACTTGATACAGGCAAAGGATTTGGTTCTCTATAAAAAAACGGGTCTAGTCATAACGAGGTATCAAACCAGCCACCAAATGCAAAGTACCATCCTGTTATCATTCTTCTACGCTAACCGAATCGTACACACTATATCAGTCTGCAGTGAGAGCTTCAGCGTAACATCCTAGGCATATCATGGTTGGAGTGATACGTCGAGATTCTGCAGAGAGCAACCACGCGCTAAGTGTTTGAGCAATGCTAGCTTTTTCACTACTCCGCTCAGGTTCAAATAGGCGATGCCAGATTGCTAAAGAGACGGCTGAGGAAAGAACGCGAATGGGAGGCCAGAGAAGGCGCTACAATGGTGTTCAGAAACGATTGTACAAAATCCCCGTTGGCCCGATATCGCACCAGCGCTCCGTTTTACCATCACCTTCGAAGCCATTGGCGTTCTGATGGACGGCCGTTGTATATGTATATACAGTCATTTGCAAAAGTTTAAGACCAGGCACGATTTTTAAGCATTTTCTGGTATGGCATCAGATTGCATCAGATAATGTCTGGATTGCATCATCCTATTTGGGCCTTGAAGCAATACGCCTAGTCAGTACTTCCAGGTCATTTGTTTGTTGCTGTCAGTATCGATTAGGTGTTTTTCAGTTTTGTCTTCATCCCTGAAATGGGCAAAAAATCGTCTTTGACAGAAGTTCTAAGGGCACAAATAGTGACTCTACATGGAGAAGGATATACGGAAAAGAGACATTAGTGCTAAATTACGTTATTCCAAGACAGCCGTGCACAACGCCATCGTCAAATTCAATACTGATGGCACTTTTCGTGACAGTAAAAGGAGTGGTCGTCCACGGAAAACTTCGCTCAGGGATGACCACGCAATGAGACGCATCGTGATGTGCTCGCCAATGAGCTCATGCAAGCTTTACGCTTAAAAGGTACGGAAATAAGTCTCAGTACTGTTTCGAGACGTCTCAGCAAGGAATTTGGGCTCAAGTCCCGCAAGCCGGCCCGTAAGCCACGTCTGACACTATGATGAAAAAAAAGAGACTGGACTTTGCCAGACGACATCGCCACTGGACTCTCGCGCAGTGGAAGAAAGTGTTGTTCTCAGATGAATCGACCATGCAACAGTGTATACGTCGCAATAGGCACGTTAGGCGGCCAGTAGGTAAGCGATTTGATGAGAAATATACAGCAGCCACAATGAAACACCCGCCTAGTCAGATGATTTGGGGTGCCATGACATGTTTTGGCCCTTCTGGTCTGTATTTTATTCCACCTAACACCACTATGAATGGACCTAGGTACGTGGAGTTGCTGAAAGAGAAGCTGAAACTGCATATGGACATCCACAAATGTACTATTTCCATGCAAGATGGCGCTCCTTGTCTCCAATCCAAGGCAGCCACTGATTTCCGCAAGAAGAACAAAATCTCCGTGCTGGAATGGCCTGGGAACAGCCCAGATCTAAATCCCATTGAGAACCTGCGGACTATAATGAAGGATAAGGTGGCAGACAAACAACCACCAAGCGCTCATAACTTGAAACAAGCTATCAAGAACGTTTGGGTTACCGAAATCACCCAAGAATAGGCCACACTAAATACTGAAAAGTAGAGACACTGACACTTTTGAACGACATAAAGTGTCATATTATGTTGTACTACGTTTATTTGGCGAAATAAACTGATATAATGTTATGTGAAGGCCAAAAAATCATAGTTTTGTCACATTTCTTCAAAAAATCGTGCCTGGTCTTAAACTTTTGCAAATGACTGTATATACACCTGTATATATATATATATATATATATAGATAGATAGATAGTATATACATATATATATATACAGATAATATATATACCATGGTATGCCTAGGATGTTACGCCCATATAAATATTTTTGTACAATCGGCCTCAGATGTCGCAGTGCACCCACAACCGGTTGTTTGTTGTATTGTTTTTGTATGTATATATATATTATGTATATATATATATATATATATATATGTATATATATATATAGGTGTGTATATATATATATATATAAATATATATATATTTACACATGCTCTGTTTCCTGGCTCCACCAAACGAACATGCGCTCGCCCACTCACACGCATGCACACACGCGCGCGCGCGCACACACACACACACACACACACACACACACACACACACACACACACACACACATCGCGAGTACTTACATAAATAACAGTTACGAGATTGGTATTTTATTTGTTATCTAATACGATGACATGCAAAGGGAACAAGGACATTCAGGAATGCAGGTGTTTGCTGTATTAGTAGATACACATGGTTTGACGTCCTGCAGCGACGCGCGCGGAGCAACGGCTAATAACAGCGGAACTGACGTCACCGTAACTTGGCGCCATTCCAGCGTACTTTTATAGTTGCAAAGACATCACGGGGTCATATTTCTGGATTAACCCGGTCTACTACTGCACAGTGCAGAGGCTGCAAACCCAAACATTCAAGGCATTTTGAACGTTGGTGGCATTACGTAGAATCGGCGGGTAAGTTGATCCATAAGTCAAATGTTACTGTTCACGTCGGTATGTAGGCCTTACACCGTAACGGCGGTAGCTTGGCTAAGATGTCATGTTGTTTTTACAGGGAGTGATAAATATACTAGGCCTACTTAATCTCAATACCAGTGCATATGTTTTCATATCAGTCAGGCCTACGCTTAGAATGGTGTCTAACTGGTTGACGTTATAAGGACTTGCGGAAATTATAAATGACAATGCATATGACAATGACCGTAGTCTGGCCAGGCGTGGTATGAACGTATTTTGTAAATATGCTTAGGTCTACTTTGTGACACATAACCTAGGGATTAGCATGAATCATACATTTATCTTTCAGCTTTTTGCACACACAGCCGCTGCTTCTTCTCGCGGGAGAGGGTCCTCTGGCAGTGGGTCGGGTGCAGAGCATCCGGTGGTTGTTAACTTGCGGGTTGTGAAGAATGTCCGCGCGTCAAGTCGGTGTTGCTCTGTCACCAGCACTGCGCCATCCGCGTTGTAGGCCTACGTTAGTTCAGCATAAAGGTACCCACCGCGCTCTTCCATATAGCTAACGTGTTAGAGTAATAGATGGACCACTTTACTCCCTTAGGATTATCATGAATCATACATACATCTTTCAGCTACATAAATATGAGAAAAATATTCGAATAATAATGACTCAGCTTGAGTCATTAAGTAAACATTGATCACAGACTTTCTTCGTATGTCATTAGCATAGGCGTCGTAACAGGGGGAAGGGCCTTGGGGGCTCAACCCTTCTAATATTTTGGAGGGGTCTGGAGATAGGTTTAGTCGCCAATGTTTCGGCAAGAAGGGTTCACTTGAAGTGGTCGTAGCCCCTGGCGCATTCACTGCATAAGTACAAGACTGTTCAGTCCACTTCTTCACGCGATATAGGTTCACACACAGCCGCGGCTTCCTCTCGCGGGAATGGGTCCGTAATTCGTTAACACCAACAATGCCGAGCAAGATGAGTTCTTCGCCGAACTCGCAAGTCTCACGTCGCGACACTCGTCGAATGCCCTATTCTAAATCGCTGGCGAGACGCAGCACGGCCGACGTAGTCTTCGGGTATCTTTGGCTATGTACGAAAGCGCAGCGTCAGCGCGTGTCGATCGGATTCCTCGCCATCGACATGAGTCACGCCTTTGACACCATACATCGCGACAAGCTGCTTGTTACGCTACAAACATTCCTTGGCGAGTCGGAACTGCGGATGATTCGCTTTCTACACGCCGTCACATCGCTCGAGCCGCGTCTCTCAACAGGCGAGTGTCATTCATTCGCGACAAGGCGACAGTCTCAGCCCGGTGTTATTCACTGTGTACCTCGAAGCGGCTTCGATCGCGCCTCCCGACACGTTCACCAGCCGACGCCAGTCTACCGCTGGACGTCGAGTATGCTGACGACACGGACTTCGTCAGCTCTTCTCGTTCGTTCCTCGACGAGATCGAACGCACCGCTCCAGCTTGCTTGGCGGAGTGGTCGCTAATGTTCAACGCTTCAAAAACAACGGACAAGTATCAGCTGACACGCTGACCGCATACAGGAGGAGTGGCGTATGACACGCAAGCTTGGGTCGCTCCTCGGTGAAGCCGAAGACGTCGTTCGACGAAAGCAGCTGGCCAACGTCGCCTTCCGCAAGCTTTGGACACCGTGGTTTAGGCGATCACATATCTCACTACAGTTACCTAAGATTGAAATCATGGCGATTTTGGTCTTGGCCAATCGTAGAAGATGTTACATGTAATGTTCGGGAAGTGGAAGTAATTACCAGTCCGACAATTCATACTAGCCAGCGTTAGTGGAATTTCATATAATTACTTCCACTAACGCTGGCTAGAATGAATTGTCGGACTGGTAATGACATTAGCATTTCCGAGATTTTTCGTTTGGTATGTGGTGCTGGCGTCTGCAGATTCCCACGGCACTGTCGAGACGGTTGCAGTCAACTACTAGGGCAAAGTACAACTGAATCAGCGAACGTCCGTACAATGTGTACGATATCCGGCTTGCAGGTCGACTATTATAAATGTCTTTCTGCACGGGACCGCTTATACTTTACTAATAAAATATCGATCTATGAGCACAAATGTGGCGCCACACGGTGAGCAGGGAATTACAATATCCGAGTAGTGGCGACACTTTGCGGTGCGCTGAGCACCAGCGTAAATGAGTGTAGGCTAGTCTCGCTTATCTGCGTCTCGCTCGCCTTCATGAACTCGTCGGGGGAGGGGAAGCCATCATCACGGCGGCTAGGTAACCCATTGTGTTTAAGAGTGAGTGTGTGTGTGTGTGTGTGTGTGTGTGTGTGTGTGTGTGTGTGTGTGTGTGTGTGTGTGTGTGTGTGTGTGTGTGTGTGTGTGTGTGTGTGTGTGTGTGTGTGTGTGTGTGTGTGTGTGTGTGTGTGTGTGTGTGTGTGTGTGCGTGTCTGTCTGTGTGTGTGTGTGCGTGTGTGCGTGCGTGCGTATGTGTGTGTGTGTGTGTGTGCGTGCGTGCGTGCGTGCGAGCGCGTGGGTTTGTGAGTGAGAGTGGGTGTGTGGCCGTTCATGCGTGCGGGCGTGTGTGTGTGTGAGCGCGCGCGCGTGCGTCCAAGTAACTGCGCGCTTTGGAAAATGCGGCGAAGCCAAGGACAACTGTGACGTGCAGCTTGTAATGGAATTAGTCCGGTGCGTGGGTCTTATTGTACAGGTAATTATTGCTTAGCCTAACCAGAAAATGTAATCTACCTATAACAGCATTATACGACAATCATCGTTAGGCTTCGCTCGACGTGTGCGCAACATTTTCTTTAATTAAATGAAAGGAATGCGCCTGATGTTGCATTGGCGCGATGTGTTTACTGCCAGCGTTATTATATCTGGCTAATTCTTCAGAAATATGTAACAGATATTTAAGCCTACTAAGTACTAGCGCTATCGAAACACAACAGGCTGCGAACACACTTTAGATGAATACCGGCCCAAATCATAGCAACTTATCAGCTGAAAATGTAAAGCAAATGCGTACTTTTGATACTGAATATTCTAGTCTTCGACCATTGACGTTTGTAAAACACTTCAACCGTAACGAGCATCTTTGGGCGATTTGAACGTTGCCAGTTGTTACTCAACAGAACAGTCTACACAATCTAATTAAACTGAAAACGATATCTTATATGTGCAGGGCAATATAGGACCTATCGTTCATGAATTATCTACTCTTCATTTTTGTGTGAGTGATGGCGTAATCTATCTTGTGTGATGACATTAACCGTCAAATTTATTCGAATCAATTACAAACAATGTGCCTTTTCCTGTACATCACACGATCCTCGTATCAGCCGGCTACAAACGTAAATTCGGTTCTTGGTAAATTGTCATTTCTACTGTCCACGCATTGCACAAGAGTACATTGCATCGGGATATCTCATGTCACTAATAACCAACATAAACCATCGTCTGAATGAATCATTCCAATGTGTTGCATAATAGAGTTGTTGATGGATGGTTCACTCTGTTTCACATTAAGTGACACTGACGTTCTTGACATTTCCACAACATCAACATGTTTATAGACAGAAACTAGTTGACAATTCCACGCGCTGTCAACAATAACTGTCAGATCGTTTTATCGTAAACTAATCGTAGCCATTCTCCGACAACTATCCGGTTCATTTGATTACCTGCATATCGCGTTTGCTCGGTTTTGAATGATCTCAATTGCTGCATTGCTCACAGTTTGCTTCTGTTTGGGTGCGATTGTACATCACGGACTTCTTCCACGATTGTGTTGGAACGATGTGACTCTCATGCATGCCATGATACCGTCGTTGACAGATACAGCAAACCCTGCTTCAAAAGGGTATTGTCACAGGAACTGAACACCAGAACACAGTATGTGACATTGTGAAGATACATTCTGCCCTAATTGCAAATCCGGGGTGTGTTCGGACGCTGCTGGTGTACTTGTATAAAACTTGTCACAAAATATTTTCTTATATAAATATTTTACAGAACGTCATATACTGTCACCATAGTGTTGTTGCGGGTAAAGTGCTCTCATGAACATGAACTGCTTATTTGTTCAAAAGGCACAATTGTTTAATATCAATCAAAATCAAGACTAATGTACTTGGTTCCGAAGAAAGGGTGGACATGGTCGTTACAAATGTGGCGTGAGAACACTTCCTATTTATTGCTCCTGGTGGATAGTATGAAACAGTAAATGAACCTAATAGTAATTTGTTCATTAACAGCATATACATATATATATATATATATATATATATATATATATATATATATATATATATATATATATATATATATATAGCTCTTTGAGCATATTATGGATATTGCGCTGTATAAATATTACTATTATTATATTATATATATATATATATATATATATATGTGTGTGTACATATCTAGACTCTGTATATATCAGTGTGTGTGTGTGTGTGTGTGTGTGTGTGTGTGTGTGTGTGTGTGTGTGTGTGTGTGTGTCTGCGTGTGTGCGTGTCTGTGTTACATGTGTGTATATATATATATATATATACCTTTGGTGTATATATATATTTATTATATGTATAATATATATGAATATATATATATATATATATATTATTTGTATAATGTATGTATATATATATATATATATATATATGTATATATATATATATTATATACTCACACAGTCAAACCGATTTATTTTTTAGGTGTTGCTCCTATTGAATATAGGGAGCAAGAGATGAGCGCTCGGAGCTGAGCGCTCAGTCACGCCTCAAATGGCGGTAGGCGAATATCCGGTGACATCCTGTACTGCGTCTGTCATTAATGAAATAACCGCAGCAGACGACAATAACACCACCAACCATATCCAGGACTAATCTAGCTCGTAACACGACGACGGTACGTCGTATAAAGTACACGTTTCATAGGAAGCATATAATACAATGGCATGTATCGCTCCTTCTGTGTGTGATGGAGACAGACAGCATTTACAAGATGATCTTGATAGGTTGATCAAATGGTCTGAAAAGTGGCAAATGCTGTTCAACTTTGGGAAATGTAAATGCCTCCACACAGGTCATGGGAATGAAGAGGTAAAATATAAAATGGGGGGTACTGTTCTAAGTACTACTGTAAAAGAAAAGGACTTAGGGTTAACCATTAGTGCTGATATGAAGGTTTCAGAGCAGTGCGGAATTGCAGCGTCAAAGGGAAATCAAATCCTTGGATTAATTAGGCGAAATATAGCGTATAAGAAAAAAGAATTAATAGTACCGCTGTACAAAACAATAGTGAGGCCTCATTTAGAATATTGTATACAAGCATGGAGGCCATATCGCAAGAAGGACATAGATATGCTAGAAAGAGAACAGAGGAGAGCGACTAAAATGATACCAAATCTGAGGGACCTTAGTTACGAAATACGCCTAAAAGAATGTGGTTTAACAACACTAGAGACCAGGAGATTGAGAGGAGATCACATAGAAGTGTTTAAAATATTGAATGGTTATGAAAATATTGATAGAAACATTTTTTTCTCAGTTAAGAAAGATAGAAGGACCAGAGGACATGAAGCTACATTAGTAAAGGAGCAGTGTAGATTAGATATAAGAAAGTTCTCATTCTCACAAAGGACTGTAAATGAATGGAACAGATTATCTCCTGATTGTGTTGGTGCTAGTAGCGTGAATATGTTTTAAAATAAAATCGACACACACCTTAAAAAGGCGGGATACATGTAGATAAATAGTATTGGACTCTCGATAAGCCAAAAGGCTTCCTTGTCCAACTGCCATCCAGAGTAATTTTCTGGATGGCAATCTTGTTAAATCTTGTTAAATCTTCTGTGGTCACCACGTCTGGGTCGCTATCCTGTATCATACTGGGCTTTCATATGCAGTTGGAGTTTGACTGTGGCCGAAGTATGCCATTATTTTGTAATGACCGAAATCCAAGAACGTCACTGCAGCAGCAATGGGATCTATCAGTGGGCAGTGATTTAAGAATGGCGGTGCTGGTGAATATGGTTAATAAGCACTACAGAATACGCGTACAATGCATCGACAAGAATGACTGGTTCTTTCTGTAGAATTAACGAAGCTACAAGGAGGCTTCGAGCGTTAGTTGATCCCAATGTACGCTAGAACACGGGCGCACGATGCATGCATGCATCATGAGAAACATGTGCGTAGTCAGTCAGACGGTCAGTTAACTTAGTTAGTTAGTTGCCTGCCGCAGCCCCCAGAAATCTTCCCACTGATCTACGCAAGCGACGAATCTGCCATCATGTTTGTTAGTTAGTTATGTTGTTAAGTACACATTGTAAAAGCTGTGTTTGTTCTCAATAATATTGGTAACTACTTTTATTTGTCCAGTTCTTTCTCTCACCATATATATATATATATATATATATACATATATATATATATACATATATATATATATATATACATACATATATATATATACATATATATATATATATATCAATGTATGTATATATATATATGTGTATATAAATATATATGCATTGATATATATATATATATGTATATATATATATATATACATACATACATTGATATATATATATATATATATATATATATATATATATATAACAGTTATAACAATATTCTTTAATTGTCTCCGGCAGCTACCTGCTACAACTACTAACTATATCCCTACTAGTATTAACCATTCACACCGTGTCGGTGGGGGTCACTCCGCCACTAGGCCACCTGAAATCAAATGTGCCCGACCCCTGTATATATATATATATATATATATATATATATATATATATATATACAAGACGTATCTAGTAAAGATATATGTATATATATATATATATATATCTACATATATATATATATATATATATATATACAAGATACTTTATTGAATTTCTCAAAAAGAGAACATTGTCTTGTGTTCTGCTAATACATAAAAAAAGTACATAAAAACAGTCACAGTAAAATAAATACAACTCATATTCCCACACATTCGTATATCTTACTCATACACTGATAATGGTGGTGGTGGTGACTAGAAGGATACACAGTTTTTACATTTCATAACCTGAGACAGATGTCTCTCTCTCTCTCTCTCTCTCTCTCTCTC
>OZ023210.1:46241793-46358800 GCA_963995525.1 Escarpia spicata
AGCGACACTCACACACACACACACACACACACACACACACACACACACACACAACACCCACACACACACACACACACACACACACAAACACACACACACACACACAAACACACGCACACACACGCACACACTCGCACACACGCGCACACGCGCACACGCGCACACGCGCACACACGCACACACGCACACACGCACACACGCACACACGCACACACGCACACACGCACACACGCACACACGCACACACGCACACACGCACACACGCACACACGCACACACGCACACACGCACACACGCACACACGCACACACGCACACACGCACACTCAGACACACATGCTATATCAACCGACTTTTGTACGGGTGTTATATTACGGATTACTTCCGGTAGCTTCTATCGGAGTATGTTACTATTACAGGGATGTTCAGCAACTTAACTTTTAAACGTTTTATAAAAGAGAAATAATAATATATAATAATGGAATGACTTCTTTAGCGCCATTATCATCGGAAAATCCGACCTCAATGTCGCAATAAATCCTCAGAATTAAGCGTTCTCATTGTCATGTACCGAGCAAAGGTCGTCAACATGTGGATGGAATTGCTAACAATCTAAGGAGGATATGCAATACTGAAAAGATAGGTTTCTAGATGACGGCGAATTTAAACTATGTTTCTTACTGACTTAAAACTGATAGGGAGTAAGTTCCACGTAGTTGGTGCGGCAACCAAAAAGTCTCGAGTTCCAGCATTCGTTCGAAATTCGTTCGTTAGAATCTGATGACCGAAATTGTTTGGGTTTTTTGCTGGGGTGAGCATAGAATGTAGATACATACTAAAAGATACAAACAAACCGATCACATTATCATAAAATGTAAACTGGGGTAATTCACTAGTCTCCTTGAGTAACGTTAATGTCACCACAATTGTTATCACAATTACTAATTTGATAATAATGACTAAAATTGCTTAAAATGGCAGCATTTTGGGGACTGTGGGCGACTGACTCTGTGTTTGCTCTCTATTTCGGGTAGATGTCTACCAGTTTCGTTCGCTGTTCGATTGTGAATCTCATCATTATTTTAGAAATATGTTATTATCGGCAACAACTTACCTCCCCTCATTCTGGTGTTCTACTTGAACGTATAATTGTATTGGAATAGAATATGAATGATTAAGAGACAATCACAATAGTTAGGTCAACAGTAGTATATGTGTATTACACATAGGGTCTATACTTCGGGCAACCAGGCACCATCTGCGAGCGGCAGTTTCCTAACTTGCTGCAACACATATGCAACACACGATTTCTGATTTCTTAGATACCACGTTCGATGGACAACGGCCAATTTATGGGGCCGTTATCGCTAGTTGGAGCGACAGGCGTTATCCTCTTCCCCAGCTTACCGGGATGTGCCACTGCGCGTGCTTGTTACGCTAGATTGGTCTTGTTCGATTGGCGGTCCAAGATTTACATCGTCCGGTTGTCACTACCGGACCATAATTGCGTCGGGAACATAGCACTATTGACCTATCCATCACGTGACATGTTGCCTAGCAAAAGCTCAGTCAAACTATCAAAAATGGATGCCGAGCATGTGGTGCGTTCGTGTATTCCGTCGTATATTGTGTTGACATTCTGGCCACAAAAGTGTTTCTTCATGACAAACACGTAATCTACATATACACACACACATGTATGTATGTATATATATATATATATATATATATATATATATATATATATATATATATAATTGTTATCAACATTGGTAAAGCTAGACGGAGGTCACGCGCAAAATTTTGATTGTGACGTACGCATACCGCCAGGTAAATAAAATAAATAAATAAAAGTACTTTTGTAGCGCCCGATCTATTAAAATTGCTCTCGGGCGCTTTACACACATGCACACATATATAACAGTATTTTACATAAAAAGAAATGCTAACTAAGAAATAAATACGTAAACAAATATAACATTACCTTAAATATAGTTACTAAAATTTTATTTAAAGAGAGATAATTAAACAAAACTGTTAAATAAATATATACATTAAGACATTCTTAAAACCTACTTTAAATACATTCATTTATACAAGAAGAATAACCATAAATATGCTAAGAAACTAATAAAACAAAAATACATTTATTAAAAGAAAGCACATAAAATGTCCTCGTCGGTGAATTATAAAAACACTTGTTTAAAAAGGTGAGTTTTCAAAAGTGTTTTAAACACTTGTAATGGTGTTGCTGTCCTGAGCGTAGGAGGCAAGCGAAACGGTGATCACCATGAGTAACAGTTTGTGAGGCCGGTACGAACAAAAGGCGAGGATACATCAGCTGCGATACCGCATCAATTGACGCGCCAGTGTGTTTTATTGTGTGCGGGTTTACGATTGTGCGGATCGAACAGATTTGATTAGTGGATTAACTGTGATTCGGTATGTCACGATTACGTGGCGCCTCCAAAGCCGATGCCCACATCATAACCACGTCACCCACTCAACCGCACCAAGTCACCAACACCATTGCGTCCACTCCATCAACACCCATATCAGAGCATCCACACCCCGCCACAACTTGTTTGTCCTTCTGAAGCAAAGATGACCATCAATCATCTTTGGCCAACCCGCACCCGGAATATAGAGTTCTCATCCAGACATGACATAATCGATGTCTGGTCCTGGATGGTGGTGTTGATGTTTCAAGACTTTTCTTATCGCGTTTCCGCTCCGTTACAGCGACGAGCCTGCGCTCAAAGGAGGCAACATCGTTGTTTGTTTTGCTCCGCCATGCAGAACGGTCCTGCGGTAGCTTCTCCAAAAATGTCACTGCTCTTCAGCGTGTCTCCGTGGTAGCCTCGCACCATACACACAAATTGTTATCATATCCTTGTTTAGTTTAGGGGGGCGCTTTTCCACGCAACGTGCGCATAACATATATGCATTTTACATTGTACATTAAAAAATGGTATGTCTGTTGGAGTTGTAATCACATTGCATGCACTTGGATCTGTGATTCCAGATAGAAGCTTGGGTTTTAAAACATGCACAAGCACATGATACGAAGATACGGGCTGTTGACTTAGAAAACACTGGTCACAATGTCCATCAGATGACGATTCCAACACAATGCTCGCATTACAGACCATTGCCGCAGAATACGATATGAAGAAGAATACGCAGTATGAACGCGTGTTGTAAGCGTAAATTATTTAGACTGGACAAGAGCATTTGTAGAGGATTATATCATGTATGTTGTTTATCCAAACGAAAGCTCCGACCGCCTAGTTAGGGGACGACGTGCTACACAATATTATCCTCGTATACCATTGCTGTCGTCGCCGACAGTAACTCTATATAGGGAAGACGAGAACCGTCTGGAGATGCTCGCCATGTGGTGATCACATGTGGTGAACATCGCTTGGAATAGAAAACAGCTCGCAGACAGCCAAGTGTGGGTTACGACATGTACGCCGACTATGCGCGCATAAGACCGCTGCATCTATACATATTAATACGCTAACTTAGAGGAACTGTCAGTGAATCTCCTCCAAGGTGCCGAGGTCCACTCGCCTCTCTGTGTAAATTCATTCACGTCCTTGGAACATTGACCTTTGATCTACCAGTTATTAAGGTTTTTTCAGTGAACAAAATGAGTGGTTGGCTATTCCTCAGGTGGCGCCAATGAATTGTTATATGCATCCTTGCAATGCCGTAACTGGCGATACCAAAAACCTGTGGTCATGGGAACGTGTATAAAATAGTATAATGGTGATAGCCGCTGCCCTTGGTAGGTTGTTTCACGGGTGAGTGTAAGCCAGTGAGTACTAATATCAAATGACAAAGGTGTGGTAGCTCAGTGATTCGTACGTCCAATCCCCAACACAAAGGCGTACGAATGGAATATATTCAACTTCGCACACACGCACACACGCACACACGCACACACAAACACACAAACGCACAAACGCACAAACACACAAACACACAAAAAACACAAACACAAACACTAACTTGATTGTCTTAGTAAATGACATGACTTTTTTAAATATAAACGAGCATAGGAGTTTACGCAAACACTTGACGCTAAGTAATTGCGTACTTAAAGTTACGCAATTACTTAGCGTCGCGTATATGTGCGTGTGTGCGTGTGTGCGTGTGTGCGTGTGTGCGTGTGTGCGTGTGTGCGTGTGTGCGTGTGTGCGTGTGTGCGTGTGTGCGCGTGTGAAATGATGAATAAAGAGGTGGACAATATAACCAAGACAAGTTTGAGATGGGCGCCTGAAGAAAAGAAAAAATGAGCGACCAAACAAAAATTGGGGAAGAACAATGGAACGGAACTACAAAAATGCACATAAGGTGTGACCAGGTAGCAAAACACGCTGCATACCGAAACAAACTGGATATATTTGATGTCTGCGTTTTGTGCCACTGTGCTCGAAGCGGATTAAGTAACTATGTCGACTTTAAATATGGTTTCTTCCCACCTCGATGAAAGAAGAGCTGGTATCAGTTTCAGTCATGGTGACTTTACCATGTAAAACTACTCGAGCCGCGCAGGCAAGAAAACAGGATATAAGCGACAGAATCGTATTTGTGCAAGACACCACTGTCGTCGCCGTCTGTGGGTATTTCTACAACCGGTAAATTATTGTCCTACGGGCACATCACGCTAGTGCTCACGTTGGATTGGTTTGTTTCAGTATGAGACTATACGCGCAGGGAACACGACACTGTCGCCTGTTGCAGACGTGAACAGCCAGAAATAAGAACATTTCGCTGCCTCGGTGCATGGCAGTCGGTCATACGCGTCAGATAGCACGATACGTTGATTGGTTGGTCGCGCCAACTATCGCGGGGAAAATAAATCGACAGAGTGGCACCACCAATTGAGTGGAAAATACACTAATGCACAATTATGTTATTGGAATACCAGAACTGGGCAGCATAGTGGGTGATGTCTCGGCAACCACGCCACATCAGTTGTATCATGTGCGTACTGGCTGTAGTTTTGGTCGCTCAAAATATCAAGGCCCACACCACCTGTCGGAGGCGTGGGTAGTGTTTTGATATAAAATGCGAAACACTACACGTTCTTCTGGACCTTGCGAACTTGTACGGCGACCTGTAAGCGCAGCCGTCCCCGCTCAACTAAAATATACTGCCTTAGCGCTGGCGTAGCGACCGCACATAGTCGCCACGGTAGTGTGTCTTGTATATGAGCGTTTTATCGCCGATTATCAAAGATGTCCATCTAATTATGTATTTTATCCCTGCTGTGGGGGTGCCGCATATCTGAAGTTTGAGATATGTTGGCATGGTAGCCATCAGACCGGGCATAAACACAGCAAGATCGTCGATTTGGGACGGTATCGCGGCAAACACGCACGGCAGAAAACTAATGGAAGTCTGATATGCGTCAAGGGCAGGAGAGAGATAATGACGAAGTTAATAGAAGAAGACATTGCCGGACGCGACATGTTGGCGTGTAGGATCGATACTCTTTTGTTTCGACAATGTCTCACAACCAGTTTAGTCGAACAGGCGCCACATCATGCGTGACATGGTTGTATTTCTAGATTAACAATAATAACGCCAAACGTAATGTTTCTTTCATATCTTCAAGACATTTTGTCGTGTTTCTTTTAAACGACTCTCAGAACGATTCGATATATGATCGAGGCGTCACCGCTCTCGTTTCGTTTCCCGGGAGTGATCTTACAACGTACACAATGTCTAAATCAACATGGATAGTCTAACGCGTTTCGCAAATGCTGGATCCAGAAACTGACGTATAAGTCGTAAGTATGCGTGTATCAAGCGTTGCCTTATACAATGTTTACTTGTGCAATACGTCACTGGAGCGGCATGTCATCTATATGCCAGATTAATGTTAATATTTATTTATGTACATATATATTTGGGCATGAAGATACCCGCCAACTTTAAGCCAATTTTATGCTTGACGAAACTGGTTGAGAGACAATTTAGTATCCGTTTGAACATGTAAATAGGAACGAGGGTTACGTGACAGGGTACCAAAATGTAAGAACAATATATTTACAACCGGAACGTATCGATAACGTTGAAAGGAAACGTCCTAATAAAGTAGAACTGCAATATCGTTACTGCGTAGATTCGGTGGTGCTGACAGAGTTGCGACAATATACGCCGTAGGACCATGTTTAAGAAGGGAAAACCGTGTGAAGAAGAGGGATGTCAATCGACGGAAGGGAATGAGGAGAACAACAGGGACAACGACAACTTTAGGGAAAAGGCACGGCACGGTACGGCACGACACGACACGACACGACACGACACGACACACAACGACACGGCACGACAACTTTATGGAAACGGCACAGCACGACACGACACACCACGACACACCACGACACACCACGACACACCACGACACACCACGACACACCACGACACACCACGACACGGCACGGCACGGCACGGCACGGCACGGCACGGCACGGCACGGCACGGCACGGCACGGCACGGCACGGCACGGCACGGCACGGAACGACATGACACTGCAATGCAGTATCGAAGAACGTTAGCATTCAGTCGTGTATAAAAGGAACATTAAGGAATACGTGTCGTATGAGTGTGTGTGTGCGTGCGTGCGTGCGTGTGTGTGTGCGTGCGTGTGTGTTTGTGTGTATGTATATATGTGTGTGTGTGTGTGTGTGTGTGTGTGTGTGTGTGTGTGTGTGTGTGTGTGTGTGTGTGTGTGTGTGTGTGTGTGTGTGTGTGTGTGTGTGTGTGTGTGTGTGTGTGTGTGTGTGTGTGTGTGTGTGTGTGTGTGTGTGTGTGAGTGCGTATATGCGTGAGTGCGTGTCTGAGTGCATACACATACGTGCGTGTGAACGCGTACGTGTGTACGTGCATACATGCGACCATGCATGCGACCACGCGTGCGTGTGTGTGTGTGGACGTACGGATGTGTCGAAGAACTGACCCGGCCGTGATTACAGTGATTATAACCACAACTAAGTGTCCATCCTGTGACAGAGTAACTGGTTTGGGTTGCACGGACTGCGTGTGGTTTCGCTGACGAACGAGCCGTCCCGAGCAGCCAACAATCTTCCACAGTCGACACCAAACTATCGCTGTGTAGCTGGTCTCGCGGGGTTGTTGTCGTGATTACGCAGTCAGTGCCACGGACAATAATTTGATCACCTCTTTTGCCACGCAGCAGTAGTGTTAGGGCCAAACACGAACATAAAAAGAATGTGAATTCGTATGGGAAATGTGGCTATACGGACATGCCTTTACTATAATGACCTGATTAGACCAGATCTATAAGATTTATAATTTAACAGTGATATGCGTTAACTTACCAAGGTCAAATAACACATATACAAGTAAACTGGTCATGTAGCTTGTTTGTGGATGCCATTTACATTTTCTATTATTACATAATGTGTAACAATGATATTATTATTATTATTATTATATAAACCGCTATGTATATATGCAGTCTATCTTTCTTGTGACAGACATCCGGTTATTTCAGATTCAGATTCAGACTGTTTATTACCAAGGAGCATTTAAACTGTACGAGGAATTCTTGGCGTTGTGGCGTCAACATACATGCACGCTTGTCTCCCATGCCCCCCATCATGCACACGCAAAATATACAATCAGAAACATTACGAAACTATGCTAAAACTAGTATAAATTTAAACCAAGGCCAACTGCCAGCATATTTTAAGACAGTCGTACATCTATTGACATAAAGTGAACTTGATAACATAATATTAATACCGTCTGAACATTACCTAAAAAGTTCAAAAGTATACATGTAGTTAAATAAATAATAAATAAATGTATAAATAAATTAGCTGACGATATAAAAACTAAGCTGACACTTAAAAAGTATGTACATACATGTAGTCAAGTTAGTAAATAATAAATAAATAATAAATATAAAAAAATAACAAAAAAAATAATAAATACATTTGTTCACCGTTACACTATTTATAGTACCTTTAGTATATTAAACCTTATTGTCTTCTACATTTATTTTAATACAGTTACATGTTATTAGAAATGCATTTTGACCTGATAATTAAAGTCTATTTCTGTGCTATGCGCGATGTCGCGTCGTTGATGAACAAAATATCAACTTTCGCAGCTCAGACGAAACTTCAAGAAACTCAAAACTGCTAAGCATAACGGAGAGATGGTTCATCAAGTGGCCAGACCTAGTCCCTTGGCGCCATATAAATACTGGTAAATGTAGCAATAAATTGTATCTGACATAAAAGGTCGTAGTTAATTTGTAAAGGTGTCATAATGTTATACATCATAAAACGTTATGGTCGTATTGTGGAGATGTCCTTATGTGTTATGCCGTATAACACAACAGTGGGGGCATTTTTGGAGATTTTCTGTCATAAAAAGTAATTGTTATTTTGCGATTAATTATACCTACCAAACCACGCATTTACGTAGCATTTTTGTGGTTCTGTTGCCTGCGTAACGTTTCAGATCAATATATTTTCTTTCTTAGCTCAACACTGACCTTACAGTAGGAGTCTCCCATCCCACAGTTATTTCTTTCGTTTTTGTCTTTCGTTTTTTGCAAAATGTATATTTTGCTGACTGCATATCTTCAGTTGTATTGTATTTTTTGCATTTCGATATTATTACACATGCTAGTATATATGTGTGTGTGTGTGTGTGTGTGCGTGCGTGCTTGCGTGCGTGCGTGCGTGCGTGCGTGCGTGCGTGCGTGCGTGTGTGTGTGCATATAGTTACATAATTTGTATTAAATGCTGTTCGGAAAATAAAAGTATCCTTATCCTTATCCTTACTTACTCAAAATCAAAAAACATTTTTGGAAATTGTGTATGTTTCTTCACAACTACAATAGAATAGCGGAATTATGTACACCCAAGCATCATTTCATGTAAATCACCGAATTCATTCCTGAGTAATCTCATCCAAAGTCTAAAACATTAAACCAAATGGGCCACAATGCACTGGTGTGAGGTGTCCATGGGATATTTTGTTAGTCAAAATACAGACACAAATACATGTACAAACATAGATTGGCTATACTCTCGATTGCGAGTAGTTACACTATTACCAGAAATACTGAGACAAACCAGTTACGCATACGTCACCGCTGCACCCTTCCCGCGCGCGGGGGCGATAATAATTTGCATTACGCGCCCAAGACAAACGAGCATGGCACGCAGGGAAAGCACCCCACCACATTTGCCGACCACATATCTGATCCTTGGGTACCTTCTGCATATATCGTGAAAAGAATCATCAAAATATCGGATCAATTTTGTTTGTTAACATCCTATGCGTGAATGAGTTGCCTATGTTTGAAATGTAAAATGGCAGTAAAAGGTCGAATAGCTTAAAAAGCACGTTCAAAAGCCTATATATGAAATGCTTACGCAGACCGGTCAATTGCCGACCCCACATCTGATCCGTAGGTATCTTCAGCATATAAAGTGAAAATATCATCGAAATCGGAGAACATTTTTATGTTAACACCCTGTATTTGAATGATTACTCCTATGTTTGCAATGTAAATGGCAGCAAAAGATCGGACATCTAGGAAATGGCACGTTAAAAACCTATATATGACATGCTGCAGCAGATTGGTCATTTGCCGATCCGGCATTCAATTTGTAGGTATCTGTGGCATAAACATATTATACTGTGAAAATATAGTCTAAATCGGAGAAATGGTTTGGTTAACCTGCCTGAATGATTCGTCCTATGTTGGCTCTAAATAGCAGTGACCAATTAGATAACTTCAGACACATTATATTCCTGAAATAAAATGAGAGACCCTTTAAGGTGTAGGACAATTTATTTTAGAAACTGTACAAATGATTCAAATGACACAAAACCAGTATTTGTCTGATAAAACAAGATAATTGTTTTATGTAATTACAGCATAAGAAGCATTTACGTAAACTTTATGTTGAAGGTTTCACATATATGTTCAGTAGTAGGTACATGTATGTGAAATGCTAGAGCAGGCCGGTCATCTGTCACCCCGGCATTCGATCCGTACGTATCTTTGGCATCTTCGGCATCTTCGGCATCTTCGGCATCTTCGGCATCTTCGGCATAACATGTGAAAATATCATCGTAATCGGAGAACCTTTTTTGTTAACATTCTATGCTTGAAGGATTAGTCCTATGTTGGTAGCGTTGACCCTAAATAGTAGTAATAGATTAGATCACTTTAGTAACTAGCATTTTCAAACGCCTATATGAAATGCTGACATATATCGGAGAGTTGCCGACATGCACACTAATTGCCAGCACAATGTATAACAAAAACATGAAGTTTCAAGGCAACTGGAAGGGAAATGTTGGTTTCATGGTGGTCTGGAAGGTAGGTTGAAATTATTTTAAAGGTACGATATATGTTACTCATTCATACATTCTATAGGAGTCGGAAAGGGTTATGGGGGCTAAACCCACCAATGTTTCGAGTGGATGGAAAAGGACCACCTCCAGTATTTTGTGAATTTAAAAATATCTCCACGCTTCGAAAGTAATGACCTACAGCAACGGGTGCCGGCTCAGACCCCAACATACAATTCTCCCCGACTTATATGCATTTACTTGCTGTTCTTCTACTAGAATAAATACGTTGACGGTTTGCTGTGCGTCAACTGTCGTTTACAAGCCCGAAACACTGTACGCAATTTGTATTTCACCCCACGAAATATTCAAAATATCCATCAACAGTCATTTAGATATAGTAAAATAATACTCGCTGTTGCCTCTCATTATCATTTATTGCAGAGCCAGACGTCCCTACCGTTGATGTGTTTGGTTCCTACGGCCGTTACACACACAAAATGACAAGTCTTGCTAATAAGAATGTGCTATAGTGATTATTAACCGGTAACTGATCCTGGGTAACAGATATACGACGTTCCTTTAAATGTTCGGGTGCTTCAAAGACTAAGTTAATAAATCGTTCTCCTCTCACTTATGTTACAACACTGGAGCTTAAATTTGCTTTACAAAATAACTACTGTGTGTCATCACACATCACGTTTGTAAAAGCAATGGAATTTTTTGTTTTTTTATAAGTAGTTTTAATTGTTTGTTTAATTAGTGAAATTATAAATTGCGAATATTAATAACCGCAAATTTATAAAAAAAGATATTCACATTCAAATTACATTGATGTTCATAATATACATTAGTTTCTTTGTCCAATATTGATTATGCCATTTATTAATAATCTTTAAAAAGAAATGTGTCCTCTTCATAGCACATAAAAAAAAAAATCCTAAATTAAAAAGGAAAAACTTTATTGGTGTTACTATGTAATTTACTCTGCTATTTTTATTAGATATTTAGAGTAAAATATGGATATTACATGGCTGTGAAATAAAAAAAAATCCTATATTATGAAATAATTCATTTTGGATTAAAGAAAAAAATATAATAAACATAACATATTCCACTGATTCCGATATCTCAAAGCAACAGTAAGGATTATATTACTCAGGTCTGATGTAGTTGTGAAATCTGATAAAAACAACATATTGTAAGTGCGTGCGATGATTATGTGACGTCTACGAAAGGTCTGTATTTCTGGTAATGACTGCGAACACGCACATACGCACGCACGCACGCACGCACGCACGCACGCACGCACACACACATGTTTAAAAATAAAATCGACACACACCTTAAAAAGGCGGGATACATGTAGATAAAAAGTATTGGACTCTCGATAAGCCAAAAGGCTTCCTTGTCCAACTGCCATCCAGAGTAATTTTCTGGATGGCAATCTTGTTAAATCTTGTTAAATATGCAAGCACACACACACACACACACACACACACACACACACACACACACACACACACACACACACACACACACACACACACACACACACACATACACACACACACACACACACACACACACACACACACACACACACACACACACACACACACACACACAGACACACACACACACACACACACACACACACACACACACACACACACACACCACATCACCCCACCCACACGCACGTAAACGCAAACGAAAATACATCATATTTGACATAAATAGGCTTATTGTGAATAGTTCTAATGGATTCTAGTGGGTCATATAGCATTTGTGCGGTTTATATCGATCTGATGAGTTTTTAACGAAGTCAGGTTATCGCCAGTGCCATTGATGCATAAGACAAACACAAATTGATATAGCAGGACAATAGGAAAATGCCTTGAATTTATGTTACTCGCCCCCATCAATCAATCTCTGGATTGACCTTTGCGTTAAGCATTGCCTAGTCTTGTCCAGTGTTGACGCATGTGAAAAAGACTCTTGCTAGGGACAGGAGCGCCTTCGAGAAATCAATCATTGGGACATCAATATGTTTACGATATTCCGAAACTCTCGCGAGAAATCAGATGTTGCGAATAACAGCCTATCACATTAATACATTCTGGGAAAGTTTGATGGAACTTGATCGGGATGCTACTTGTTTTTACGAAGCAGGTGTGCGTTACAGTTGTACAAGACTAGTCCCGTGAGTTTACGTCATGCTCCATATGTGAAAGGGATATTTCATGGTTCACCGCTTATTTGAAATCAAAGAGACACGGTTCTACAGCTATGATATATAATTTAATTTAATATCAAACATCCTCGCCAAATGTGGAAATCCATCAATAGTGTATTTCATAGGGATAAACCAAGAGTATTGCCTAAAACCTCTTAATTTGATACATTAGGCGGCATGTTTTCAAAATATTTCACGGATAAGATTGCTTACATGCGATCACCCTTTGTTATTAATGACGTTGAGTACAATAATAGCCGATTGTTGATAATGCACTGCAATGTTTTACATATGCAACTACAAGTGAAGTTCGCACTATCATACAAAAATGGCCTAACAAATCGTGTGGTCGTGACCCTTTTACAACATTTCTGCTGAATTGATCAACTGGTTTATCCTATTACAAATATTATAAATTTGTCAATGCAGGATGGTGTTGTTCCACACGAACTCAAACAAGCCTTTGTTAATCATCTTATTAAAAAACAAAATATGTGCAAAAATTACTATAAAAATTACCGTCCTAACTCTAATCTTAGTTTTATGTCGAAGGTATTGGAGAAGGTTGTTGCAAATTGACTCCATGAACACATTTATTCACAGCACTTATTAAATGATCTGCATATAAGCGATTTCATTAAACTGAGACGGCTCTTCTTAAAATACACAATTACATTGTATGCAATATGGATAATAGCGAATTGACTGCTCTCACCTTACTAGATCTATCAGCTGCTTTTGATACAATAGATAACGATATTCTTTTACATCGTCTTCATATACATTTTGGGATTTTTGGCACAGGTTTAGTTCATATTTTTCAGACCGATACCAAAGCATTAATACATCTGGCTCACTGTCTTGTCCAGAACTTCTTCCATTTGGTGTCCCACAGGGTTCTATCATTGGTCCTGTCCTGTTTAGCTTATACACTACATCCCTTAGTCAAGTCATAACTAATAATACTATAAATAATCATTGGTATGCTGACGACACACATGTGTATATATCACTTTCACCAACTGATGCACAGACATCTATATCAACATTAAATGCCTGTCTCACTGACATCTTGCTGTGGATGGAAGCAAGTAAACAGGAGCTAATTGCAGATAGAACTTATTTAATTATTATTGACACAAAACGACAACGAAACATGGTTGTCAACTACTTTCCAGTTAAATTGCTTGGTAATGATACATCACCATCAGATACTGTTCGTAATCTAAGTGTTATTTTTGACAGTGATTTCAGGTTTTACCAGAACATTTCTCAAGTATGTAAACCCTGTTTCTACCATATACGTGATTTCCGTCGAATTAGGCGTCGTTTGTCTTTATCTACTACTAAAACAATATCAGTACACTGTATCTCAAACTAGCAGTCGCCTTGAATACTGCAACTCACTCCTAAACAATATTTATGAAAAGAACTTAGCTAAACTCCAACGTGTACATAATTGTTTAGCACGTGTGGTACTAAAAGCATCTCGTTTCTCACCATATCTGCCCCTACTTAGACAGTTGCATTGGCGACTTGTGACTAACTGGTGAGACAACACCCTGTGTGTGTGTGTGTGCGTGCGTGCGTGCGTGCGTGCGTGCGTGCGTGCGTGCGTGTATGTGTGCGTGTGCGTGTATGTATTATACACAAAATAAGAAGTTATATTATTAGTTCATTTGAGTGATGTGCAGGGTCTATATGCGACCGTTGATTGACATAATTGTAGCAATCGTTTGACGGAGATTTAAAACACTTTCGTTGTCTTTTTTAGACGAATATCTAATACAATTTAGTTGTTTGCTCTCGCTTTCAAAACGTACTTGACGATTTCTGGAAGACAGGCAAATTAAAGAATATAAGTTGTATAATGAAAAAGGGCGGCACGAATTTCCAGGCAAGTTTCGGAGATTTACGCTGGAAACACCAATAAAAAACTCAGTCACTTTTTAGTTTATGCAGGTCTCCCGGGTCTGGCGAAGTGCTCACGAACGATAAGGTATTTGACTGACCCAAAAAGCGTCGACATTTAACGAGGAAAACGAGAACGAGCACTCAACGTTAGCGTGTCCGGTGAGAGCACGCTAAATGCAAAGTTATGTAGCTGCACTAACAATGCATTTCAGACCTGTTTTATCGTTCGTTCCAAGGCCCCAGTGATTAACGGCCCACGTCTACATAGTCCTGGGACCGTTTTATTAATATTCTTATGAGCTCATAAAATAAGTCAGGTTGTACTCTTTAAAACTTATTTCGTTCCTTAATAGTGAAATTGAATACTGAAAACTGTCAAAACCAGGTGTGTCAATGAAATAGTGTCCTCGGTGATATGCTGTCGGCTTTTTGCATTTTGAAGAAAAAATTCTTACATTTAACCACGGATTATGTTTAATGGTATATTTTCGACATTGTTTAATTGAAATGGTCCCCTGGTGTTACGATCGTGTTGGTTGTCATCACCAATCCCTCGTAGCGAACAAGGTCATTCCACGGGTAGTAGTGTTACGATCGTGTTGGTCGTCATCACCAATCCCTCGTAGCGAACAAGGTCATTCCACGGGTAGTAGTGTTACGATCGTGTTGGTCGTCATCACCAATCCCTCGTAGCGAACAAGGTCATTCCATGGGTAGTAGTGTTACGATCGTGTTGGTCGTCATCACCAATCCCTCGTAGCGAACAAGGTCATTCCATGGGTAGTAGTGTTACGATCGTGTTGGTCGTCATCACCAATCCCTCGTAGCGAACAAGGTCATTCCACGGGTAGTAGTGTTACGATCGTGTTGGTCGTCATCACCAAACCCTCGTAGCGAACAAGGTCATTCCACGGGTGGTAGTGTTACGATCGTGTTGGTCGTCATCACCAATCCATCGTAGCGAACAAGGTCATTCTATGGGTAGTAGTGTTACGATCGTGTTGGTCGTCATCACCAATCCCTCGTAGCGAACAAGGTCATTCCACGGGTAGTAGTGTTACGATCGTGTTGGTCGTCATCACCAATCCCTCGTAGCGAACAAGGTCATTCCATGGGTAGTAGTGTTACGATCGTGTTGGTCGTCATCACCAATCCCTCGTAGCGAACAAGGTCATTCCACGGGTAGTAGTGTTACGATCGTGTTGGTCGTCATCACCAATCCCTCGTAGCGAACAAGGTCATTCCATGGGTAGTAGTGTTACGATCGTGTTGGTCGTCATCACCAATCCCTCGTAGCGAACAAGGTCATTCTACGGGTAGTAGTGTTACGATCGTGTTGGTCGTCATCACCAATCCCTCGTAGCGAACAAGGTCATTCCACGGGTAGTAGTGTTACTATCGTGTTGGTCGTCATCACCAATCCCTCGTAGCGAACAAGGTCATTCCATGGGTAGTAGTGTTACGATCGTGTTGGTCGTCATCACCAATCCCTCGTAGCGAACAAGGTCATTCCATGGGTAGTAGTGTTACGATCGTGTTGGTCGTCATCACCAATCCCTTGTAGCGAACAAAGTCATTCCATGGGTAGTAGTGTTACGATCGTGTTGGTCGTCATCACCAATCCCTCGTAGCGAACAAGGTCATTCCATGGGTAGTAGTGTTACGATCGTGTTGGTCGTCATCACCAATCCCTCGTAGCGAACAAGGTCATTCTATGGGTAGTAGTGTTACTATCGTGTTGGTCGTCATCACCAATCCCTCGTAGCGAACAAGGTCATTCCATGGGTAGTAGTGTTACGATCGTGTTGGTCGTCCACACCAATCCCTCGTAGCGAACAAGGTCATTATATGGGTAGTAGTGTTACTATCGTGTTGGTCGTCAACACCAATCCCTCGTAGCGAACAAGGTCATTCCATGGGTAGTAGTGTTACGATCGTGTTGGTCGTCAACACCAATCCCTCGTAGCGAACAAGGTCATTCCATGGGTAGTAGGGTTCATTTATTGTGTGTTCGTACGTGGGTTATCAATTAGCCTTTGCTCGGCTCAGCTTCCCACATTGAGAACACGTGTATCCAGAATGCGGTGAAAGCGGATTTTGTTTATTGCCAATGGCCCTAATCTTCCTCGCCTCACACGTCGTAGCAATTGTTGCTGGTCCGTTGATTATGAACGGCGTTGTGCCTTTTGTGTGACCGTTCGTCAGGTAGTGCATGTTCGAGCCTCGGATTCCAATTTGTTCGCGTCGATTTCACACCTTTTCGGATTTGAGCTAGTCTTGATAGCGTCTTGGTATCTCTATGACAAGCCACCACCATTCGTTTTAACAACCGGTTTTTATAAAGCCTTTACTGTATTACTCTTACCAACTACTAGTCGCAAAATCTATTTTCATCTACATTTGCAATATTACTAGAGTACCCTCCCCGTTGCTTCGTGTAAACAGAAGTATTAGCCCAGCGGCATATCACTTGTTTCATAAATCTAGTCATGTGCATCAATACGCCGGATAATGTTCATAATACGTTTAGCATTCACGTCAATTAACGCAGTCTACAAGGCTCGGTGTCACGTAGGCTTCATGTCGCCTTTACCTTACATCGTGAAAGAAACTTCTGATGTGATATAATAATACGTTTCTTTTCTTTGCAGCCATAGAAGCTGAACAGTACAATATGTATATAAACACTTAACAAAACAATTAAATAAAGTAGATTAACACATGCTATATTGCTATATCACAATATACATATATGTATTTTGTTTCACGATATCTTCGTATTACGTGACTATTCTCTATAGACTGTCGTATGTGTTAAGAATCCTGGAAACAAACTTCGACGGGTACGACCTATACTACATAAGTGTAGGTAACATTTATATTGATCGGATATGGTCAAACAGTAAGTCTGATTGCAGTGTGTTTAAGAAAATACATCCTTGGAGATTGATTTACTTTACTCATCCACCTCGTCCCTGGTGGGACATAAGGCCTCGCCAATGTCTTTCCACCGGGTTCGGTCTTTTGCAATGGACTGTGCCTCGCCCCACGATAGCTTCATCTTAGCCAGTTTTGCTATTACTGTCCTACCCCAGGTGGTCTTTGGGCGTCCAGGCTTTCTCTTCCCAGGTGGTGTCAATCTCAGGGCGACTTTGAGAATGCGGTCTTGCCCCATTCTAAGGATGTGCCCAAGCCATCGCAAGCGTCGGCGTTTGATCTCTAGGACCACTCTATTGCAGCCGGTCTTCTTATAGAGTTCCACATTGGATATTTTATTAGGCCAGAATAGCCGGCAGATCTTCCTTAGGCATTCATTGTGTAAGGCATCGATCTTTGCCATGTCCCCTTTAACACTCGCCAGCACTCTGAGCCTCAAAATAAGATATACTTCACGTTACTGTCATAGAGTTGTTGGAGAGTTACTGCTACTTGCTTAACCCGCTTTGCCACGGTTTTCAATATAACGTTATAAAGAAATCTAACCCACAAGATACGGCAGTTTTAGAAGCCTGTTTATTTTATGACATATACACACCACTGATGAACCTACTTGTCTTCGGCTCAAGATGATTGGGCAAACTCGGAGGTTTCACGAGGAGTTCGTGCGGTAATAATAATTCGAAACCTCCACTCGTGCGCCATGCGTCTCGTCTTAAATAATACTGAAGCCAGACAAAAGAGCTTCGGTCTTCTGACTTACAAATATAAAACAACTTATAAAACGTGTAATGTTACCGATGATAATGATCATCGATCGGAGGATTAGCAGAATAATCTCCGTTTAATCAGTCTACAAAGTCGTCGGTACGGACATAGACGATAATGCACCGTAAACGTAGTCTCCCGGATGTAACAACATTTTTCGTATCTCCACAGCAGTCTTTCGTGCCGGCGATCTCGCGCACACGAATCTAGCCACTCGCTTGCTGAGCAACTGTGTAAACGAGTATGCACACAGGAATATTAAGTCTATCGAGAACTACAGACATTGTGGACACGACACATCGCAGCTGCATCAAAGCGGAACAATAGCAGGAATGTCTGCACAGTTCTGCGAATGGCCGACATCCCAGTGACGTCATGGTCACGTGAGCACGTGCCAGTCATTGATTTGTTCGCGCTGGTTTGCTACCATTTCGTTCCAGTGATCGAGTTCCTTTCCACGAGCGAACATGAATGACCCGAGAACAACACGCCCCAATGGTTTGTCTGAAAGCAGATTTAATCAATTACATTAAGACATACGTGAGAAATATGTGTGTCATGTTGGCAGACGATTATAGATCAAGCTGAGATAGAAACTTACAACCAACATCCGTTACTTATGAGACTTTAGTCCGAATTAACGTCACACTTCCGGCTGCGTGCGCAAAACAGGTCGACCATTTTCTCGAGAAACGTTTTACTCGGTTTAATACAATCTGTCACACTAAGGACCGGTTTATATGACCGATAAATTGTCAGATTTGCTTTGTAGGTCGCTCAGCAATTCATACACATCGTTTCTCGTTTCTCAACTTCAAACCTGTTTATCGTTTTGACGTAACAATTATTATCTTTGCGACTAGTGTGAACTTCACAGATTGTAGACCGGGCTATTTTGTCCGGACCTATTTTGTATGAAAGAAAATATTATAATATTATGTTGTATTCATATTGGGCCTATACACGCTCCGGTCTACATAGTCCTATCTCATAAGTCATCCGGTGTAGTTTATATCTACGTAAAAGGTACGTTCGTGTAATATAGTGCAAATATTTATATGCAACAATGACCGATAGTGCGGGAACACTAACCCTTTAGCCCTGTCATATGCTGCACGGCAGTGAGGCTGACGCTGGCGATATCGAGGTTGCTGACCGGAAGCTTGAAAGTAAACGACTCGTTGAAGGAAGGATTAGTGGACCTCTTTACGACTTCCGTCTTCTTCGTCTTTATAACTTTGTTTTGTTGTAGAAGGCACATTTTGACGTAGTAATCTGACAATGAAGAAGAAAGTAAAGGTAATGAAGCAGACTCGGACGGAGCAACGAAGTAAGAAACTAGGCCACTGCTCAAATACTGTAATACCAATGACCTACTATGTTCGTTCAGTTGTGAGTTAATATTGATACAAAGACACTGTAGGTATTTTATTACTAGGCCATACTATGATTTAATGGACACACGCAATACTCATAAGAATAATAAATACTATAAAAGACGACTAGGCGCCAATATCCTCGGAATCACGACGTTAGTGGCGCATATGGACTCCGAGTAAAAGGTACATGTATAGTCTTGCCGCCTGACAACATTTAGCAATACCACCACCGAAAAAAATATTACTGATTATTAAGCACGACAGTGTGTTTTTCTCCATTTTACGTTACGCATCAGTGAACTCAGGGCAATTTCAAGACTTCTTTAATTGATCTTGTTTGAGGTTAGTAGTTAAAAAGGCCTGGTGGGACAGACTCATACGGAATTTGCTGTCCCAACACCCCTTGTTAACTACTAAGGTTTACACACATATTTATTGTAATGCGTATTCCGGGTCTGCACGATATCTGTAAGCGCAGTAATGACTATAAACAGTGTCTTCATTTTCAATGTTCGTTGGATGGAAATACAGCTGTTGGTAGTTAATTATTTGCTGTGTCGAGTTCGATCGCGCACAGTAGACACGACAATCGGCTCGCCTAGCGCAGTATAAACCATCTAGCATCGTTTCACCGGCTAGTCGGTTGATGAAGAATCCCCGGCGGAAACGCGGCGAGCACACTTTTTTTGTATTATATAATTTGGGTGTGGCCTTTATACGTCTCATAATGTATTTATAGTATCTGCATGATTCGTAGAGATCTCGAAAGCACAGGGGCGAATAACCGAGAGTGGGAGAGAACGGCGGAGGATCGTGATAAATGGGGTATACTCGTTATGAGGGCGGAATACATCAACTTAGTATCCAACCTTGAGAGGGATCGAGGGGAATAAATATGTTTAGTTCGTAGAGCAATAACCCTCATTAGGGAATGCAACTTAGAGCCTTAATGGTGTTTTCATGTAGGCCTACACACGTGCTGTCTGTTTATGGTGTGTGCACACATCGTTTATAATATCCTCCCATACACAGGCCACTGCTGTAATCTACTTCAACGCCATTACTATTGTGTATCGTTGTATCGTAGGCTACGTTGTAAAGTAAATACAAATCTGTCAAACGCAGGCTATATTTACCAGCGCTTGCTGTCATTTCAGCTACTTGCGCTGCATATATTGCAGATAAACAATGACTTACACCATACATAAACAAATGTGGTTAGCACGTTGATTATTATCACAACACATAACCATTAGCCGAAGATGTCATCTGAGCTACAGAAGTATGTTCATATTGTAGTAAACATATATACGAAAACAATTACAGGATTGTGGCAAACCAGAACCATCAACCATAGTTGGGGTGATTACATCACAAATGCTATGGATTAGTATTACGTTTAACACCTATTAGTACGATTACTTAGAAAATGAATGTAATTGATTACGATTACTTTAACACGTAATCACGATTACAATCATTAGACCCTACACCAATGGCTTAGTGATTACTTAGGATATTACATGGCCTACAAACAGCTGGAACAGATGCTAACAAATGTTATGGCCACCTGATTGTTTACATTATAATTGGGACAAGAACACCATAAATATGCAGAAGAAAAGTGTAATCGTTATTACTGTCATGATTACCATACGACAGTGTTATTTAGCACGATTATGATTACAAAAAATGGTGAACAATTACACACGATTACGATTACTGCGTACGAATCCTACTATCTAGTATCTATACAATCAACAGGCAACACCTATCCATCCACGGTTCCCCCCATCCATCTGCAGAACGGATTACACGAATCACAGTAAACCGTCGCTAAACGATCGGCTTGATGTGCCGATTTTCGAACGGCCATCAAATCGTTAATGACGCCTGTCGTTGGCTGTTGCATAATTCATGACGAATGCACGAGATGGCGCGTAAATGGGGGTTGATCGCACAACGTAGATAACAATTCGATGATTCGGGGATTTCGGCACAGGCGGTAAGCGTTAACGAGCTATGCCACGTTTCGTGAGGGACGGCACGCAAGCGCTTCGGCAATTATAGAGCCACTATATAATATTCATAATGGTAATGGGTTTAATGACAACACTAATAAAATGGCTTTGTTTATCGCCTCGCCGGAAGAGCGTGAACGCAGATACCTGCTGATGTGATTGGATTCCTCGAGTGAGTAGTTTTGAATCAGGAATGTTTTAGTGCTACCCAGGATCGCTTGCAGGAAGCGGAAACAACAAAACTTGTCATCTGCGTATGCGTGTGTTTTATCTCTGCGTGCGGACGGTTTTATTTAGTGTAAGAGGAAGTGAAACGTATTAATAGCACGCGGTAATTCGGTTTGCACTTAATAGTGAAGCCTGCTTGAAGAAAAATTATTGCTAACTGTTCGTGACAAAAGCCTTTTTGGAGAGATAAAAATACTTTGATTTCATCAAAACTTGCAGGCTTCGGTTGCTTTTAGAAAGAGCGAAACCAAGTTAATAGGCATATTGCATTACCGTAACATAACAGTTTTGAAAATAGCTATATTCGTTCTATAATTATTTGTTAATGGATATTATAATTATGCTGCACACTTATACTATGTCTAATGTTATGTGTAGAATCCGCACACGTACACACACGCACGCACGCACGGACACACGCACACACGCACACACGCACACACGCACTCACACACACTGTGGTTACGCACGTAAATATATAGCACTTTTTGTCTTACCCGCGTTGTTGTAATTCTCGGCTAAATTTTTGAATTGCCTTCCTTGTATCACTCCGACGGTGAGTCGTTCCATGTGGTTGTTGTAGCACAACGACGTCTGTATCTCTCCGCGGTCGGAAGTACTCTGCATTAAGAAACGTAATACGGTCACACGGATACTATCACCAACATCATGCGCCTACAGTGTGCACCAGTTACAGGTAATCTGACGTCATATGACAGTATTAAATACCACAAATATAAGTATGATTTACGAAAGACGAAACAGAACAAGGCACCCATAATGGAAATTGACCTAATACGCGGTAAGTCGGTTGTCGTTGTAACTGGTATAATATGTGTACGCCAGACGTGACGTCACCGCGTTGACGCCATCGTAGATTACGATAGGCCAGGGGCTGGTTTCATGAAGCGTTCTTAAAGTTACGCTATTACTTGGTGTCACGTGTTTGCATAAACTCCTACGTTCACTTATATTAAAAGCATCACGTAATTTATTAACTCAATCATATTAACGGTAAGAACGTCCTTAGCCGCTTTATGACACCGGCCCCAGATATATAGTGGCTAACTTGTACGCGGTTACATAGTAGTTAGTGTGTACAAGGTAACTTAAGTCTAAAACGATAAAAGGTAAGTTTTTATTTAGCGCGGTATTCAGTGCATACTACTGCTTTAAATTTCACCCACCGATAGACTTGTTGTTTCAAATACTAAATGTTATCAACTCAACTTCAGCCATGCTGCAGTTACTGTGCGTTGACTAATCGTTCCTTTACACCCAACGCTGACAATAGTCAGATGCTCACTGAGTGAGCTGACGCAAAGCGGAGTGAACGAAATAGCCCAATCTCCGAAGCAGCAACAAGACGATTCGAATCCCTGTTGTCTCCACTGAGAATCCGATATTTTGACAATTACACACTACCGTGCCCCACAATAATTATATTATATCCAACAACGCGTTCAACACATGACTAGGGGCGGAACCAGAGAGCAGTGGCGTAGCCAGAGGAGGGGCCAAGGGTGCCATGGCCTCCCAATCCCGGAAAATTATGAGGGTAGGGACTGAGGACCTATAACTGGTTGCCTGATTCATAGAGTGACAAGGTTAATTTTAATAAGCGACAACGTTATACATGACACGGACATTTTTGTGAAGCTCACTGGACGCCGCCGCCGCCGCGATACGGATTTGTTGTGAAGTTATTGGTTGAATGCCAGCGCCTCATCATCCATGTCAAGGTACGAATGTTTATTTTTTATCGGGATAAGTGACAAAGTGTTGGCATTTGTCCTTTGAGGCTCGCCGATAATCTTCCACTGGCGGTCGAACCAAATTCTTATTGGATCGTCTGAGCCGGAGCTGCAAGACTCCGCTGTCGCGCTGTCGGATCATGGCATCGTAAGATCGGGGGAGGGGAGGGGAGGGGGTGCTGTTGAAAAATATTCGCGGCGGCGTTCACAACGTAACTGGGACACATTCACTAGGTCTAGGGGCCACTTCAGCGCACAGACATAACGCGGCCAAATTCCAAATTTGTTGGAAGGTCACGTGCCCCCCATTCCCCGTTGGTCCGCTGTGATGACCACTGTACTCAAAGGCACTTCTATTCCATTCTCTGTAATCGTGCGACATGGGAACCGTTTGTTATACGCCGTACTTCAACACAGTGCCCGATAATAGGAGGTTACATCACCATACATATTTATAAAACGTAACATATATTTCATATAATGAATAGCCAGACATTGTGGGATTTTGTTTGATTATCCTGTAGCTATGCTGCCAATAGTTGGAAGTGGGTTTGTGCAAATATCCGAAAGGATCAGTGCGCAGGTGAAATACATTATTCCGACCGTAGGACATTCAGATAGTTATTTTGTGCACGTGTTCATCAAGGAGCCACGAGTTATTATCAGGCGCTCGAGACAATAATACCTTCAGGTGAAACGATTGCCGGAAAGTGACTTAAATTCATGAGTTAGTGATTCAATGAACGGTTGTGACGTTTTCCTGCCGTGACCTGATTCCGACGTCTTCGAGGAAGCATTGACAGCTCATTCATTACCTCGACCGGCCTTGGAATGTAGTGTGGGACTAGCGTCGACTGCAGGTATGTCACGTACACCACAGTTAACGCATACACCACACTCACCAACATCACCAAGTACACCACAGTTAACACATACACCATATTCACCAACACCACCAAGTACACCACAGTTAACAAGTACACCATATTCACCAACATCTGCACGTGCAGTGCAATTACCACCACCACCACAATCACTACTACTACCACCGCACGTACCACCACACGTACCACCACCATCACCGCCACTACCACCACCACCACACCTATTACTACCACTACTAACACTACTGCTACTACTACTACTACTACTACTACTACTACTACTACCACCACCACCACCACCACTACTACTACTGTTATGTTACCTCTACTACCATCACCACACTTCCACCATCGCCACCACAAATGTCGTTCACACGAGCGATTAATTGTCCGTTTTTCTGGCAACACATTATTACATCTGACGCGTATTTTCTTCTTTCCTACAATCCACGTCGCGTCCATGTAGGTGGACGACACTGCGTCACCTAGCAATCGAACAATTATCCGCGTGTGTAAACGGTCATCTACAGTTACAATGATCACTGACCTCAGACACTTCTCGTTCGAGATCGCGCCACATAACGACTCGTTCGTTGTTGTCGTAGTCGTGTTCACGCAGCGGGTATAGCGCATGCCCGATGACATTATGCCGCCGATGTCGGTCGATGTCGTAAACAGTCAGCCGTAGAACACGTTCGACGATGCTCTTGCTCGACACCTACAACAGCGACGTCTGGTGATGAGTAAAACAGTCAGCCGTAGAACACGTTCGACGATGCTCTTGCTCGACACCTACAACAGCGACGTCTGGTGATGAGTAAAAATGAAGTAAACTTAGTAAAACACCACTGTTAACTTCCAACACTTCTACAACATAATTCTGAGTCGGTTACGTATATATCACGGATCAACATAACGAACACTACCTGGCACTTTAGCAACAACAAAGTAATAGGGCCCAATGTCGAACAGATATTTACCAAAGTCACATCAGGTGAACCCAACGGGTATTGGTTGAGATTTAGAAGACATTTTGTTTCGTTCAAAATGTGATGTTGTGAGTCCTCTACTACCTGTTGGTGGAGGTATTTCTTGGTTTGAACCAATACCAAATACTATTTGGACTTTGCAAACGCGTGAGATGACATCTTACCATTCGCCAAGAAACGCAGCGTTCAAAGGTTGACAGACAATGGCAGCCAGTCGAAAGTAGGTCAATCAAAATGTTCGATTTAAGGAGGAATCGAGTGAATAGCAAAGATATCGTGCTAAGGCAGTGAAGTAGACAAATGCAGTGGTTGAACCGCACACCTACGCGTCGCATAATTGGATTTTAAGAGGTTCTGATGCAATTTTAACTAGTTGGATACTGCCGTGATTAACTTAGCATGTAATCGCAAATGTATGACTTTGTGTGAATAATTAAAGGTAATAATAACTATGATGAATATGGTTTTTCATGTATTCATAACGCTGTGTCGGTACAAAACATGTATAATTATATGAGTATTTTTGTCGTTATGCAACTAAGAATGTTGGCCCCCACATCTCCACACGTAGAAACTGTGCATCTGTTTTAATTAAGCTTCACCAAAAAGTGGTTTCCCTTTATGCAGTTAATATCCACAACATTGTAGTTTGTGTCACACAAAATCAGATGTAAACAATACAAATTAATAATGCGCGTAATTAGTCACAGTCTTACCAGGTAAGTATTTAAATAATAATAATAACACATCCTTGGTGTGATAATTAAGGGTCTTCTGCATTGTTATTATTTACTCGACTCGTTCCATGCACATTTCGCATGATATTGAACCAGTTTTCTATTCATTCACAAGCTCGCTTGTATGCCTGCAATTGTTTTTTTTACAATCGGTTATATTATTTGACTGGATCGATGGCTTTACACTTTACTTCCTGGCAGACCAGTTCAATCGAATCGAACACCATCTCGACTTCTCTGGAAAGCACTTATTGCTTAATGGGACATATTGCTTTGAAGTTTGCTCGTTCCCACGCCCCTGACCAAATTTGAACTACGTGGAACCGATTCAGCGAACTTCCTGCTAATGATTACCTAACCGAATAAACAACCTCCCTTAGAACCGACTGCCCACATCAATTTCACTACTCACTATACTATTGGAACATCAACGCACGTGATTCGCCGTGGGTTAATTCAATTTAGGTGGTAGTTTGAAGTCAGCAACATCTAATAGTAAAACTATTACTCATTTAAAACATCATTTCTGATGATCCTCATCACGCATAACCTCGAATAGTGTCACGTCTCATTTATTTGAGTATCTGTAGAATCCACATGGTGATGTTTCAAGAAAGGTCGAACACGTATAGCTAATTATAATATAATTTAATAATACCGACGAGAAAGTGAAATAATCAACCGTTTCCTAGAATTCACATCACCCACTAAAGAGTGTAATTAAAGCACGTTACATGGTGCGTGCGCAGTATTCTGCTGATCAAATACTGCCCACTTGATCAATAATTAATACTAATTGCATATCCTGCAGATCACTTAGGCGATATTCATATATTTCTTTACAGTAGAAGAATTTGGTGCATGCGTGTGTACGTGTATGCGTATGTGCGTATGTGCGCGCGTGTGTGCGTGTATGAGAAAGTGCGCGCGTGTGTGCGTTTATGCGTATGTGCGCGTGTGTGTTACTGTTTCTGTATCAGTTACAAGTTCTGTAATTTACAACACTTGCGTTCGTTATATTGTAATATCATTTACAACCTATCTGTAATTGACACCCATGAGACATAGGGTGTCAATAGGCTACAGCCTCTCTGTCAGTTACAACCTTTGTATCCGTTACAACCGCTATGTCCATTACAATATGCCGTGTACAACCTTTGTGTCCATTATAACCGCCGCCATTTATAACGTATGTGTTCCTGCCAACCGCTGGGTCATTTATAACACGTTTCCTCAACAACCGATCTGTCAATTTTAACGAATGTGTTATTATTGTCAAACATCTGTGTCAAATGCAACCTGTATGTCAAGTGCAATCTCTGTGTCAAGTCCAACATCGGTGTCAAGTGCAACCTTTATGTCAAGTGCAATCTCTGTGCAAGTGCAATGTATGTGTCAAGTGCAACCTTTATTTTTTTATCAAGTGCAATCTCTGTGCAAGTGCAACCTTTGTGTCAAATGCAACCTCTGTGTCAGATGCAACTTCAGGGTCAAGTGCATCCTCTGTATCAAATGCAACCTTTGTGTTAACTGCAACCTTCATGTCAAGTGCAACGTCTGTGTTAGGTGCACCATCTGTATGAATGGCAACCCCTGGGTCAAGTGTAACATGTGGGTCGAGTGCAACCGTTGTGTCAAGTACAACCTCAATGTCAAGTACAACCTATGTTATATCAAGTGCAACCTCTGTGTCAAGTGTAACCTTTGTGTCAAGTGCAAACATATCATTTGGATCCACTCAGGGATAAACTTGGAATCCATTCAAAGGCAAACCGCTGCCGACCATTAGCTTCGTTCCTGGTGTTTTTTCATAATAACTCTGATGATTATCCGCAGCTAGCCAATGCCTCGTTTTTTGTGCCGATGCCTAATACGTAATACGCTTGGTTTATTCATGTTTTTCCGGCAGTTTTTCTCGCGAACTGAATTTTATTTGGATTAAATTTGTATCAAAATAAACTGTCAACACGACCGATAATCCAGTTGATTTTCACAACGCTAAATTACATTTCCGGTCGATCTCGGTTCAAACAGGTTTCCTCTAGACCGTTATCAGGCGAAAGAGTCCGGCACAAAAACTAGTCTTTACGTGGGATGCCAGACGAGATTCGACACTGTTTTCGTCCGTTTAATGCAGGGAACATCGTTAATAAATAACAGTCATGTCATACTTGTTGGGTTGGCCGGTAACTAGAACCCACAATGCTGAACTTTTTCATGATGTCGACACAGATCTGAGAGGACACACATTCACATTGTTGTTTCGTAATGTGCGCAGATGACAAACACTCGACGTTCAAAAACGTATGCGTAACACAGGATCTCAGACCGCGTCGTACAATAGCTTGGGAGGACATATGGCATTCTAGATAACAGTCGGCAATAATGATAGAAAATACGTCAGCAAATCCGTTTTAATAAACAATAGAATTACTATTTTGCAAGCTACGCAAACTGTAATGAACTGATCAGTGGTGGTTTAGGTAGTTTGGAACAATCTCAGAAAACAGAACAACGTTGCAAACAACTGTTCCAAGCAACGTAATCTTCGCCAAACTCTTATATACGTTGTCTCTGACAGTTACGGCAATTTGCGGACTCGTTACTGCAATATAAAACTACATGATTTCAGAGATTATATATATTATATATTACGTGCGTGCGCTTGCGCGTGCGTGTGTGAGTGTGTGTGAAAGGTAAGCTTTTGTATATAACGCTGCAAATGGGCTTTCGAATTAATAAAACTACTACTACAACTGATGGTTCTTTAGCAACATTGAACCTGTTCACTCATCCCAAGAACACATTACAGCTGGCTTCTAAATCGCTACCAAGAAACATTATCAGTCTAATACATACATATTTCTTTATATTCTTTATGACCGAATTTTTTGCAAACGAAATTAAAAATATCAGAATATGACAAAGGAAATTGCCTCAGATTCTTGGTAGCGATATTCCGGCGAAAGAGATTCTTCTTCTTAATTCTGAAGTGCATCATTCGTAACAAGAATAATCCACCGTGTGCTATCCGTTAAAAAACCAATGTCAGATTAAACGTCCATGTCCAAGTGCATCATATCGTCAAAGCAGCATGTCTTTTACGCGAGTTTTAGTAGCATGTTGTCTCCTTGCGCCAATCATTACATATTTTATGTAGATCGATGTTTAGTTTACCATTGCAATAAGAATTATACCAATCCTGTTGCGACCGCTGAGTGCAATGCGCTCGACTCGTGTGATGGTGTATCAGTCAATAAAACGCACACAATAAAAGGAAAGACATAACCCATTTACTTACGATCGGTTTATGTGCAAAATACACTTGTTTGACATGCAATAAAATCACGCCAAAGCAAACAGCTGGATATCGTAAACACATAAAGTTATACTTTTTTATTTTAATTGTGTTATTACGTATCGTGCGACGCAGACCACCTCTCGGTACATGTTATCCGAAAATACAACGGTGGCCTTCGTGGAACGTTTGCGCCATGCGCGATGTCTTTGGTGCAACAGGATCGATGACTATCGATTCAGAGTATGACCGCTGGGTTACCTCATCCCAGCATATATACACTAATTCAGATAACCTTTATTGAAATAACTAGTCAGATGTAAAACAGGTAACTTCTTCTATCGCGCGAAATCCAGTCGTTACATTCGAACATGACGTCAAATTATCGGAGAAGCCATGTACTCTTTTGTACAGCTGGGTGAGCTGGAGCAACGTCGAGTGAACGAAATTGTTCAAGCTTTGAAACAGGGCAAGTGGATTTGAACCCGGATTCTCGCCGTTAAACTGTTCTATCTACTACACTACCGCGCTGCTTCTTAAGTATATAAAATGCATCCCCGTGAACACGACCAACCATGCTGCACTAATGTGTGATGGTCTCACTTTCTGGTGAAAATCGGTCATTGCGAGAGTGGCAAGTGTTATCGCTTAGATAGTGTCAAAAGCCCGCAGGAGCCATTACAAAAATGATGAATGCCTTAAATGTGATCGACCATCGAATTGTGTATATATATATATATATATATACATATATATATATGTATATATATATATATGTATATATATATATATATGTATATATATGTATATATATACATATATACATATATATATACATATATATATATATATATATATATATATATATATATATATATGTATATATGTATATATATACATATATATATATATATATTATATACGTATATATATATATATGTATATATATATATATATATGTATGTATATATATACACACATATATATATATATATATATGTATATGTATATTATCGTGGTCACACCAAAAAGGTAGACCTGGCGTCGGCAGACATCGCATGGCGAATCATTCATAAGCTGCCAAATCACAGGCCCGGTAAATGGCGAGGATTTGTAACGACGTGGTTAGGTTAGTCTTGGAGCCACCATAAGCTGCTGGCGGCGAATCCATCGGCAATAATTAATCTCGTTCTTGCTTTCGTGGAAGCCCTGGCATATCGAAAACAAATTTTTTCGTAACGCCAGGTCTACTATTAATCGTGCGCACGAGTAATCAAGACGCGGAGAAATAGAAGCTAAGTTGCCGGCGGCCATGACAAACGGAAAGTCGTTTGTAACAGTTGATTACATATTCTTATTACTAGTGGTTTCACCTTGTATCAACACGTTTGTAATCTAATGATGACAACGCTGTATGTGCACCTTAAATTAGTAGTCAGCGTGGTTGAATTTGCTTGTGTTCTAACTCTCACGGATACAACGTGTTAATTATATAATCATGCGTCTAACTTACACCAAGTTTTGCTTTAAAACATACAGCTCTATTTACAAATATGTATTATATCACAAGGGCGGCAAGCTATATGTTAAATAAATCTTTCCCGCTTGCAATTCCTGCTTAAACGACTTCAGATATACACCAGTAAGAATCATACCAGGCCAACAAAAGCTTACGGATTCTATGTCATAAAAAAATAAAGGTAATTTTGTTAGTAGAATCAACTAATTGTACCTAACAATCCATATACATTATATTTCACCTGATTATCCTACTCATTTTAATTCCATTCGAAGCTGCAATCCCACACTGTTCAGAAACTGTCATTGACGTTTTCAGAGATTAATAATTTTTGCGATTGCGCACGAGCAAACATGGAATTGTGGGGAACCTGGACTCAAAATGTAAAGTGGCGAATGTATGGCAAAAATCGTTTGTTTGCATTGTGATTGGAATGCCGATTTATTTGAGGCATTTGTGTGTTTTCTGTGATATGTCAAACTGAATTTGACCTCAGGCAGCACAGTTGTTCTTGTCACTGTTTAGTTACATTGAATTTTGCGCTATGCAGATGAACGCAATTTAGCCAGGATACTTTGCGTAAAGCCGACATGAAGCGATTTCCGAACAGGTCAATGTCAACACTAATTGTTTGTCATAATTCATTTTGTTTTATGGTACCAGAGAGTATCTACATTGAACAGTTATTGACGCTACGATTCGGTCATCGCATCCTAGTGACCTTTCGAAAAAATCACAGATATCCATCAAATATTTAATTAACTTTCGAGCTTCCCAAAATTATGCTGAGCTAATCGACTCGCCTGGACCTAACAATTTAGGCGCGACAAAGTTTGTTATTAAATGTATATATTCACCAGTTAACGTGACATGTAGCCGAAAATTAGCAGATTGCAGTGATTCAAAACATAGCCCACAACATGCCTAACGACTATAGCCAAAGGGTGGCGGGGTAGTACAAGTAATTGGAACAGCGGCCTTGTCCGATGATTTGTGCTACAGTTCAGACTTGTTGCTAAAAAATCACACCAGTGCAAAGTGATTACTTAAGCGGTTCGTGGTTTGATTTTAATTGCATTATAACAAAACATGTTCTTTTTATGTACAACTAATAGTATGAAGCACGCAGTTTCACCGCTGTAATACCCGTGATTCGAAGTGAATGTGACGTTGCTATGTTACGCTGCCAGTTTGATTTCCTATTTTAAATTGAAACGTAACTAAACGTCAACATGTGCCGAGGTTTTATTACAGTTGCTAGTATGAAGAAATGAGTGGGTGGTGTGATTAAATTTACCTGCGAACGATTTTACAAGTGCACGTTCCGAAACCGTGAAGTTGCATTTTAAGATAAACTACCATTTGTAACTGTTTCAAAGAGATTTATGTGCAACATGACGCATATTTATTTATTTGATCATACTCGGTACCGTATAGAATATATGTCATTTTGCCATTTGGTATTATTCGATAAATTACGTTTTTGCAAATTACAGGTCGCCATGTCCGACTAGTAGGATATTACACGTATGGCACGCGGATATGATTTTTTTCATTTTGTTGTGCTATTCTAACTTAAAATTGCATATTATGTTAAAAACGTTTTTATGGAGTTGAAGAAAGTGATGTAATGTATGGGTTATGTTGATTGACTGGAAATGTGTAATAATACATAAAAGATGACTATCTCAGAATGCAAATTTAACTAGTCAAAATTACTCACCTAAACAGGGAATTTCAACAAAATAAATAAAAAATCTTTATTTTCCATTGTCCGTTTCACATAAAGGTGAAATTAAAAAGCCTAGTTTTCTTTATATGGGACGTAGATGAACTATTGAAAGTTTAGCACCCTAGTTGCAAAGTGTCTAGAAAGAAAAAAAGTAACATATACATACATACGTACATACATACATACATATATACATGCATGCATGCACGCATGCACATATACACACATCTGTAAGATAACCGCAGCGATGTGTCGTGCACTTATATTACGCCGAATCGATCCCGTAATGCAATGTGGTCGCACAAATGGCCACCGACGTTTTGCTTCATTTTCGCCGGAATTTGGGCCGGAACAGAATAGAACATTATGGTCTGCACTCCTAGTTCGCGTTATGCATTATGGAAGATATTCGCACGCAGTGAACCAATTATTATACAACCTTCATACTTTTTCCATTTTCACGGCAATTTACGATGGCTTTCCATCTGCAGTAATTGGCGTCGTGTGGTCGATAGATGGAAAATCCCATAACGTTTTTTCCACGAATGCGACAGGGACTTTCACCGAGACACGTACAATATTAAGTGTTTAGACAGGAGTATCGAACTATGACGAAAGTGCCGCTGGTTTGTTCGTGTCACTTACACAGAGACCAATATTTCCTGGCATACCGTGATAAGAAATATAAAAAATACGACGCAGAAGCCACGCCAGCAACTTTAAATCGAATGCTGCGAAGCCGATTAAGCTGTCATATTATACTGTAATGTCTACATGAGGTACCCTATTAAACGCCAGCCTGATTAGCAGTTAATAATTTCAAACATTCCAAATACGGTATACCGGATTTACAACACGAATAATAAACATAGTTTGGCGCCATTGGAGACAGACGGGCATTGCTCTTATTTTAATTGGATGTGGTCGATTATTGCTCGAAAACTATTTCCGTGTAGAATGCTCATAATTCACCTTAAATGTTGTGAGCATGTCAAGCAAATTGTATTTCCATACAATATACATTTAATGGTACGACGTCAGTTACAAATACATTATCATTTATTATATATTATTCTAAATACTAGAATAAAGAAGTGGAACTGCCTGTTAAAGTGTGTTTAATAAGACGAAACCGCAGTGTTAAGCCTGCTAATATACCTAATCAATTGCATATACTTCACAACACATATTCTTCTCAAATATAATGATTTTCTATATCCTACATTTTAATTAAACACAACGAGAACTGTGCTATGACCCGTACAGGAGACACCTCGTGAACCATCTACCATCAACACATTACATCGCACACAACATAATTTACATTCTTTTAACTGGATGTACCGTATGCAAGAGTGTGGATTTCTGTATACGTACACAACATATGGTATCCACATCATTGCTACCATGAAGGGAATGCGTCCTGAAATGGAAATGGTGTACCGTCAGTTATTATTCCATCTGTCCGCATAGGCTACAGTCGACGGTGTTACTCTCCTAGACTAACAAGCACTCTTGATCTTCTGCCAGGTAGCCAACTATTACCTTAAAAAAACATTTCCGCGACACACCGGCGACACTGTCCAAGTGGCGCGTCCTGGTGTTGACATTTTTCAGTACGCAAGATTACTGCTAAGGAGCGAAGTCGATTTCAAGGAGCAAAATCGGGCTTTTGAGCTCGAAAGAATGGAACGGTCCCAAGGTCAGTGATGGCCTCGACATTAATACAACCCATACCAGTACAGGCTATTGTTGAACGAGTTCCCAACCACGACGGAATGTAAGTCGACAATCGGAGAGATGAGTTCGAGCTAGCCGTAGGCTGCATGGAATATTGTGTCAATCAATCAGAACTTGATGTAATATTATCCGGATTGCGTCAATGTTCGCAACAGACGGCGCGAAACGCTTGTCACGCGCAGAAGGTCAACACGAGAATGCAATAGAACGTCGCGCCATCGATCCTAAGCAAATAATCTGTTTTACTCGCGTGTCGGTTGAAGTTGTCATTTCACAGATACGTTTGGACAGCAATCCGGTAAATATCACCCACATTACTCACAGTCTGTGATTCTCGCATACGGCGTGAAACGACGTGACCTTTATCATCGTCGACGTTAATGCCAGCAAAATACTGTTCTTCACACGTCGCATCTTTTTTATGTGGACGTCGTACATACCTTTTACAAACGTTCAATCGCACATAAACCTAATTGATACGTTTACCAGCGTGATCTGCGTGCATTTTGCGTGCACCGCCGTGACGGTTAATGTGTCACATTGTCGAACTAAAAGCAGAACACGGAAAGCCCGTTTTATATGTCCCGATTACCGTCAGCCAGTCCAGACCAATTCGAGTAGTCCTGTTGTTAAAGCAAATTTGTCTGTTCCGTTAGCTTGAATTACCTTCTCTAGTCAGACGTGGTAATCAGTTGTACTCCGTCCCACTTGCAATCTTGATTGTGAGAACCATCCAACGTCAAAGACCGTGCGGTTATCCCCGTCAACCTCCACCATATTGCCAAAACGTGATGTTTATTACTGGAGTGTTTTGTATACAATTAGAACGTTTTGTGGGCGCTTCATTCAACTTGTAAACGCTGTCTCGACCCTATTAATCGCAATTTGGCGGGCAATAAACCGTCAACATGTATTCCAGTATTAAGAACAATAGCAAATAAGAACAAACATGGTCGATTTAAATCTTCGATTACAATTCTCCTTTAATTTCTTTCTTTCTTATGCTGTGTGTTTAGGTGCGTGAATATATATTCCGCGCAAATCTGCAACATTATTCACAACATGAAGCCTTATTCCCCTAACCTTATGTCACAGTCGCCGGCGTGTGTAACTCGGATCAGCCATCGCTGTTTCTGCCGCGCATACCAAAATAACGCGTAGGCCGCAGGGAACGGTCAGACACATTAGCTTCAATATCTCATCACACGACGGCTAAAATTAGCTATGTCTGTAAACACGGGCTTTGTCGCGGATATCTCGTCTGAGACCTACACTGCGCAGGTCATTTACTGGCCGCAGCGATCGTTACGTAATGTTTCTATATTACACTAACGGAATAAACCGCAGACGTCTGAGCAGATCGATTGCGTCAACGGTGTGACACTCGCAGTTTCCTTAAGTGATCTAGCTGTTGATAGTCAAACCGTAACATGACACTCGCAAATAAGTTACAAGTTGAATGAAGCGCCCACAAAACGTTCTAATTGTATACAAAACACTCCAGTAATAAACATCACGTTTTGGCAATATGGTGGAGGTTGACGGGGATAACCGCACGGTCTTTGACGTTGGATGGTTCTCACAATCAAGATTGCAAGTGGGACGGAGTACAACTGATTACCACGTCTGACTAGATAAGGTAATTGATCTGACTGTTGATGGCCGAATCGTACCACAACACTAGCAGATATCCTAAATAATATAGCTGTTGATTGTCGAAGGGTCACATAACACTCGCAGATGTCGTATTTACACTGGTTGTTAATGGTTGAACCGTAACACAACACTTGCAGATGTCTTATTTGGACTGGCTATTGATGGTCGAACCGTAGCCTATTGCCTCGTTGGTAGATCAACAATACTAAACTTAACCTCGCACGCAACCACGACCACTGATACTTCATAATAATAATAATAATAATAAGATAACTTCTATTGCGCCTAAATCCTTGGAAACCAAGCTCAGAGGCGCATCAAAACAAAAGGGTTGGTCAATCTCAAAATCCATAAGTAGTTTTCCAGTTGTCAACAGATGGATCAAGGCGTTAGGGAGCTATGGTGGATAAGCAAGGTTGTAAAGATACGTTTTTAAATGACGACGGAATTTTGTAATATTTTCAACTGATCTAACACTAAGAGGAAGCATATTCCAAAGAGTTGGTGCAGCAACAGAAATAGCCCTAGTTCCAATGTTAGTGTTGACTCTAGGAACAAAAAGTAGGTCAGAACTAGATGATCGAAGCTGGATAGATTTTCTTACAGGAGTAAGCAATAAATGCAAATAAGATGGTTGCTTATTGGACAGTGCCTGGTGTGTAATGGTACAGATCTTAAATATTATACAACACATACATTCAAGTATCAAGAACAATTATATAAATGCATGTAAATAAACGAGGAATGGACTGTAATTGCAACACTCAGAATGCCAGAGAACAGTTGTGGACTATGGCGCTTGTGCAGCATTTTATGCAAAGAATGTAAGAGCGAAGCGTTTGCTTATCCGACGTCGTGACGAGCTCAGTTACGCTACAGATGGAAAGTGCTACTATTGTCAAACTCTAAGTGCCCAGGAGCCGTTCCACTAACATTCTAATGAGCTCATAATCCCGAGTTTGCTCTTTAACGTAGATTTCGCTCCTTAGGGGGTCAGCACACTGTCAGTTTTCCCATTGGCGACCATGTTAATGTTTTGTGTGATTATTAGAAAACGTGACCTATAGAGTTTCTTTAACTTATCACCTGTTGTTATTATCATTTCATTGACATGCTGGTCGAGTTTAGTCAAAATCTAATATCTCGAGCTCTTGCAAAATGCCTGTATGTATGACACCCGTCAATATAAAAAAATGGATGCAGGCAGTAATCCGGCTAAAGTGTCAACTAACCAAATTGCTGCCAGATACCCTTCCGCTTAGTAAAATCAGCTAAAAAGACACCATTTTACTGTCAACAGCTTCTACAATCACATCTAGAAATCTGACTACTCAAATGCACTTATGTCAGAGCAAGTGAATATTGTAAAAAGTCATTTCTCAAAAATATACTGCACTTTTTTTCGCAGGAAGTCTAACAGTGTCCTAACCCCTTAGCAGTGATTTTACATACTGCAAACTGTCAACACCAGGAGGCGCCACCGGGACACTTTCGCCGGTGTATACACGATATTGCTGTCCTTTCTGGTACTACGGTTTTTTTTTGCATTTTGAAAACACTCGTTAAACTTAACAACTAATTCTGTTTAATGTTTCCATGTGAGCTCATTATCCTGTTGAAACGATCCCCTGAAGCAACAATGGCGGCGGCATTGGCGGATGCAGTCGGTGCTGTGCAATTTAATTTATATCACGCATACACCCGACATATCTGCATAATCGTATGTGCATATTAGTAAATATGTATGTATATATGTATATAGGTGATCTTGCTTTTGAAGATGATATTATAGTCATGTTTAGTAATAGCAGCAAGCCTGCACAGAGATTCCTGGAAAACGTCGAGAACAATGCAAAACCAATTGGACTGGCTCTCAGAATGAATAAAATCAAAGCCATCAATAAAAAGGTGAATGCAAACTAATAAAAACTGCTAATGCTAGTGCTGGCGCTAGTGCGTTCATGGTGTATCTTGGCTCTTGGATACGCAGTACAAGGAAAGATGTTTACCAGCGCATTGCCCTATCCCGATAAGCACGTAACGAGATAGACGATGAATGGAGGTCAAAAATAAGAAGGTCTTCGAAAATGTAAAACTTCGCTGTCAACGTCCAAATATATTGCTGTATGGAGTTGATACATGGACCCTCACAAAAGAACTGGCAAGACAACTCGATGGGAGTTATGGTAGAATTTTAAGGAAGTGTCTAGAATGTAAAGTCCACTGGAGCAATAGGCTGATAAACAAAGACCTTTATGGGAATGCAGACAAACTCACAAACAAGATCCGCTTAAAACGCCTCTGGTTAGCTGGACACTCCTATCGTCAGAAAGAATAACTAGTGTCAAGATTCATATCGTGGACGCCCACTCATGACAAGGAAAACAGAGGGAAACATACACTCTAAGCTAGTTAGTGAAAGCCTTGATATTGAAGTGGCTGACCGTCTATCCCTGATGAACAGCTGACTCATATGGAAACTCTCGTACGCACACGTAGAACATCCAGGCACAAGCACACGCGCACACACCATAATGAATTAATTGGTTATTTATCACAGAACTAGCCTTTAGAATACAACTTGTGTGTAGAAATGTGTACCTCCAGCACCGACCGGCGATTGACAGCTTAACAGCGCGACAACAATGTAAATTCTTCTGTAATTGATTATCTCCGTTGACGTTCTCTGGAGTTACCGTATGCGAGACTAGAACAGTTCGACAGAAATACGTCAACAAAAGCAAATGACCAATCAACTGGCCGAGTATATCGGCGACTCGCGTCAGACGATCTGTCCTGGCGATGTTTCTTAGAAGTCTATGATTTGTTTTCCGGTTGTAATGACAAATCAATCATTCCGCTTTGGTCGATGGATGACGTATGACAATCGATAGGAATCGTAGCTATTATTCAAGCGGCGCCGATGTTATCCATAATGCGGCCGACGGCACTAATGCGATGTCGCGAATGCGCAGTGCCTGCCACCTGCGTGTGCATGCTCCGAAAGTCGTATTGTTGTGTAAATTAGGCCCGTCGGTGCCTGGAGCTGCACCGTTTGCCATGCACGCGATGGCGTCCCTCGGCACGCGAAGGAACGGCGACCCCGGGGAGCACTGTGGACAGTGAACCTCGATGAACCTGCTGTCAGCGGCCAGAGTGAGCGTCGGTATCACTGAGGACAGCTCGCTCAGGGAGGTTGTGCGAGCAGGTGGGACAAGCACCAAGATATGCGCAAGCCACTGGGGATATATATAAATTAATATAATGCTCGTCAATAGAGTAGTTTGCCGAGTAGCGCATGTCAATTCATATAATACTAGTTTACACCCGCTCGGGGAGCACAAACCAGTTGCACCAATTGCCATAACTTCGTATTTTGAACTTAAACTCGTTGCAATGACCATTTAAGTTCTGCTGTCGCTACATGCAGTAATATAATAATGTTAAGGTGACTGCAGTTGCGTCACTTGGGAAGTGATTAACAGTTCAGTGAAAAAAGTAAGAACGTCAATGTTTAAATAAAAATACATCGCTAATTGGTAGATCAAAGGCCATGGTCCAAATAACCGATTGAACACAGAAAGAGAAAGTAGACCTTCGCGTATGAAAGGAGAGAGTCGAACAATATTCCAACGTTAGCGTGTTGATATGTATATATATATATATATATATATATATATATATATATATATATATATATATATATAGCAATGCCACGAGTGCTGCTGTAATGAATAAGCTGTTATTAACTTGTTTGAAAATTTAATAAAAATAATACTACAAGTAAAGCCCATCGCACACCGCTCAATTGTCAATGATCCGACGCATAGATCTCGGTCGTCGCAGCGTAAGCAATCGGGCGGTGTGCTGCGGACTTAATAGGACTACTGCGAATCATAATATTATATGATTCGCATAGGAAATGTATTCGCCTGTCATGTTCAACAAACTTTGTTCACGAGGCTCTTCTTGTGGTCATCCACTCATGGCAAGGCAAATAGAACAGAATAAACAAATACAAACATACACCAACATGATTTGTTGAAACCTTGATGTTGAAGTGGATTACCTTCGATTCTTAGTTTTCTGCTTCTTCTTAGTTTGGGGTTTGTATAATAATCCGTAGAATTCCAACAGGGACAACACACGAACGAAGATAGGCAATGTTTCTTGATGTAGATGCCCACAATCACTTAGTCGATCCTTTTGGAAACGGCTCGTCAATTCTCCATCTCCGACATACGAATGATCATGGCCACTATGCAATTATTAAACATATAAACTAAACATAATATATACTAATATAATAGCCGCTCGGCTGTATATAAATTGTCGGCAAGTAAGATTTGACCATCTTAGCGATTAAAATAGCGTACGCCAAGAATGCCAACGTTGCGAAGAGTAAACGTGCTGACGTGATGTTACAGTGGAACATTCGTTGCATAATTTGTGGATTATGTCATCGGCACAACGAATACTCTACCAAAAAGTAGAGTCACAGCGGCTGCAATGTCACAACCACGTATCTATCTAAACAGTGATCATGACTTGCAGTGACGTCCTATCTGGTTTCAGATGTTTCCCTTAGTTGTGTTAATCGAAATGTATTCAATATTTTCCGAGCTGTCGAACGCGATTTGTTCTCATTTCGTTTGCTTGTGTAGGTATGTTGCTGTGTAGTCCTATGCGACACATGATATGTCACGTCGAATTCGTTTAATAAATGAACCTCGTGTGAACGTTTTTATAATGTGTTAATTATTCGGTAGAACTGAGGCAAGAACGGAAAAACGAACGGAAACAAGAACGGAAACAACCTCATACTTCTATGTCGGCATAGATATAAACATTGCATGTATACAGTGTATACGACAACACAGCAGAACTTTGTCCTTTATATTTGCCATCGAATGAGCGTAAAAATGTTATTCGTCATGTCGTCTACTTAGCAATGAACTAGCTACCCACCGCCATTGACATTCTAGCGGATGACAAATTACGCATCGTTACGTGTCTCGTGGATATTGCTCAGTGATGCCGTCAGATTAGGCAATAAGGTCCGCAAACAACATTCCATGCTTATATTGCTGCAGCAGCGTGTTGTCTGTTGACAACGTCTACACTTCTCAGTAGTGTCGCCATTTTTCTTTAATTAACGCATTTAACTGGTTTAACGCAGAATATGTATGAAATATAAATTATTTACCATTGGCAGTTTCTTACACCTCCTGTTTCCATAATAATTGATTGCATTTCACAACTTGTTCGCGCCGCCACAATACAAAAGATAAACGCATTTTCATTAGCAATTTAGTTGAGTTTCATTCACGGCATATAATCAGTAGAATAGTTACAAAGACATGAGTGATCAGAGATAAGCTAATGCACATTCATGATGCGACCACTGCAACCGGACAGCGATGACAACATCCGACAGATGAAGACGACAGAAAATGAAGCTTCTGTAATAGTTACTAGAAAGTATGCGCAAAAAACGTCAGTACCGGTGCATATCGCGTGAGTAATGAACACGTGGAACACACGAGAGAACGAAACACGCATCAAAGAGAGGAACTGACACGGATATGATGGATGACAGCGAATTATACAAAAAGAAAATTAATAAAAAGTATAAGTTTCCGGAGGAGTATCGACAAGGGAGCGTTGCTGTCAATAATAATAATAGTCCTGAGACAAAGCAACAAGGACAGGTCGCAGGTATAGGGGGAACCGGGATACTGGTGCGCCAGGGTCGCTGCTGATTACGTCATCATAGGCGGACCCAGGGGGTCTGGGAGGTGTCATGTACCATAGACCTTTGGAATTTCCTTTGGAATGTAATTGCGCTAGCATGACGCGCCCCGCCTAGACCCTGAAAAGTTGGTAATTTGGGCAAAATGTGTCGATGGAGTCAACGGCTAGGACAACGTGAAACTGATTCAGGGAACTTCCGTAGGTTATCTGTCTCGGGTAATGCAGTATTATTTACAACACATCACAGTACACAGACTTGTATGTCATAAAATATGAGCACTAGAAAAAAATTGCACAAGTGCAATCGTCTTATTTCCATAGCGGACTTATATATAAAAAATATAATAACAAGAGACAATTCATAAGAACATGTAAATATAACAGCTAACATCCAAATAATAAAACATTTAAACACTAAAATACAAATCCACTTTCTTCTTTCACCGTCACTCGATTAATCAAAATGGTCTTTATACCTTTGTTTGAATAAGATCAATACAAAGTATACATAAATAGAAACTTGGCAAAATACACCTGGGTATTATGTAACTCCTTCGTCTGCTATGACAATCCGAATCCATTGTTGTGACTAAACCTTATTTTGTTCGTGAACAATGCTTAGATGTGAACAAATAAAGCACGGGTAGGGTAAAATAGGGAAAAAAATTCACAAAAAGGAAAATATAAGAAAGAAATTACAACCACTAACCTGGAAGACGTAGCTCTCTTCGAATTTCGGGTGACACATTTTCTTCTTCAACTTTGACTGCAGATATCGTCGCTCGTCTGGCATCAGATAAATCCTAGCGGAGAAAAACAATTATTGTGAGACGATTACCACGTGGTAATAAAGCCGATGAGGATGCTTTAGCTGAAAGCGCGATTTGTAGATTTCAAAACCATTTCTGACTTCTATCATTTCGGAAAAAACATATTTACATGTGATATTGTTTTGTTGTGATTTTAGCCAATTCAAAGTTATGAACTGCGTTTTGTGTCGCCACTCTCGGCTGCCATGCGTGCGCATTTAATGGTGTATCGCAAAACAGCGTGGATTTGGGAAACTAGAAAGTTAATTATAAATTACTTTCGCGCCAAAATCCCCGGGCGCAATGGAGAATGTCAAAGGGGTATCGCAAAACTCTTTTTGTGGGGGAGCTAGAAACTTAATTAAAGTCGTCTGTCATTTTTTTCGAAACTTCACTTGCACGCGATGACCGCATCGTAATGTCAACAACAGGTGGAATCATGCATCGTTGTTGAATGCGTCACTTTAGCCTTGCTGAGCTATCTCTATTTCGTAGCATATTTAATAACGACTGTGATTTATCACCAGCACCACATTATTAAAGTCACAGAAGTGTAAAACATGTTATTTTGTTGTGTAAAACATGTTATTTTGTTGTACCTTAACTGGCATGAACCATTATTATAATTATCACGTCGTCTTTCAGAAGCACCAACAATTTGGCAAACAAATTGAAGTAATGACTCTCACATTTCCATAATTGAATTATACAAATTGTCGCGTGCTACGTGACAGGCGGACACACAACGGCATAGTGTGTTGATGTAGCGGTCAGTGCGTCCCACTGGAATGTAAGGCGACGGAAAGCTGCACCAGTTATACAATTCTCTCATCGCTGGATTGTTGGCGAAAGAGATAAATTTGACTTGTTCCAACCGTCTGTCGTCATTTACTTCTCAAAGCCTCCACCCAATAAGGTTTGCGTTATTTATCAAGGTTCTTGTTTTCTGAACACATTCAAGAAAGAGGTTATCCAAGCCATGACGGCAGCCGATCATTATCCGCATCCCCTGAATCTCGCTAGATCTCGCCGCTAGATGAGGCGCCGTCTCTGTACGACTTGCGTCAAGTTTCGAGACTGAGTGTGACTTCCAAAGGCAGTTACGTCAACACCTGTCTTTCATTGGTTATAACCGCCCGGACGTTTACTGTTAATAGCAGTGTTTACGTTGGACGGATATTTTCTGTGCGAAAATTGCAAGTATTTCACAACAATCAACTTGTCTAACAATAAATAGTGGTAGGAAATTACGGATTGTTATGAAAACGGCTAATTTATATTAAGAGGAAAGCTTGTCGGCCGGCCCAGTATAAGTGTCTCCCTTGTATGGACAGATCTCTGTTTCTACTTCGCGATGGGTGCGATCAAGGATGCCTACGTGTGGCGGACGGAATACCGAGGAAGACACACAATGCGCGTAGGCGCTGACATATCGCTGCTGGTCATTTTGATGTATCAGAGGAACGTCAGTATTGACCAGTGAGCGTGCAGTGCATACGTCGTCGATCCTTGTTCGCCAGGCTGATGCCACGACACACAGTCTGTGTTTGCTGTGTGATTTGTGATACCAAAAGCCACAGTCGTGGGGTAGCAGAAACGGAGGAACGTATATCCTCATACTTAGAAAATCGGTGGAAGATTACCCGTAGAAGAAATTAGATGACTACGGCCTATTAGCAAAATCGTTGTCATCAAGTCACTGTCCGTTGCGTTAACGTTATTAACTTATTAGTACGTGACACGTAATTAGATTCAATAGTGACCAGTTGCTATATAAGTTAATAAGCTGACTCCTGTGTTTCGAATTAAACAATAAATCAACTGGAACTCGGGTGTCTGATAGCGGCCATTATGTCCTGCTTAGTTACATGTACGCACGCACCTACGTATGTACTTTACTTATACACACATACACTAACGCTCGCACACACGCTCATTCGTGCACACACACACACACACACACACACACACACACACACACACACACACACACACACACACACACACACACACACACACACACACACACACACACACACACACACACACACACACACACACACACACACACACACACACAGACACACACACACACACATACACACACACGCACGCACGCACGCACGCACACACACACCGAACGAGTTCGTACGGCACTTCGACTCTCGGCCATCACGCACCTGACGAACGGATCGCAGGCGTTGCTGTTGCTGAGCGAGCGACTCGGCAGGTTCTTCGCCTTGATGAGCGTCACGAGGAGTTTCTCCGACTCTCGTTCGTACTCAACGGCGAACCACACTCGGCCGATGTGGGCCTCGGGGATGTCGTAGTCATCGTCCTCATCCGTCAACTTGTACAGACTCGGGTCGATGGAGCCAAGGGAGTAGGCGCCTGCAAAAAATAGTTATATCAGTTTATGTAATTATTAATTTTGCTCAACTCATATTTTGATCGGTAGATCAAACATAGTTATGACGAAATGGAATGTATTCTCTGTATATCCCTGGTTGCTTTTACAAATGGCAAAACAACAAGAAGCAAGAATGATCTTGTAACTCGCAGAGTATTTCTGTGACACAGAGGCCTGACTGCTTGGCTGGAGTGCAGAGGAATGTAGGCAAATCTGATTTCCAGGGTAATTCTGGTGAAGAAAGGTCTGTCTCTGTGTGTAATGACTTGTAAAACGACACTACGCGATTGATCACTCTGTGCGTCTCCGAGGGCTCCCATTGTAGCCGAGTCAGCGTCTCAGTAACATTGTTTCAAAGCCGTTGTATGTACGTCTTCACAAATGCAGCCGCCTGCTGCTGATGTCTGTCTTGTTGTACAAGTCCCAAGTGAAGCTTGCGTACCCGGGAGGCCGGCGAACCAGCGTCACCGGAAAACTAATCAGTCGTATCTATTGTTGCACATATGTTGTAGGAAAACCACGCGACGACAGCGCAATACGGATTATAACTGAACACTTCTTTACTGGGCACATCTTTCCCACATGTCACACATCGTATATTTGAACACGTCTTTAATTAACAATTGACAGCTACCGAAGGAGAAAACAACGGCAGCAGTTATTGCCATTAGAGTATTTTGATCTTAAACTCATCCACAATAGTGTCATATGTACAGTTGCCAACCACTCCATTCGCCCAGTTTCCATCTTTCTTTGATATTTTATGCAAAAAACCATATCCGGTATACGTAAGTATATAACTCAAAATAACTACATTTGTGTTTTAACGCGTCGCCTGTTGATAGATCGGAGGCCAATGATTCACGGACAGGTTTGAATATAAAAGGTGCGTGAACCTCGGCACCTGAGAGGGGATGCTGCCAGACTGCCCCACAAAATTAGCGTATTACTGTATGGGTGATCGACGTTGAACTGTATCTGTTGCCCTAGCTACGATAGACGTGTCTCACATACATGAGACAAGGACGACAACCAACAGACAACCACACGATTGGTCCCACCAGTTGGTATCAAAAAGACGACACAGGTTGATGGACTGAACTTTACGTTAGCAATAACTTCAATACGCGAGTTGCTTTGCTGGAGATACGCAGACGAAACCGCCAACTGCACGACTCCTAATGGACATACACACGCAATATATAAAACCGCCGACTGCGTTTTTCGTTTCCAATTAAACATTTTATAGCGACAAAAAAATCACCACACACGAACAAAGGGAGCCTACTAGTGTTTATTGTCAGAAAAAACGACCAAGCGAATACATAACGTGGCGGGTGTACTCATACAGTTTACAAAAAACAATAGTAGCTGAAACTCTGACGTATTTAACAGGTTTAGTAGGAAAAGTACTTCTACATGCAGTCGGTATATTACTAAGAGCTCTCATGTTGGTAGTTAAACACTGATTCTGAGCGAAAGAGGGCAGTTCGCGCGCCAGACGGAAACACAATACTAGTTAGTTAAAAGTAAAGGTAAGTTCTTAAATAGCTTGGTATGCAGTCGTTAGGAGTTCAAACAGCTTCACCCCGTTGAAGATAATAAATTATGTTCATTCGAATACCATGTCGACTTGGCCAGAGGAATATTCAGCCACGCAGGAGTGTCTAGTAATCACACTAAATCGCGCACAGTGATGATGACCAAAACTTTTGTTGTGTCGGCAAACGTTACGGGCCTACATTACAAAACCGAATCACTTAGCAATGAAACGAGTGATCGCATGGATGAACAATGCGACTGCAGTTTCGTATATATACGCCCCTCCAACCACTCCATTGATTAAACAGTGTAGTGTATGCCCCGACACTCTGGACTATGGCCACTATCATCGCGGCCCACGACTGTCTCCTCCCACGACACGGCTTATGTGATTAACACTTCGTTAACATCGGCATGTTGTCCGAGTTACTCGCTGACTACATGATAGGGACATTACCGCATGCTTGCCACGCGTAGTGCGTGTCAGTGTTGACTGTATTTGGACAGTATGTACACATGATTTATTCATAAGCGATTTTATTCATAACCCGCCCAAGAAACCACGTGTGCCTGCGATTGCAACACTGACTCAGTAAGGATGCTGGCCTCTATAGGGACGACATTAATTGTTATCATCACACTGAAGGCATAGAAGGGACCAGCAGTTGAAGTGTTCTTACTGAAAGACACAGGCAACGTGGTATGAACGAAATTGCCCAAGATTGAAAACGGCAGGAGGTGGACTAGAATCTCGGTCGTTCTAAACAGTCTGCTGCTCTAAACATTTGCCCACCGCGCACGTAACACATGCCGTTTGCTTCGAGTACATCGATCTAGCTTCAGCAGATCATGCATAAGAGTTTGTGTCACTCTGTGTTGCATGCGAATCACGTATATGTGTTTAAATGCAGCTATCACATAAGTGCCGTCACGTTAATTTCCTAATTCGGTATACAAACAGGGTCTGTCGTCTTTATGGGCTACGCTTATGGCAAGACAGGTTTTAGTAGAGCGAAGAGATGCCTTTAAAGTGAAAAATAATTAAGCAACAATACGTGTAGGTTGTCGAGTTTATAAGAAACGACATTTCTACAGATACTCTGTGCGTGATGTGAATGTGCACTTACACTGATATTGTTACTTGAATATGCCAGACGATGCATCACAGTAAGCTACTTATACAGGTTAAAAGACAATTAACCTGTCTAAGTATAGTCCGTGGATACAAGACGGATGTAACATTTCAAAATATATTTGTATACGCCATATTACATAGCCTAACCCAATTAATTAATCTCTTGCGCAACGTTTTTTTACATGCTACGATTTGTAATGAGTTTTTTAGAGAAGCTGATGACCGCAGAATGTTTTAAACGGATACGTGATTTCCATTTGTATTGATGCCCTCTTTAATGGCAGCGATAATATGGTTGCATTTATCAAACTGTTATTCATACGCTCTCTTTAAGGGGTAGTCTGGCAGTATCTCCTCCCAAGCACCACGGTTCACTCGCCTCTTTCTGTGTCCATTCGCTTCTGTTGACCATAGCCTCTGGACTATCAACTGGCGATGCTTGATAAAACTCACCGCTTTACGGGTTAACATCAGCATTCGACAAAATGCTGTAACGCTGCTAACTGCCGCCCTTTCTGTGTTTCTCCCTGGTCGTGTGTAAAATACAACTAACAGAAGAGCTGACTTTGAAAACCATGTTATGTACTTTGGCACATCTCTCATTTAACCTTATCCCCGGACTACGCATTCCATTCTGCGCGCTGCGAGTTAACATGTTCAATCAAACCCAGTCATATTGTTGCACTAGCAACATGGAAAACATCAACTCCGGTGAGGGATCATTTTCATGACATGATCAGCCACATTTCTAACGAGTGAAACAGCGTCGAAATGTATGCGAGTTATAGTTGGCCATAATTATCAGCTAATGAGTATCCCGCTTTTTGGACTGTGATGCATATTGATTTATGTTAACTAAATACTCGCTGAGGAGTCAACATGACGCGTGTTAAAACAACCGGTCGTACGATTGTGAAATAGAAATCGGCGATTGGGGGAAGTAAGGAAGCCGGCGAGAAGGGAGAGATGTCAAAGAAGTAGTGCAAACTACACAAGAAAGATGTGTCGTTCTACTTATAGGACAAACAAAACAAACACGAAGTGATGGTGCGACATATTGCACAGGTGGATGAAAATATACGTGTTTGGAGGTAATTGTGAAAACAAAACAGACCATGGGAACTTCACCGACACTCCGATTTATTTTCCAAATCGATCGCTGATATATGATGCTCTACACACGAAAGATTGTTTAATATAGTCCCTGAGTGGGTGGATTTGCTGACAGAAATAAAGAGGAATTATCCGCGCTAGTGCCCCACCACAAGGACAACCGTATTCGCATTTCATCATAATTTGTTTTCTATTCATTGCGGGATGCACTCCAGAACCTCTGTTGTTTTTGTTCTTCTCTTTCTGTTCATAATTACCAGCTTACAACCATCACGGAGCAACACGTTAAGGGCACAGGTATCACCTTTACAGTACAGTAACCTCATTTATAACACGTTCACAGTTGCGCTAAGCAGAGTCATCAGCCACTCTGCAACAGTTTCTATGTTTCTTTGAAAGGGGTAAGAACAAATACGTAATTTTATAAGTAAATCATTCCGTTGTTTAAGACATCGCCATTTTGTAACGTCTGAAACTACGTCTAAGCCTGGCAACTGGGGTATTCGACAACATACGGTAGACGCTGAAGTGCAGGTTATAGGTCCTTGTGGAGAAGCATATATCGCGGTCCATGTTGCGTGATGTTATATAACTAGTTTGGTCTCTCCAACATTACTGTATTTCGTATGTGTGTGTATGTGTGCGTGTGTGCGCGTGCGTCCGTGTGTGTGCGTGTGCGTGTGTGGGTGTGTGGGTGTGTGTGTGTGCGTGTGCGTGCGTGCGTGCGTGCGTGCGTGCGTGCGTGTCTGCGCGAAGAGGTGTTCACGATGTCGCCACTGTACTACATGTCAGTGCGTACGCCCATTGTCACATCACTAATTGGCCATTACTGTCATTGCCGGGTGCTGTAACAACATGTATGCACTTGCCTGTCACTTTTAGCTGCTGCCTTCAGGCACGAGGAACATAATGCCCAAGTACAGTACCAATAGGGGCAGAAAGAGGTGTATTCCTACCGCTGTGAGACTTCTTAATAAGCGTTTTTGGCGCTCAACTTTGCAGTAGGGTTTGGTTCGATTGGTTTGACTGATCATGCGTGTAATGTTTAGTAGCCTTGTAGTAGAGTTTGGTTCGATTGGTTTGACTGATCATGCGTGTAATGTTTAGTAGCCTTGTAGTAGGGTTTGGTTCGATTGGTTTGACTGATCATGCGTGTAATGTTTAGTAGCCTTGTAGTAGTAGGGTTTGGTTCGATTGGTTTGACTGATCATGGGTGTAATGTTTAGTAGCCTTGTAGTAGGGTTTGGTTCGATTGGTTTGACTGATCATGGGTGTAATGTTTAGTAGCCTTGTAGTAGAGTTTGGTTCGATTGGTTTGACTGATCATGGGTGTAATGTTTAGTAGCCTTGTAGTAGGGTTTGGTTTGATTGGTTTGACTGATCATGGGTGTAATGTTTAGTAGCCTTGCTAGTAATTAACGAGATGTTCTCTACATGCTGCAGTTGCATAGCTGACAATTTTATTAAAGTAATGTTATCCATGTTCTATTAATGTCGATATACAGCTCACTGTGAGTTGATTTATTAAATTATATGAATATATTATTGTGTAACTATTTACACATAATACTGTTGTTGATAAATGTCGACCACACAGAGATAATTTCTCTATGGAGACAATAAACAACATCTTATCTTATCTTGTCTTATCTTATCTTATCTGGTAGACAGCCAGGAATCCGGTCATTCCCAATTGCGCATCAGATTCATTACCATATGCTGTCTGACGACAAACCAACGATCAACTGGCGACAGGAATCATCTAAGGAGCATCAGCGGTATTTTAATATACAATTTTTGCAAGGTAATTAAACATTATATTTTAAATAATTTTATACGCTCTCGAGTAAAATATTATCGCGAAATTATGCCCAACTAGAACAAAATAAACGATTGATTTGACAGTCGTAAAGATAATTGTAGACGATAACTGATTTAAACATAATTTGCTGGTCCTGTAAGGTTGCTATGCATATGTTGATGACATGAGATGGCCCATATGAACGAAAGTCTTTATGTTTGTTATGAGATTTCAAAATATTGAGAAAATAACCGATATTTCATGAAAGAGGAAATAGAAACACGAAACAGTCGATCCAGTGCGAGCCTCTTTAATTTCTTATCATAATAATACTGGTAGTCAATTCAAAAGAAAATTGACATGGAAAGGAAACACACTTCGAAAAGACACTACACTAATACACTAGTCACAAGACAAGTATGAGAATGGAATCAACACGGCAAACAAAAACAGGAAGACCGAAAACACATTGAGGAGATCCATAGCCACGGGACTGAAGACACATGAAACCACCTGGAATTAAATGAAGAAGACAGCAAACAACATTGTGCGTTGGAAGGGCATTGTTTCGGCCCTGTGCTCTTCTCATAGCGAAGAGGATTAAGTAAGTAAAGTAGTCAATTTTCGCGAATCACACGATGTGAATCATCTATCTGGAGTGTGAACCTGCACTGAACATACATCAAATACATAATGTCAGTGCCAAGACCGATTGAGCAGAGCTATTCTCTGTTCAATCTTCGGAAACATACTCTCAGAAGAACACCGGAGTGTCGCATATGATCGTGAAGATACCACATCGGCTCCAACGCGATTGCATTTACTACTACCCAAAGGAGTACATGAACAACGTCTCCACCTGCTGTCTTTTCGACTATTTTTTGCACAATTGCAGCACGTATTCATGCGGACATTCTCCCTTATCTGCGTAAGCTAATTAATCACTCAAATGAAAGCAATTATTATTTGTTCACTAATCGTTCAATACGTGTATCGGTCACGCATTCTGCGATATGGATGCGCAGGAGTGAGGAAAACGTTGTACCTACGTTGCACCCTGACACGCGTGCACGCAGCACAAACAAGACACCAAGTAGGATGACGTTCAGGTGATTCAACGAACTTCCTGCTAATACTATCACCTTCACCGGCTTCAGAGGAATAAGAGAACGGACATATTTGCATTAAGACAAGCAAAGTTGGACCCGGATTGGTTTCCGTATTTATAAACAGTCCGTAGATACACACGTCCGACTACACATCTCGGACTGCCGGAATCCATAAATAGGAATGACGATAATATCCGCTCAACCTTCCAAATATGAAACGCCGCAAACAAAGGCCAGCAAACAGATAATGCACTACAATATACTCGTGTAGCGCCAATGTATTCGGCTGTCTGAGCTCAGAGGCGCATATGTGCGTTGCCTGTGTCTATTAAGTTACCTAGTTTTTTGTGGCATCGCCGCCGTAGGTTGATCATTTGTTCGTGTGACGTGATTGCGAACAAACCGATGGACGGCCAAAATAAAACGAAGCAGCGTGAACACTGGAACGGTATCGTTATATAATCAAACCTCATATAACTATGAAGAGTGTGGAACAGTTAATTATTATGTAATTGCATAACCTATTGTATTGCCTACGCCAGTTACAGAAGCTAGCAAAAAATGTCCATCTTCTGGTTTGCGTTACAGACACAGGCGCATAAGATGGAGTATACATGAATTACGTCTGTTATAAAACTTGTTTGCGTTAATACAAGTTACATAAAATGTCCCGAAGATACGCACCCTTACACGCCCTCCACACGCACACATAGACACATGCACACACGCACGCACACACACAGAAACTCACACACGCACGCATGCACACACACACACACGCACGCACCCATGCGCGCACGCACACGCAAACACACATGCAAACACACACGCAAACACACACGCAAACACACACGCAAACACACACGCACACACGCACGCACGCACACACGCAAACACGCGAACACGCGCACACGCGCACACACGCACACACGCACACACGCGGTATCTACATAAGTAATATCCTCCCTCGCTGTCGTCGGGCGGTCGTCTACACGACGTGCAATAGCTGGGACGACGTTGCGTCCGGGAGTCGCGTGGTCAGCGGGACACGAGGGAGAGTCGCGTCAGTGAACTCGGTGTTCTGGTTAGCTGAATGGAAACATACGTTATTGATCAGGATGGCGCAAAAAGCCTCCGCAACAATGCTGCTCGCCACATTGAAAACCCATTTACCAAATTACCGAGCACCGGCGCGTAGGGATGACTGATCGACGACGTGAAATAAATGTGTATGGTCATTGTTGCAGTGGAGAAGGACTTGTTGGAATTAGTATGCCATGCAGAATGTTGACCTGTGCTGTTGCCTGTTGTCGTGAAGCAGCGTCTGCCCTTTAGCAGTCACTTCCGAACTTCCCTCGATAACGAGGCGCTGTGGGTGTTTTGACAAACAAGAGAGAAAGTAAAGCACCGTTGCAACATTTCCAGTCTGTGAATATTGAATTAGACAATTTGCTAAATTTAACAAATATATAGTACATGTTGCAAATAGTATATTCAGGAGACTCAAAATAGTGGTACATACTTGATCAGGATAGACTCAAAGCGCAGACACAATCGCATCTAGAGAGAGGGCATCTAGAGAGAGAGAGGGACGTTGTACCATTGTAACTTTAATCTCAATACACGAACACTGTTTTGTACAGTTGCAATTTCCTTATTGATCGGGTTGTGTGCACTTCAGTGCAACATTGCTACGTTTCTCCAAGTTGTTCAACACTTAGTCGCACCGTTGCAACTTAATATATAACTTCGAGTGAAATGCTAGCAGCAAAAACTCAGTCGAACCTGTTCCTTTCCGTTGCACAGTGTATACCGTGGGTTACAACATTGATATGCAGAGGCAACATCACCAAATATCAGCAGCATGCAGCAAGTAAATAGTCCTGTAGGATAGTAAATACATTTACTGAAGATACATCTAGTGGGTGACACTGGTTAGTGGATGCGAAATTGCAAGTCGTGATACAAGACGTCATTGCAATAACAGTATATGAAGTTAATAACAATTGTTATCACCCCACATGGTGTACCGTATACTGTTACTGATAAATTGTTTATGTGGTTACCTATTGGCTAGCTGATTGTTTGTGATGTGTCTCTGTGGTATCAATACATATTTGTTATTGCATATCGTACAAACATATATATATATATATTGTGTGTGTGTGTGTACGTGCATGCGTGCGTGTGTGCGTGCATGCGCGAGTGCGTGTGTGCGTGTGAATAAAATAAATGTTTACTATAGTGGCCTAGACATATAAATAATCTGCATTGTGGTTAGTAGGGTAGGGTGGATGAAAAGAGAACGAATGACTTCTGTGAAAAGATTGGGGAACAGTGAAGCATAACGGAAAGATTGGTAAGTAGACGGATAATATGGGCAGGCCACTTGGTAAGAATGGATGCGGGCAGCCTACCAAAGAAAGCAGAGGCGGAGAAACACCAAGGCCGCAGGAAATGGGGATTTACATCCAGGTGAGATGATCACGTGCAGACCACATCTGGTGATGTCTAATGGAACCGCTGTTGTGATGATGTTGCAATGTTTTGACCTATCACTGTCTGTCAGCATCATTAGTGTGTAGTCACGACAGTCGCATATATTTAGGTGCAAATATGCGCGACAGTGTGTCTATGGCACGCATTAATCCCTCGTTCCAATCACCTCGGGTATACTGTGAACACGACTTCGTAACCCCTCGTTGACCTAGTTGCATACATTTACAAATGGTAAACTGGAGGAGCTCGTGAACTTTCCAATTCGCCAAGTCGTGTTTACGATATAAAAGAGCCCATTTGAACGCAGCATAACACACGTTCTGTCATATAATTTACTCAGTGTGCAAATGTCATGTCATGTCATGTCATGTCGTGTCGTGTCATGTCATACCGCTGCATAGTTAGTCAGTTACGTAACATCACTACTCGCACCTGTCTCTGTCTGTCCGCTTGTCTGAATATGTCTGTCCGTTTGTTTATTTGTCTGTCTGTCTGACTGACTGTCTATATTTTTTGTCAATATGATGTGTGTGTGTGTGTGTGTGCGTGCGTGCTTGCGTGCTTGCGTGCGTGCGTGCGTGCGTGCGTGTGTGTGTGTCTGTATGTATGTCTGTCTGTCTGTCAATCAGTCTTTTTATCTGTATGTGTGTATGTCTGTCTTTTTGTCTATATGCATGTATGCATGCATGAATGCATGCATGTATGTGTGAGTATGTATTTATGTATGTATGTATGTGTGTGTGTGTGTGTGTGTGTGTGTGTGTGTGTGTGTGTGTGTGTGTGTGTGTGTGTGTGTGTGTGTATGTGTGTGTATATGTTTGTATGCATACATGCATGCTTGCATGTATGTATGTATGTATGTATGTATGTATGTATGTATGCATGTATGTATGCATGCATGCATGTACGTGCCTACGCATGTATGTGTGTGTGTATGCATGTATGTCTTTATGTACGTATGTGTCTATATATGTATGTCTATATCTCTGACCGTCCGTCCGTCCGTCCGTCCGTCCGTCCGTCCGTCCGTCCGTCCGTCCGTCCGTCCGTCCGTCCGTCCGTCCGTCCGTCCGTCAGTCAGTCAGTCAGTCAGTCAGTTAGTCAGTCCGTCTGTGTGTAAGTTTTAATATATGCATGTCGGTCCGCGTGTGTATGTCTACCTGCCTGGATGTCTACCTACAGGGCCTGTGCACTTATCCCTCGTTCTACTATAACTTAACCAAATATCGTTGTTTCTCCGCATTGGCAATGGCAGTCGTAGCGCTGGAATCGGATGATATAGAAGCTATGCGAATGTAACAATAGACCAGAGGAATTCAATAGCTATACTCCGCATCACCGGTTTATGATGCTAGTTTGAGTTTCCTGATAATGCACCATTAACACATGGAACTGTGTTTGCATGCAACGCAAAATCCATAATCCGAGTGGTTATACCTTTCTCTAACTGACATAACCAACACTCTATCGCATAAACTATTGCTTCGACCAATCAGACAATGTGGTATTAGCCGACAATCTAATATATTATATAAATGAAGATGCAAAAACAAGGTCATCGTGACATAAGTTCCCTTATTAACACACATTCGCAGTGCCTTATGCGGATATTCAAGATATGTGTAGCAGTCTCACAAACTGTCGTTTATAGAGTATGCCAGATGAGCACAATCTACTGTTTATAAATAAATTAGATGACATCAATTGAATTTTCAAATGTTGACAAATGTTTTGATTTCATAGCGAAATTGATTTCTTTGCCAATATTTTTGTGACTAGAAGGATTGTTTCTACAAATATATAGGCGCTCCAATGAAGCTTTCCGCTGAACTCTCCGTGATTCACCAAAAATTACCGTTACGTGGATTATTGCAACGTTCTCTGCTATTTTTCGTGTAGTAGTCGTCGAATTGTTCGAAGTATTGATAAATTATTAATATGGTTTCTGCTAGTTGTTTAAAAGAACCTGAATTCACTACGAGCCTATCATTATGGTGATCGGACAAAAGCACTAAAACATTCGGTAACGTTAATCGTAAGCTGATATATACATTTATTGTGCCCTAATGCCACTTTAATGTGTAAATTTGGCAACAGTTTATGCTTCAAATGTTATATAATGCGGTAATTACATTTGCCACTTATCCCCTGTACAACATTAGAACAGACATTGCAACGTGGCCGTTCTGAATATTGTCCATCGAACGTGCTAATGATGTTGAGCCACCATCTACCGCTGTTGTGCAAGTCAGACGTGGGACCACTGTTTAACTAACTATATCAAATCCCAATACTGAACGTAACATCGCAACATCAGTAAGTATAGTGTAACTTGACTACGTAAAACAAGAAGACTTGAATAGCATTGCCATACACTGTCATAACTAGAGCTCATGTAATGGTCCCATTAGGCGGTTTCCCGAAGAGACAATGCCCACCTGCGTATCCAGCTGGACAAACAGTCATATTTATGTTTGTGAGCATGTTGCAAAAAAATGTACAACCAGGTCAACTTTTTACATATATAAAAATTATATCCCTCTTGGGAGTCACATGACTGCGTACTTGCTCACTGACAACGTTTAATCAATAGTAGGACGCGGACTCTCAATCGAGAGATTCCGGGTTTGAATCCTCTTGACGCCGTTTCAAATCTTGGGCAAATTCGATCGTTCCACTTTGCTATAGTTAACTCAGCTGCACACACGAGTACCTGGCTATAGACATAGGTGGATATTTGTGTGCGGATAATCTTCACATAGTAAGGGTAGCGTGGCTGAATGTTTCCCATAGAAGTCGAGATGGCGTTGGGTTAAATTGAGAGAGAGAGAGAGAGAGAGATAGAGAGAGATAGAGAGAGAGAGAGAGAGAGAGAGAGAGAGAGAGAGAGAGAGAGAGAGAGAGAGAGAGAGAGAGAGAGAGAGAGAAGAGAGAGAGAGAGAGAGAGAGAGAGAGAGAGAGAGAGAGAGAGAGAGAGAGAGAGAGAGAGAGAAGAGAGAGAGAGAGAGAGAGAGAGAGAGAGAGAGAGAGAGAGAGAGAGAGAGAGAGAGAGAGAGAGAGAGAGAGAGAGAGAGAGAGAGAGAGAGAGAGAGAGAGAGAGAGAGAGAGAGAGAGAGAGAGAGAGAGAGAGAGAGAGAGAGAGAGAGAGAGAGAGAGAGAGAGAGAGAGAGAGAGAGAGAGAGAGAGAGAGAGAGAGAGAGAGAGAGAGAGAGAGAGAGAGAGAGAGAGAGAGAGAGAGAGAGAGAGAGAGAGAGAGAGAGAGAGAGAGAGATGAAATGAATAACGAAAGCAACTGACAGACGTTTACGATCGCGCTTATGCTTGGATATGACCAAATGCGAAACCACGCCAATGCGTAGTCCCCGGTCAAAGCAGCAAGGTCACGTCAAATGTTCGTAAGCTGTACTATTCTTCTTCGGCTGACCGTCGGATATGTTTCTCATTACTTTTCCCCCGCTGATTGCTTAAGTTGACACGGCTATCGCATGTCAACCACGGGGACTCGTGTTTTGTGGGAGAGAGTTCCCTGCTATCCATCCACGTACACATGCATGTAAAGTAAAGGTAGGTTCTTATATAGCGCAGTATGTAGTCAATGGGACTGCCGAAGGCGCTCTATACTTACTTTACTCCCTGGCAGACCTGTTCATTCAAACACCATCTAGACTTTTCTGGGAATAATTCAGCAACGATGCAATTAATGCGAACGACTATTCGTACACAAATATCCACCATTGTCTATAGCCAAGTACTCATTCGTACAGCCGAGTGAACTGGAGCAACGTAGAGTGTACGAACTTGCCCAAGGTTCGACACGGCAGCGCATGATTCGAACCGGGGTTCTCTCGATTGAGAATCCGATGCGCTAGCCACTGCGCCATTGCGCCATTGTGGTGGCTACATGCACACATTTGATGTCAATCTTGTCAAGATAACCTTCAACCTAACCCTAGCACTCAATCTACCCTTAAACATAACCATTTTTGCACACCAGACCAACCATATAAGGGCATTTGTAGATGGAGGTGTAACGGGAAGATTCCTCCTGTTTTGTGACCCACTGGCTCACAGATGTGTCACCGTAGTCCCTCAAAACCTGTTGCAACTGATCCTGATCATTGTTTCAGGAGGAGATCCTCTGCCCTGCATCGTTAATGTCATTAGTCGCAACGGTAGTTACCACCGCGCGCCTGGCGACAACAGACCGCCCTACTGCCGATGGACCACCTTTGTGCTGACCGCGTCAACAGTCGAGGCGACCACGCAACTGATTAACTACTCCTGATGGAACCGGCAGAAAGCGGCCACTTTAATGACGGCGGCGAGGTTTGACAGTAACTGTCTGGCGTCGATGTAAAAAGCCTCTCTGCAAACTTGTGAAAATGAGAGTAGGCTTTTCACTTGCATAATAGCTTCATCGTAAAAGTAGACAACTAAGTGACAGCTTCAAATCGTTACGCCGCAGATGGGAGATCTATATAACTAAGAGCGGTGCCCACCATTCGGTGCGGTGTCTCCAGCTACAAGAACTTCCCTAACTAATCACCTGCTCACGGCCATTTACATGTTATCCCTATTTAAGCATTTCAACGATACGTAAACTCACTAAGAAACGCTGATGAGGTCAGTTGCGTAATACTTCAGCGTATGTGGTGCAGAGAACTGCCCATCTCGCTATGCCTGCCGGCCTGCTGGCCTGCTTGCCTGTTTGTCTGTCTCTCTCTGTCAGCGTCTTTCTCTAGCTCTCTCGCTCTCACGCTTTGTCTCTTTGTGTGTCTGTGTCTCTGTCTGTATCTATGTCTCTCTGCGTTTGTGATACCCCAATCTCCCTTCCCTGTCCCTCTCCCTGTCTAAGTCATAATTTTCAGTAGTATTTGTGAGAAGGCACAGAATATGCCATCATAAATTGTCGCTTTGTCTTGATCGCGAAAGATCGGTCAAGACAACGCAAACCATCCGTGCACAGTCAATGACCTGTCTATGACATGTAGAACGTGAAAGTTATAAAAAAAATACTTCATTAAGTAAATGTTTACCAACCTTACAGGATGTGGTGTACATTTGCTGACCGAGAAACGGCGCGCAATAAACGAACAATACGTCGCGCGTGTTATTCGGCTATCAACCGCCAACGCAAGCTACAAACACAACGGGCGTCGCAAATGTTGCCTTTTACTGGAGGTCGCAACCACTGCCTACGTCGGCCACTGGCTCGTCTCTCTCCGGATGTTATAAAACACTGGGTAAATGTAAAACAAATCGGTTTATAGGTAATTATATGACATCGATTAAAGCTCCATATATCGAGATTGGCTAACACTGTCGTTCCGGTGGACCTCTGAGTGTGGATTTCCAAGGAGTTTAGGCACGATGGTGTAATTATTTCTCCTATACCGCTGCTACTGTACGCACGCACGCACGCACGCACGCACGCACACGCACGCACACACACACACACACACACATTAAAGCTGCACTCTACGTGTGAAAAAAACCACCATAAAAGTAAGACATCCTCAAAACATACGGCTGGGATACATGGATATCACAAGAGAGGAATGAGAATATTCTACACCTATGACGTCTCAAAACGCAACAACACTTCATGAATGTGATGTCTACCAGCGATTGTCGTTATTGGGACTTGCACCCGGCTATCTGGGAACACGACCCTGTGGTTATGTGTTTAACAACCGTCACGACTTGTTGGCATAGTTACTAAGATGTAGTTCGAGTTCTTTCTTGCGGCACAACTGGCAGCAACCAGAGCGTTGTACGGTGCATCAACGCCACTGCGTTTGGCAGTCTAATTGGTGTACAATTCCACGTTTCATGGCTGTTAACCAGTTGAAATGAGATGGTTGGGCTGAAAGTCGTAGTGTCGCTTGAAGCAAATGGGTGCTCCAGTGGTAACATTATGGTAATGCAGGTAGTGTCTGGCGAATCTTGTAGCAATTAACGGGGATTGTGTGGGTGCTATTCGTGACTCATTGAAGACGTTAAAATGTTGTTCGAACTGAAGTGTCTTTCCACATAATTTATGGTCATCTTCTGGACCACTACTGATACTTTATTGTCACCTCTGTTATCTCCAATTATAAACATTAAACTGCGCTTCGTCCGAGTTACCTCATCAACAAATTAAATTAACTGTATGTAAGGAAGTAAACATTAAATCACATCAAAGGAAGTAACAATTAAAATAACTGCATGGAGGTGATATTAAATCAACTATAAGACGATAATTATTACATTAACTGTAAGAAAGTCGACATCGATACGACACACCCTCCGAAAAGAAACCTCAAATGTTACGAGACAGGCTTTAGACCGGAACTCGTGAGGAAAAAGACAATCAGATTGACGTAACACAGTTGGAGGAGGTCCACAGCCGAATGTAATGAATACGCAATAAATCACCTGGAAAGACACGAGGAACGCTACAACGGACATAGTGCGTTGGAGACGTCTCGTTTCGGCCATATGCTTTACTTTGAGCGAAGAGGATTAAGTAAACGAGCAAGTGAGTTAGTTAGTAAGCAAGAATGTTTGTTAGTGCGTGTGACGTTAGGCATCACTCGCGGTCAGTGTAAATGACCATTTCCAATGGGCACATGTCGCGTCCGATTTCGATTTAAACATCGTACAAACACAACATATCTGTTGCTTATTAAAACACTGTTTCATATCGGGTCATGTGACCAACTGGTAGAGCATGCCCCCCTCGGCCACTCAATGTTCTACCAACATCTGATGTATACTGAGTAAGACTTCAATACAGCGTTTTACACAGTTGTTTCGTAATCAGTGTAACAGCAATGCATCGATCTCTACCAAGGACTGTGTAAAATTACTTGTGGAATACGTGTTCCAACAACGACAACTCTACACCAGTCGTGCACTGTTGAATGGTGTTATGCCGACCTTGCCTTTTCCTTATTTTTTAAAATAATGTTCTCAATGCTTGATCAAATGTGTTGAACGCATAATGCCAACGTATATTTAATAATCCAGAAACAATGTTCGTAACTTGACTGTTGTGCCCACTAGACGCACACAAAACATTTAAATAGTAAACACAGCCCCTGTGGAGACAGGTCACGCTAACTGCAAGTTCCTGGAATTTGTGTGCGACCAGCCTGGATTCTATAATCAAGACAGCAAGTGGGGCGAAGTATAACTAGCTCAGCGAACTTCCCGAATTTAACGAAAAACGTCGTCATGTCACTGAGGACACTACTTTCGTGCCACACCGTTAAACGTGTCCAGGTGACGTTTCCTGGTTGTGACAGTTTTCAGGATACAAGATCATTGTCATGGAGCGAACTCGATTTTAAAGAGCATGCTTATTAGCTCATAAGAATGAATGTTAGTGAACCAGTCCTCGTGTCGCTTTAAAGGGAGGCAGTCTGTTCGTCTATCTGAATTAGCCAGTGTAATGATTTGTAACAGGAAGTATGTTGTGTTGAAGGTGTGCAGCAAAGGATACTACGATTAATTCAAAAAGTAAAAGGTAAGTTCTTATATAGCGCAGTATCCAGTCCTCAGGACTGCTCAAAGCGCTTTAAACTTTACTCCCTGGCAGACCTGTTCAATCGAACACCATCTCGACTTCTCTGGGAAGCATCCAGCCACGCTGCAATTAATGCGCGAAGACTATTCGTACACAAATATCCACCACTGTCTATAGCCAGGTACTCATTCATACAGCTGAGTGAACTGGAGCAACGTATAGTGAACGAACTTGCCCAAGGTTCGACACCGCCGCACAGGATTCGAACCCAGATTCTCTTGGTTGAAAGTCCGAAGCTCTAGCTACTGCACCACGGCGCTCTACTTAATTCAACCACCTTCGGTATTATTGCCAGTAAAACTGGTTTTGAAATTGGATGTTTTGTTTACTACAAGGGCCTACGAACGCAGTGGCTAGAGCTTCGAACTCTCAACCGTGAGCACCCGGGTTCGAATCCTGTGCTGCAGTGTCGAACCATGTTCGTTCACGCTATGTTGCTCCAGTTCACTCAGCTGTGATGGATATTTGTGTACGAATAGTCTTCGCGCTTTAATTGCAGCGTGGCTGGATGTTTCGTAGAGAAGTCGAGATGGTGTTCGATTGAACAGGTTTGCCAGGGAATAAAGTGTAAAAGGCGCTTTGAGTAGTCCTGAGGTATGGATACTGCGCTATACATCAGATCTTATCTTTTACCTTCCAAATTGCGAACGTTGTTACGGTCTTACTAAACACAATTTGGCGGGCAGTATACCTTCAACATATTTATCACAGTCTTAAGTACATTATATTATTTAATAAATGAAAAACTAGAAACATATGGCCTTCGCTAAAAAGAGTAAGTGAGAAGACAGACTCACCCCTTGAGTCGAGGCTCGACACGCTGCTGTATGAGCTGCGGCGCTGTTGGAGGGCAGTCGTCGACGAAGGTGAAGCCGTCGACTCCGAGTCGCTGTAGGCGGTACTTCCGACGAGGTCGTCGAGGTAGGTAGAGGAGACATCGGTCGGCTGACGACGGCTGACGGCGGGCGCTGACACAGGCACCGTGAACGGGATCGTCTTCTGGCTGGACGGGAAAATAACCAAAGGACTGAACTTGTAGCCACGCTTACGGCTCTGGACACTCATAGCCATGGCCCGGGGCAGGTACGGCGACCGGCCAGCAGGACATGCAGTGACACAAGGGAGACGCTAGCTGCCAGCAGTCTGGCGGGAGAATACGCAAGCCGCTGATGAAGACATGGATCCACTGATAACTGAGCCGTCAGACAGCGCCTCTGTGCTGGTGTTTCAGACCCCGCGCTGTGCTCGGCTACAGCGGCAATGATGCCGACTGCCAACGGAGCTGCAAATATAACTGGCGCCGTGGCGCGGCGGACATGCGCACAGGATAACCGCTGACAAGGAACAACGTACGGACATTATCATCCTGGACGCGGTAATGCTGCCGATACCTGCTGGTAATAAGCAACGGCGTCGCGGTAAACCTCGCAGGCCATATTTTTAATTAACCCCATGGGCAATGGTAACAGGTATTACTTTAAAAGAAACCGAGGATATCTATACATATGCTTTATTAATGTGCTTAATGCTGTAATAAATATGTTGAAACCTAGAACGTTGTGGTCGCCACACATTTATTTGTGCTGGGCCGCCATTGTGGAACTCTCTGCCACTGGAACTACGCACAATTGAGAACACTAGTTGTTGCTCTCCTCCTTGTTCCCTGCTGTGCAGGGGTGAAGGTCAGGTACAGTAAAGCTGAATCAGTATCTGTGTCTTTTCCTTCCACAGATTTCTGTCCATCGCTCCCTCTCTCCATCTTTCATCCTCCTCTGATCGTCTCATGTCCCACCTCACACAGTCCTCCCATCTCAGATGTGGCCTTCCCCATTTCCTGTGTCCTTTATATTGTTCCGCCCCTGCTCTCTTCGCTATTATTCCGGCATTCATCCTTGCCAAGTCGCCTGCCCATTTCATTCGGCTTCTCACTAATCTTCCTGCATTTCAGCCTCTTTTCCCAGGTCATTCGTCATTCTTCTGTTTGCCCTCTATGCTCTTGTTATTCTTCTAACCCAGTTGTTCTCACAAACTTGCAGATTCTGTTGTTGTTGTTCTCCAGACCATATATAGGCATGCCGGTGTAACACACACTCTCAGGACTTTCTCTTTCAGCTTTATCGAGATTTTTCTGTCCATCATGACTCCCCTTACCTTTCTCCAAGCATTCACTCCTGCTTGTATTCGGTGTCGCATCTCCACATCTAGTCGCCCAGCCGCCGTTATCATTCCTCCTAGGTACACAAAGCCGTCCACTTGCTTAATTTCCTTTCCATCCAACCTGATGTCAAATTCCTCTCTCTGTTGTCCAACCCACATCAATTCTGTCTTCTCCAGGCTCAATCCGTGTTTCTTGAACATCATGTTCCATTTCTCCACCATGTTTTGTAGCTCTTGTTTGCTTTCTGATACTATAACCAGATCGTCTGCATATATAATCTTTCTGAGAACATCCTTCCGTGCTGATCTTCCTGCTGATTAGTTCCATCACCATGATACATAATAATAGGCTTAGGGCACTTCCTTGCCTCAATCCGATGTTAACTGGAAACTCTTCCGACAAATCCAGCCACAACTCTTCCTGCTGTTCTTTCACACATCGCTCCCACCATCCTGGCTTCTGCTTCTGGCACTCCCATTCATCTCACTGTTGCCAACCCCATCTCTCTCGGGACTATGTCGTAGGCCTTCTCCAAGTCCACCAATCCCACTGCCATTCTCCCTTGCATCTCCAACCTCTTCTCCACCAGCTGTCTCAATGTAAATATTGCATGGGTCGTCCCTCTGTTCTTTCTGAATCCCTCTTGTTCTTCCCCTACTTCCTGTTCTTTCGAATCCTCCCATCCAGGATCCTCTCTACCAGCTTCATGATGTGAATTAGAAGTGTGATGCCTCTGTATTTCCCTGGAGCTTGCACATCTCCCTTCCTCTTCCATATTGGGACAATTAGCCCTTTCAACCACTCTTCTGATACTTCACCCTGCCTCATTAATGTATTCAGCATCCCCTTTGTCCAGTTGATTCCACTCTCCCCTGCTACCATTACCATCTCAACACGCATCTCATCGATACCAGGTGCTCTCCCCTTGTTCATCCCTTTTAGCGCAGTTTGCATCTCTATATCAGTAATATCAGCTAACGTCACTTTGCCTTCTACATACGATGGTGATTCCAAATCATTGTTATTTCCTTCCTGGTTGAGGACCTCCTTAACGTAGTTTTCCCAGACCTTCAATACTGCTTCTTGTTCTGTCACTAACTTCCCATTTCTATCTTTGATCATCGTCCCACCTTTCACGTCCTTCCTATTCTTATCCCTGTCTCTGGCCATTCTGTATATCATCTTCTTTCCACCATCCTCATCTAGCTTGCTGTACACATCTGCGTCCATGTCACTCCTCGCCTTATCAACAGCTTTCTTTGCCACTTTCTTTTTCTGCCCGTATGTGTGTGTGTCAGCCTTGCATCCAGTCGATTTCCTCTCTCCTTGTCTTCTCTATTTCTTTCCATGCTTCATTCTTTTCGCGCACTGCTTCTGCAACGTTGTTTGTCCACCATCCTCTCCAGCTATAGCTTTGCAGCCTAGGCAGTTTGGAAAATTATTGAAGACTTTTCTGTTTTTAAACTGATATATTCAGACCTCATTTAGCCTTCGTATTATGCATACATACAGTTTTAATAATTTTGTTTGTTTTATTAATCTTAGCAAATTTGAGTATCTAATCAATTTATTTCACGTAGTTTAGCCTTTTATTTAGTTATTTTTTCTTCTTAATCTAGTATGTTTAGCTGTTCAGCATATTTGCCAATCGTTTGCTTTATCCTTGCATTTACCAGTAAATTTAATACGAATAGGTTTACTTATATAAACTGGGATTTTGCTTGCTAACTTTATTTTGTGTCTGCTTTATTTCTCTTAAATGATTTTATGTTTCTTAGATATTTGCCAATTTTGTAAACACCTGTGAACGGGACATTAGTAAGGACCCAACAAATAAGATAAATGTCGTGCACAGAGCGATGGTCTCTCTGTCTCTCTCTCTCTCTCTCTCTCTCTCTCTCTCTCTTCTCTCTCTCTCTCTCTCTCTCTCTCTCTCTCTCTCTCTCTCTCTCTCTCTCTCTCTCTCTCTCTCTCTCTCTCTCTCTCTCTCTCTCTCTCTCTCTCTCTCTCTCTCTCTCTCTCTCTCTCTCTCTCTCTCTCTCTCTCTCTCCTCTCTCTCTCTCTCTCTCTCTCTCTCTCTCTCTCTCCTCTCTCTCTCTCTCTCTCTCTCTCTCTCTCTCTCTCTCTCTCTCTCTCTCTCTCTCTCTCTCTCTCTCTCTCTCTCTCTCTCTCTCTCTCTCTCTCTCTCTCTCTCTCTCTCTCTCTCTCTCTCTCTCTCTCTCTCTCTCTCTCTCTCTCTCTCTCTCTCTCTCTCTCAGTCTGTATAGATATATATATACGTATATATATACATATATATATATATATTTGGATGACCACTCTCAGCACCGGATTTGGATTGTGGACGTCCCTGGAGAGTGGCTAAACCGGTCATCCTAGCATAACAGTTCTCCGTCTTTTATACCCATTTCAACATGGACTTCACAGCACTGCACCACTTTTTGTCATTTAGAACACAAATCTGCATCGTATAACAATTTTATTTAAGAATATAATCTTGCACTAGTCTGTCAGTTGCCATGCTTCCATGTAGTGTCATAACATAATTTTCTTCCCCTGCGTTTATTTCACCCCAAAACCATGGGGCCATGACCCAAACCAGTTTTGTGGAGAACCCTATACAAACTATTTTGTGGGGAAAGTGCATTGACAGAATAACAACAACAGAAGCTGAACGTTTGCGAGAACAGCTGAGTTCGAGGAATAACAAGAACAGAAGAAGAGCGAATGACTTGAGAAAAGAGGTTGGAATGCAATGGAACATAACAGGATGATCATTGAGAAGCCGGATGAAGTAGGCAGACCACTTGGAAGAATGGATGGAGGAAAACTAGTAAAGAGAGCAGAGTCGGAATAACCCAAAAGACACAGGGAAAGGGAAAGGCCACAGCTGAGAGGGATGATTGCGTGAAGAGGGACATGGGAAGTTCAGGGGAGGACGAAAGATGGAGACTGGAAGCTATGGGTAGAAAACTTTGGAAAGGAAAACACAGCGAGTGGTTCGGCAATATTTGTATCTGACCCTACCCCTGTACAGCAGGGAACAAGGAGGAGAGCAACAAATACATATTGCCCTAAATCCGGTACTGGCCCTTCTTCTAACACGGGACAAAGGTCGCAGGAGCCGAGACTGACGTCGATGCGTTCTGTCAGATCCCAGGTGGTCTGCCTCGGTCGGTGGCTTTAGTTTTCACTTCACGGAGGCTGTCTACGAATCGCATTACTGGCGGATCATTCCTGCGCGGCCGGATGAAAGCTGCGTTGACGATTCGACGAACTTTGTTGCGTCGTTCGCTCAAGTAACGAAGTCCACAGCGACGGGTTGCAAGAATCGAAGTCGTCGACAATTCTGCATAATGACCTTCAAGTTAATGATTGATGTATTCTTCGTGTGTTGTTGTACACATGCGGTTACGTGTCACGTTTCCGGTGTTGTTTCTTCGCGTTACGTGACATTCCTGTCGTATAACCTGCTTTACACATGACAGCAGTTCCACAATTATTCACGCGAGCGTGTCTATGCGTGCATACGTTCCCACAAAACTAAAAACTTACAAAGTAGCCGATATTAACATTTACAAGTGCTCACTAGAACACTGTAAATAAAATAACTGTTTTAAAACCGAGCTCGTCTGTTCCTCAATATCTCTAATATTAGAATAACATTAATATGTTGAAGGAATACTGCCCGCCAAATTGCGTTTAATAAGCCCAAAACAGTATCCGAAATGTGAATGGCGTACCCACAACACATTTGAAACGTGAACACAGACATACATAAGTTCCTGGATTATGGCGCCGCCGGCACGGTTTCCGCTATCAATAGCGCAAGTGGGATGAAGTATGTGTGTTTCAGCGAGCCTCCTGCTAATAAATTAACAACCCTAGCGTAAAGCGATGATTCCGGTAACGGAACAGATAAGGTCGCTTAAAGAATCTGTGATATGCCGCAAATATTATACTTCAGTACGTGAAGCAACTGACGTGACGAATGCAAGCACTGTGCGTTATAAAAATCATATCATGTCAGTAGCTCCGAATAGCAATCTGTGGCGACTACCCGCCCGCGGGCGGTGTAAACGCAAAGTAAATGCGGCTTACTACTTCGCTGCATTCCGGATCTATGATCCGAGAAAAAGCATCACAAATAGAATCTGCATCGGCCCAGTTATGTGTGTTCTATTTATTCCCACGCAGTGTCTACCTTCAACGGTCTGGTAGCTATGCTATGAAGGCGTGGCTACCACTCAACGAACACAAAACATAAATAAGGACGGTGCGGTCGTTACATCTACTCCACGTGGGCTTGCATTTACAACGCACTGGCGGAAATCGCCCAATGTCAACGAAGCGTGGACGGATATACACATCCAGAGTGACATGCCATGAATCGAAAAAAAGAAGGAGAAAAAACGGTTGCACGTGTTACGAGTATTTATACTTCGGGAACTATAGCGCACGTCAATGGCTCGTTTACCTGAAGGTTTGGATTGAACAATATTTAACACTAGTTATCACATTTTTATATTTAACAGTAGTTAACGATAATTATAAATATATTTAACAATAATGAACAAATTTGCAATGTATAACAATATTTAATTTTTTTAGCAATAGGCCTATTTAACACTATTAAATTATGTTTAGAAATATTGTCATCCAAAGCATAGGCACCAGATGACAAACGGGCTACGAAGCCATTGTCGTCTTGAGAGTCCGACAATACTTCATCTACATGCCCGAGACTGACATCGATGCGTCCTGTCAGATCCCAGGTGTTGCGCCTCGATCGGTTATTTAGTTTTCACTTTCGCTTTAGCAATGGGGTGTATCAATATGTCAGCCGTCGGGAACTGTAACATCTCATTATAATCTCAATAATAATATAAATTATGAGTAAACCTCAGGCGTGGCATTGTTGATTATAGTTACAATTTTTTAGGTTTTATTAAACCCTTTAGATGAATAGGCCCTTGAAGATGCCTTTTCCTTTTAAACAGATATTCCTGACATCAGGATTTACTCCGGAGCGTCGACTGTGAGTAATTTAGAAAATGGAGAAATGATCGTAGTTTTATCTGGCCACCGTGTAATGATTGGGTAGTATAAGGACCTGTCTGCGGGCTTAGACGCAGACATTGTTTGAGTCGCCAAGTGAAAAGCAAGCTCCTTCCGCATGCAACAACGCAAGGCTGGATCTATTTGCAGCCGCCACTAGTTCCAGTTGACATTTTACACAAGGTCGTTATCATCTCGCTCCGCTGGACAGTCTCTATACTTGACTAAAGGAAATCCACGCGTTGATACGTGCGAGTGGGCAGCAAGTACTTTGACACATCTGGTATACTATGAATATATCAATACGCTAATTTGGAGGTTGAGTAAGTGCGTTGAGTATTTCAAACAAAAACCAAAGGTTGTTATTTCGAGTTATTTACTTTTTCAGTGGAAAAATTGAATGGTGAAACATTATCCAGAAGGCACCGCTGTGGTATCACGTTCGATTTACCGCGAAATTAGTATCACTGTAAATGGCGACAGCGGAATTTAAAATGTCAGTGGGTACGAACTGTAATGATCATGACAGGCCCCCCCCTGGTTCGTTGTGCCACGGGTGGGTGCACGCTAGTGCATGTGCTGTGAATATACTTCAGGCCCGTAGCTAGTGGGGTTCACGGAGTTCACGCTTTTTGTGAATCCCCCTTTCTCCAAAATGTGAAAAATCTTCAAAATTGATTTTTTTAAATATGAAACACTAATTGTATTCCAGGTTTCTGAAAAGCGTTAACCCCCCTCCTAAAAGATGCTGGATAGTGTTCAAGCATTACAAGGAATGCCAAGAAAGCCTGATTTGTACAGACGTTAAAGGCCACCTTATCTATTGAGTGACCTTTAGTGATTGTATGGGAGGCTGGCTGAGGGGTCTGTCATGTGTGAAAAGGGCAGTCACTTGTGGAATGTGTGTCATAGGACCATTGCAATTAGCCACGCAGAAGGACTCCACACCATCCCAAGGTCTCCTGTTATGTAAAAGCATGGGGTAACAAATACACAAGAAGCCAGTTTTACACCAAACGTAAAATGTTGAGTCCTAATTGTAGTCACTCAGAGGTGGCAGGTGCAGACAAAATACTGATGAATGAACGAGGTAATGATGATTTAACAATTATGAGCACATATATTAAGCCATATTAAATTATTTATTATTTCTCATAAGAACTCTGTTAAAAAATAGACGAGAGGCGCAGCTTTTAATTTTTAGGATGCTGATTAAGGTAACTACCGACTGTCAAAGAGGATATTCTCAACAATCAACAACTTAAGATGTATAGCGAGTGTATTTCTTACAAGCTGCCAACCCGGAAGACAAACACATCTGGCTTAACACAAATCATAATTTTCAACTATTGCGCTGAAATGCGAATTTCGACGAATACTTGTATTTAACCAATACACAATACAGTTTAGCATCACCTATTTTGAAATGCGCGTGCTGATGAGAAATCGTGTAATTGTGTGGCTGTATGGTTGCCGAAATACTGTGGTTGCTAGTTGCATGTTTGTAGATCTCAGAAAGGGGAGCCTTATCGCTGATGAGGAGGCAAGAATGTGTGAAGGGCCTTTATTATCAATTACTATGTCCATTTTGTGTTCTGTGTAGTTGTAAAACACAGTTTGTATTTCCTGGAGTCAGTGTGGAGTACAGGATGTGGTATTTGACTGTTTGACATCTAGAATGTAATTCAAATTCCACAAGAGGAAAATAATGTTTCTACTCTTCTATTTACTGGACATATTTGATAAAGGTTTGTTAATTTAGTAACATAATATTATGTTTATGATAAATTATGCAACTTTGCACATCAGATCAGATAAATATAATGTATTAATTGAGTGAAAACCAGATTGTAAATGTCACACTTTAACTGTTCATTCTGAAAAATAACTTGGACACCCCCACACTCCTCGGTGCCTCGTTTATTATAGCAAGATGAATATATTCAAAACAATTGCACACACGGCGAAAGGTTTCGAGTAAATAATTCAGTTATATCAACAATATACTATCACTGCGTGTTGGCTTTTATTAATACAATTGGGTGTAAATTAGGCTTAATCAGGCAACAAAATAGGACCAATCTCCACAGACCACACATGAGTGCCACTTTGTTTGAAACCCCCCCCCCCCCCCAACGACCTCGTTATGAGCCTGCTGGGGATGGTAATGTGGTGTTTGTATACATGATAACAAAATTTAAGACAAAACCACATGATCCACCAATCTCACACCCACTTCATTGTTCTTCTAGTTAGAAATATAATCTTCTGCATTATGAGCCCCCACGTGAACATGTGGGGCCCTCTGCATTGTGAACAAATATAACCCCATATGAACTTGAGGCGCTCCCTGGAGTTTGAATTGGTAAAATGTGAACCCCCCATTGAGAAAAGCTGGCTGGATACTCGATTGCATCAAGTAATTATGTATCAGCTCCGTTCTTCCACGTGGTGTCCCTGTACAGGCGACACATTTCCTGTGCTATTGCAATGCATTTTTCTGTTGTTGCACAGCACTATACTCCATATGAGCACATCCGCTCTCCACCTGTTGTCTTCCTCTGTCTTTTTAAGAATGATGTATCACGATTATGATTGTCATAATAATAACCATAGTGGTCTGAGTAAGAATCTTGAGTGTGCTACGTATGATAAATTTAGCTGCATGACTTACTGATATATACATATACACACACACACGCACGCGCACGCACGCACGCACGCACACACACACATATAAATTGGCAAAACCCTGAAGGTCATTACGCCAATATGAAGAGGGTGTGTGTGCAATAGAACTGCAGGAGTGTCTGCCGGGTCAAGTTTTCAAAGTGTCCGCAGTGACTGCAGACACAACTGTTTCGAATAGACCATTCCAGTTCTTTATTGTTCTGTAAACAAAACTCAAGGCGAAAACCAGTATCCTGGCCGGCAACTAAATAAATCGCGCACTGTGGCCACGCGTGTTGTTGATTGAGCGAAGACTGTGGTGTGTCAAAGGAAGAACTGTCTCTGCATGTTAGGATTTATAGAATAATACTAGGCGGCTGATCCTTCTGCGGCGCTCTTCATAGTTGTTTAATATCTAAGTGTGTTGGAAACTAATCTTTACGATATCAAACTTTGAGCTGTAGTGGGGATCATAAAATACGTTCGCCATCCCGTGATCCGTAACATGTGGCCAGGCGTCCTTTTGTCAATTACATAACGCTGGTGGACATAGTTATAACACAATTTAACAAGAATGTGTTAAACAATACAGTCACATATTTTAACGTAAGTCTTGTGGACCGTGTAACGCGTTGCAACATTCTCTTTCGTCGGTATGTGTCGTGTCAATCAGCGAGCCAGTACGGTACCAATCAAGCTGCATGCCAATAGTCAATGAGCCAGACAAGATTTGATTCTCAAACTGAGGGACTAAATCCCACTATGAATTTCAGTTAAACCAATATCTGAGGTATCCGAAAATGGGTGATGGACATTTCATAAGCGTACCTTATTACATTTCTGTCATTTTAGATATCGTCTGTACTGCTTCTATATAAACGTACCCCACCTGGTGTCTGACAACGAGAACATTATCAGACAGACTTCTGTGAATTATAAAAACTTTCACAGGAAAGATTGAGGTAATCAAAATTCTGAAACCTCTCGGGCATGGGTGCATGCGCTTATTTGTGTGAAATAAATTGACACAGCGCTGCGCATTGATAAACTATCAAGTATTGACAATGATTACGTTCTACTTCCTTCCAATGCACGTCGTACCATTCAAACAGTGTTAGCATACTAGACAAGATGAATCGCTGACGGGGGAGGAACATCGAGTCAACGGCATCATTCTCCAACCAAAGTTATTGAAGTGCAAGCCGCATCAGATAACTTTGACTGTGGCTAAAACAGAAAAGATGCGATCAATCTAGCTATCCGAGAAATTGCTTCCAGTGTACAGCGTTGGAAAAAGAGAAGGTCCACCTACGTCAAACCACCTGATTTATCTGGACCTCTTGCAGATGCAGCATTAACAGCACAGCGGAGTAACCACGGGTGGGTGGGACTCGTTTGCTGGAACCATCATTTGTAGGTTTGCCCACTATCAACATGCGACAGAAATGTCCACTGCCGAAGAACTGTTACGCAACACCTTGTACGAATATTACAGCAGAAATAGTCAACAAGGATACACAAAATGAGGAGGATACATGCTTCAGCCTCCGACCTGGGGTAGAATTGTGCTGCTACTTTACAGCAGAAGCTGTAGCCATGGGGCAATTGCGTGAGACGTTCTTTGTCCCGGACCCAACACCGGTCGATGCAGTTGTTGATCTCCTGAAGAACGACTAGGCAAATCTAATCTTGTCATCTCGACAAGTGCAGTACCACACCGTACCACACCTGACGTATCCGGTGATCCCATGCACACACTGCAAAAGTGGGAACAACTGTACTGGGTGTTTCAGGAACAGTGAGTTCAGGAAGGCATAGGTTTATACGAGCCTATCAAGAAAATGAACTTGAAAACATTTGATGAATGCTAGAAGAAATTTGTGATTGGCTCAAATAAAGAAATAATCTTTAAGACCGACACGACGTTTTTCTGCATCGTGGAACTGATTGCAAAAATAGGATGCACGCTCTGTTTCCCATTCTCTTGGGCCGTATCTATGGTCTGTTGCAAACATTAACGGAAGCATGAAGAAAACCAGCGAGCTGTTCTTGCACTGCATCTAGAAAGTATGGCGGACCAGCCAGATGATGGCCCCGAACCACGTGCTACACCGATTGCTGCAACGGCTCTCATACAAAACTAAACGGAGAAATTCACACGTTTGAAGAGGTATCCAACTAGATTTTGTAATCATCGTTGCACGCCGATCAAGGACGTGATCGTATTGGTGTGATATTTGGGACCAGTCGATCAATCCGCATGTGAACCACGGAGTCAAGGTCCGTTTACTTCTACATGCATTATAATGCTGCATTATCAGCCTTTTGTCTCTCCTGCAATTGTATATCCTTGTTGACTATTTCTTCTGTAATTTTAGTCTAATAAGATATGGCCAAATGTGTTACCTCTGAGTGGAAAGTATCCTCGTAGGAAATGTTGGTATGCTGTTGGACACTCTTTCAGCCTGTGTCATCAGTGCATAATACACATATAAGTTCCTTGCTTAGTTCACCTTGCCCAATTCGAGGCACCAGGGAATCACATGTTGGATGCATGCCAAGTGAAGGTTCGAGTTGCCCTCCCTGTCATCTCACAACAGCCCAAGCAGGGTGCTCACCATGTCGATGTACGTCATCCAGAACCGTGCCAGACATCCACGATGTTGACGCAGAACCTCCTGTTTTACCAAATGTTAGAAACCACGATGCATCGTTACATAAAAACCATAACGCGCTCGTAGATAGGTGTTTATTGGTTGTGTGCTTAAAATGACGAAAGTCGGGGAGAATTGTGAAGTTCACCTCCATCAATAGGCCCTACTCGCGATATTGTAGAATTGTCAAATAATGTTCGTATTGCTATGCTAGGTTAGACATAAGCACATCGTGCCAGTGTCTACTTCATGACGCCAAGTCCAACATGCAGGGACCATTTTCCAGAAGTATTTGCCGCGTGCGAGTGGGTCGTACGATTGGTAGGTATTACGTGGACATTACGTTTTACATTTTGTACAACTGATTTATCCCATAAAAGGTGAGAATCTTGACATATATTTAAAAAAAATATATAGGTCACGGGTCGTAAATTAATCTTAGACAGTTTGGCGCTCGAGGTCCAAGCCGTCTAAGAAGAAAAAGTTAACCTACCCACATACTCAAGCTGGATTATAAGTAGATTACTGCGGCATCACCATTAAAGGTATTGTTGGGCCATGTTCTAGGATTTTGTTTGGAAACAGAGATTGTGTGCATAGCAGAACGTAACTGCCGATCAAATAACTTGATTTACATATTTTATTGAGTTTTTATATTCGAAGCCAGAAGTTTATATATAACATTTATAGGTTAATGGTTGGCATGGTTTCTGAAGTAGTTATTAGGTTAATAAACCTTATGCATAACTTATATATTCTGTGTCTGACATTACAAGTGCGTAATACGTATATGGTTACGTATTCACACAACATTTCATACAAATCTGCCACGCCGTTTTGCCATAAGAGAGAACTGAAGTCTGTATGGAAATGTTCCCGTTTTCAGACAACCATCGGGTACGTTTATGGTTTGATGTGCCTACAACATTTAGAAGCAGAACAGAAGGTATCTAAAATTTAAAAAATGTAGCAAATTGCATATAGTTTCATAAGAAAGTAAAAAATTAATCATCTATGTAATTAAAACATTATCAAAACTGAAATAAAACAATCTTATTGAAAAAATGCAATTTTTCCTTGACATTTCCCCCTATATGTTTGCAAATAATGATAATAGAAAGATTATATGAGTATTACCGTACTCTGCATTTTATTACGAACAAGTGTCATTAATACTACTTTAAGATCCAATCAGTAGATTTGGCTGTAGGACACGAGTTTTGAATAGCTCGACTTCCACTTGAAAATAGCAACCATATTTAAAGATAGCGTACAAAAAGGTAATAAGCTACGCTTCTGAAATGTCTATCACCCATTTTCGGACACCTCGGATATTGGTGTAACTGAAAATCATAGTGGGAACTAGACCCTCAATTTGAGAATCAATTTCAAAATTTGCAGGCTTGGCTCACGGACTACAAGTGATATTACGCACCGACCGACCTGTTGGCAGTCAGCTGCCCTTCGATTGTGACACACAACAAAAGACGTCGTTTCGATGACATTCTAGCGCAAGGCGTAATGTTAAATGCGTTCAAGTCACGGGAGATGTGGACATTAATCAGCCCCACCGCCTTCGTCTGTGGTCTCCGGTCGCCATCAGTAGTATCACGCTAGTTTATTATTACATATGTCAAAAATCCACCTTTTGTGACATCACTTCCGGTCTCTTGTTGATTCACGTTGATCAAGTGGGTCGTCGCGTTCCGTATTAATTACGCCATTACTACTGGTCTACACCCACACATGTAGCAAAACACCATGGGCAGCAGTTGTCACCGTTACAGGATGTTGAACTTAAACTCGTTCTTGCTGACCATTAATCTGCTGTCGCCAACTAATGGCGTGGGTAACGCGAACATGAAGCCACTGTACAAGGACATAAAATAAGAGGTGAGTGAACCTCGAGAATCTATCACACTGTCCCCAAAGTAGGCACAGTAAGATATCGATAGTATCACGTCGTGATTGTCTCCCAACTGCTTCAAACCTACTTCTCTGATCACATTATACAACATAAAAGTGAATCATAATTTCGTAGCTCACTCTCTGAAATGTCATGTCGCATATATCTATGTTTATTGTTTTATCAATTCGTTTCTCTGCAATTTCAATATCTAAGTGCACTGCAATATAATTATTGATCTCTCACATGCCAGACGTTGAGAATGTTAGTGGAACGGTCCCCTTCTCACCGGTTGTAAGTCATGAACGTAGAGGTTGTGTTTTATCGGCACACCCACGGCTCTGATACTTGTGATTTCCTCAACTGAGCCGACACACGATTGTCTAACTAAAATCTTGCGAAACACAACTAAGCAAAATTATACACGTACGTAGAATTAGAAGCTCACAAAAAGTGATGGACTTCACATAACATTTTCAATAAGAGGTGTTTATTCAAACTACAACACTGCGGTATCAACGAGACAATACTAACATGGATTGGATATTTAATAACAAGCCACACTTAGAGAGTAGTTGTAGATGTTTATTCATCACAAAAATCCCCAGTAACATAAGAGGTGTCACAATTCTCGGTTCAGTTATTTACCTAGTAAGCATAGACGACCTTCCGGGCTCTGTGACGCCTACTGTACGTCTTTTTGCAGATTGTACCGTCATTTATTAAAACATACGAACGAACAATGACATCCATATACTAAAAAATTCCTCAATGAAACAAGAAGCATGGTAACACGAATGACAGGTGGAGGTTCACCGAGGAAAGTATCAAATTATTAGATATGTAAGAAAAAAAATCATTGAATCCCACTATTCCCTACGAGGTCAACGACTCGAGTTCGGTGAATAATAAGGCCAAATACCTAGGGCTTACCACTAGAAAAGGCAAATTTTGAAACATATGCTTATCATAAATGTCATTACCACTGTCAATCGTACAATTGGATTCATCAGACGAAAGGTGCGCACAAACTGTCATAACATCCACAATCTTTCACACTCTGGCGTAATAGAAACGTCACTCCCGAATGAAATAGTGACATTCTGTCTGACCTTCATATTACACTCACGATATACATTACATAAACTCGAAACGATACATGATATCCCGTTTTGCGCGTCAAATGCAACGTATACATGTTTCCGAGACCAAAAAGCTTGTTTCAACACCATCGTTTCGTAAACGCTGCCGGATATACGCCTATAGGCCACAGTTTCATGGTCTCCATGCAGTGTAAAGCGCTTCATGAGGTATTTGCTCCTAGGTGTGGAAAGCTTTCCAAAGGCTACATAAATCGCCCATTACGCCAGACGACCCGCGTATGCTTGCCCAACATCGAGGGCATATCCGGTGCATAAGCCGACGTCATCGCGAAAGTACTACGCAAGAAGTGTATAAGCCAAAGCTAAGTCGACACGCTTGAAGGTCCCTGGCTAAGGGCTTATAGTAACAATAAGTCGATAAAAACACGGGATAGCACCGTACGTCGTCGCAAGAAAAATCACTGATGCAACGGAAGCTGTCCGCGCGCACAATACTTTCACCATTTGGCACGATGATCACCGGAATACATGTATACAACGTATATAAACCACAATCAGAACAATGAGATAAACTACCACCGGCTATACAATAGCCAACAGTTCATCGGTTATTTCAATAACCAGTGCCGGATAAGCAGTGGCGCAAATGATGCATTCGTGCTAGGTTCCTAAAAATATTCCATCAAAACTAAATGATTAGACTGAGTAGCCGCTTAAAGTCTTTTTTGCTTCCCGTGAATCGAACGTCGGCTTATGTTTGGACGTATGTTTCAAGAACGTGACTCCGTCTCGAAGTGATGTAGGACGAACAAGGTGAATATAACGTCAACCATACGGACAGATGGAGGACTTGTGGAGGAGGACACACCAACTGTTTGCCGAAGATGAAATAAGAAGAAGACGATGGGGATGGATTGGTCACACGCTACGGAAACCAGCATCAAATATCGCCAGACAGGTTCTGACATGGAATCCACAAGGCAGGAGAAAAAGAGGTCGTCCAAAGAACACGTGGCGAAGGGACCTCCAGGCGGACACCAACAAGACAGGACACACTCGAAGGCAGCTTGAAACAAGAGCCCAGGACAGAGGACTCTGGAGAGCTGTTGTCGACGGCCTATGCCCCAGGAGGGACGATGGGCATAAGTAAGTAAGTAAGTAAGTAAGTAATACGGGCACATCCGAAGCGTTGGCCTACTCTGAGGTCAGTGACCTCTTTGGATTTATTCGCAACTTGACTGAGATGGAAGCTATGGACCCAATAATGGTAACGCACATTGCTGAGATTTATGAAACTTGATTAATCCGACCTGGATGACACTCTGGGGAACGAAGTGGTCCATAGAAAGGTACGTTCTTATATTACGCAGTATCCAGTCTTTAGAACTGCTCAGAACTCTGTACACTTTACTACCTGGGAGACCAGTTCAACCGAATACCATCTTGACTTCACTGGAAAGCATTCAGGCACGTTGTAATTAATGCGCGACGTCTGTTCGTGTACATATATCCACCACTGTCTATATATACCCAGGTACTCATTCATACAACTGAGTGCACTGGAGCAACGTGGAGTGAACAAACTTGTCCAAGGTTCGACACGGCAGCACGAGATTCGAACCTGGGTTCTCTCCTTTGAGAGTCCGGTGTTGTAGCCACTGCCACACTGCGCCACCGCGCCATCATGCCACCGCGCCACCGCGCCACCGAGCCACCGAGCCACCGCGCCACCGCGCCACCGCGCCACCGCGCCATCATGCCACCGAGCCACCGAGCCACCGAGCCACCGAGCCACCGAGCCACCGAGCCACCGAGCCACCGAGCCACCGAGCCACCGAGCCACCGAGCCACCGAGCCACCGAGCCACCGAGCCACCGCGCCACCGCGCCACCGAGCCACCGAGCCACCGAGCCACCGAGCCACCGAGCCACCGAGCCACCGAGCCACCGAGCCACCGAGCCACCGAGCCACCGAGCCACCGAGCCACCGAGCCACCGAGCCACCGAGCCACCGAGCCACCGAGCCACCGAGCCACCGAGCCACCGAGCCACCGAGCCACCGCGCCACCGCGCCACCGAGCCACCGAGCCACCGAGCCACCGAGCCACCGAGCCACCGAGCCACCGAGCCACCGAGCCACCGAGCCACCGAGCCACCGAGCCACCGCGCCACCGCGCCACCGAGCCACCGAGCCACCGAGCCACCGAGCCACCGAGCCACCGAGCCACCGAGCCACCGAGCCACCGAGCCACCGAGCCACCGAGCCACCGAGCCACCGAGCCACCGAGCCACCGAGCCACTGCGCGGTGGACTAGTTGCAGAAATTCTCACTGGTGACTAAGAGTATAAAGTCACACCAGAGGACGTATCAGATGTACGAGAAATCTCGCATGACCACATATCTTGAATCTTTTATATAATGTAATGGAAACTATGCGGCTGTTACTCTTAACCTGCTCAGAACAACTTGTACGATTCCCACCTTACGCTGATGTTCTTGTATAATATGGTGCATCATCGTATGCTGAATTTATTATTGCCATTTCACGTTACATTTTCTTGTTTTTCATCATACGGTATATTGTCTTATTCATATGTTCGTATGCTATCGTCGACAGCAATATGTCAATGCATAATGCCAAACATAATTGATTGAAGTAACGTTATGATAAGGGATGTTACCTACATACCCTGCCAAATCGCATGGTACCCGGAGAGCTGTGTGCAATTCGTGTTGTGTTATTCTTAAAGAATGCCACAAATAGAGTCTCTCGAATTCACATACCACAGCTTCAAAGAACGGTATTTTCTGCGAATACTCGGCTGCGCTTCATAGCACTGCTGCCTAATGCAAAAACAGCAGCTAGCAAGCACTCGCACATTTTTGTCAAATATACAATAACGAAATCACTCTTTTAGTGCAGGAAACACTCCCCGCTCGTCGCGTATGTCTTCTTTATAATCAAAGCCACATTGACGACAACTAAAGTCGACAAGACATAAAGAATCGACTGTTTCTAACCCAGAACCACCGCAACGCTTCACTACACGACGGCCTCTCTGGACCGAAGGAGCATCTCTCGTCAAAAGCAATATCGTCGTTAACGAGACATGATGAAGACACTGAGGCTCAACAGATACTAAGCAGAAACAAGAGTCTTGTCCCAGATACTACAACCGCCGAACGTACCGGAAATGACCTTTCCGTACGACATCAGGCCATCCAAGGAGTTAGGCGCAATAGAAGTTATCTTATTATTATTACACGGACGATGCGGACGTCTAATGCTCAAATGAGGCATCGAAGACACAGCTAGTTACAAACAGGACAAGCAAACCATTGACCACAACGTCGACCACACTGCTTCATGTCTGTATCCAATACACTCAACGTCCATAAAACAATCAAATGGATCAACAACATCAAAGCAACTCCATAGGAAAAAAAATCATAAATAAATAAATAGATGTCGTAGATGTTTGCGTGTACTTAGGTATTACTTAAAAACAAAGGCTTATTTCGTAGATAGGACCAGCTTCTGTCTCGTGGGACTGAGCTTGTCTGAGCTGCTTCGCGTCCGTAAATTGCAAGCATGTCTCCTCGCACGCTTAGTCTCCCGGTTTGCCCGGTACGTTTTGATGTAAATAACAGAACCGCCATAAGATTGTTTCGCCAGGTAATATACCTACGGCAACTATTTGCCAGTGCAAAGGGTCAGAGCTATGCTATTTTATATTTCTTTTGATCATGTCCTTATAAGGACATTTTTGGTCAGCATTTTATGCGTTTACTTTCAATTAACTTCCGGGTGCGACACGCGACTAAAAAGATGCTACACGGGATGTTGGCTTTGGTTTCACCCGGAAATCGCCGATAAAGAAATATAGAGTTGGAACTTATCCCTTATATAATAAAAATGATAACAAAAACAGAGAACATTAATCCACGCTGCGATCAGACACCACGTGGTATGACTAAAAAGATACTAAACATGACAAAAATTATAAAAACTGGACGGATTAATAACCGTGACATAGTCGAATAGGAAATGTCAAAACGAACACTATTTCTAATCCGATCGTTCTATCTCACTTACGTGCGGGGGGAATGTGCCACGTTAAACACTTTGCTCTATCGTGATTATTGTTGCAGGTCGGCATCTTGCCTCGCGGGCGTAGTTCATCAAGTATGATAATTCTCGACGGACAGTCGATCTCCCAAACCAAGATGCATGACCAGATAGCAAGACTGAAGAGAAATAGCGTTTGCATCAGCTATAGCTTGATTGGCAATTCCCAACAGTTTTCACGAACGAATGGGGGAATTTATCCGTAAAACAGATGGAACGTTTCCGCTTGTAATGCATCATTATTACAGAACCTGACTGGTTGTCGATTAAGCGTAACACGATTTTGTTATGGCTGAATTAGAAATAACTGTACAATATTAAATTGCCTATTGTTACACGCTAACCAGGTACATTTAATCTGAGTCGTACGGTCTTAATTGTAATATAAATACTTCTACGATATAGTCAGTAGGCATCGCCCGAAAATGTCCACTCACCTATTAACCTTAGAATGTAAGTTTATTTCTCCATATGTTTTAGAAGCAAACACGTTTGGAGGTTACATTTGCGGAAGTTCTTGCATTAAATATAGGTGACGAATGACGGCAAAACAAAAAATAAGTTGCTCAACGTTATAACGAAGTGTGCGTGCGCGCGTGTGCATGTGCGTGGGTGAGTGCGTTTCTATGTCCAGTTGGTGTTACGAAGTTTTAACAAATCCTCTCCCTCATACTTCCAGGAAAACTAGTTTCCATGCTAATCACCAATCGCTCGCTTGCACGGGACCAAACGCGTTTGCGCGCGGTGCAGTAAAGCAAATCGATCAAGTGAAAACTAGCACACAACAAGTACGTGAATTCCTCGCACAGTTGATCGTCACGTCGATTACTTACAGCAGACTTCTACGTTACATCGTAACACGTTGGAAACAAACCGTGTTTATCCTAGGAGAAAACGCTGGGCCTTCGGTGGGTGTGCCGACCTGGTTGTACTGGCGCTCTGTCAATCCGTGTTTCAACATCTTACGCGAGTTACGTGCAGGAACTAGGAAATATTTAACCGGAAATGCTCCGAACATGGCAATTCCTGGAGTTGTTATCGAACACTCTATGTCCGTTTAGACCTATGAGTCGGCATTTACCGTGTACGTGCGAGCGTATGTGCGTACTTCCCAAAAGAAATTGTGTGTGTGTGTGCGTGCGTGCGTGCCTGCGTGCCTGCGTGCCTGCGCGCGCGTGTGTGTGTGTGTGTGTGTGCGTGTGTGTGTGTGTTGTGTGTTGTGTGTGTTTAAGACATCGCCATTTTGTAGCGTCTGAAACTACGCCTAAGCCTAGAAACTGGGGTATTCGGCAATATATGGTAGACGCTGAATAGCAGGTTATAGGTCCTTGTGGAGAAACATATATCGCGGTCCATGTTGCGTGATGTGATATAACTAGTTTGGTCTCTCCAACATTGCTGTATTTCCTGTGTGTGTGTGTGCGTGCGTGTGCGTGCATCCGTGTGTGTGTTTGCGTGTGCGTGTGAGTGTGAGTGCGTGTGAGTGTGAGTGTGTGTGTGTGTGTGTGTGTGTGTGTGTGTGTGTGTGTGTGTGTGTGTGTGTGTGTGTGTGTGTGTGTGTGTGTGTGTGTGTGTGTGTGTGTGTGTGTGTGTGTGTGTGTGTGTGTGTGTGTCTGTGTGTGTGTGTGTGTGTGTGTGTGTGTGTGTGTATGTGTGTGTGTGTGTGTGTGTGTGTGTGTGTGTGTGTGTGTGTGTGTGTGTGTGTGTGTGTGTGTGTGTGTGTGTGTGGATGTGTGTATGTGTGTGTGTGTGTGTGTGTGTGTGTGTGTGTGTGTGTGTGTGTGTGTGTGTGTGTGTGTGTGTGTGTGTGTGTGTGTGTGTGTGTGTGTGTGTGTGTGTGTGTGTGTGTGTGTGTGTGTGTGTGTGTGTGTGTATGTGTGCGTATGTGTGCATGTGTGATGGCGTACGGGTGTGTGGATGTGTGCAGTATTGTTCATCCGTGTGTACGAGTTTGTTCAGATCACTTGTACTATCCATCTTTCTGTATGGCTGTGAGACGTGGACACTGCATGCCCATACAGAGACAAAAATTAACGCTTTCGAGACCAAGTGCTCAACGAAGCTGCTTCATATCTCCTACAGGGAACATAAGACCAATGAATATGTGCTGAGCAAGACCAAATCCCTGATGAACCCACAAGAACATCCACTGGCAGATGTCAAGAGAAGAACACTGACATGATTCGGGCAGAAAACAAGACATGTCAACCTCCCGAAAACGATTCATCGGGATACCGTGGAGGGCAGACGCCGCCGCGGACGGCAGAGAAAATGTTGGTTTAACAATGTCAAGGAGTGGACGGCCCTCTCCGTGCCAGAGCCTTCTGACCATAGCCACGGACAAACAAGAATGGCTAAACATCACAGCTACAGCGTCGCTTATGCCCCCCCCCCCCGACGACCTAGTCGGTTAAGGGACTAAATAAGTAAGTAAGTAAGTAAATAAATAAGTACGTAAGTGTGCGAGTACATGTGTATGCGTGCGTGTGTGCATATTATGTATGATAGAAAGACATTAATTCGATGTATGTAGAACAAAACGCTGATATCAGAAAACGATGATTCACCTACTACGAGAATAACCGTGTCGTGCGCGTAATAACCATTTAAGATCGACACCTCCAATTAGCGGCTCACTGCTGTCGTAACAAAGAAGAACCAGTGTCAAGGTTCATCTTGTGGACACCCACTCATGACAAAGACAAACAGAGGGAAACGGAGAAAAAAACATACACTAAGCTAGTCTGTGAAAACATCGACGTTTGACGTAGCTGACCTTCCTTCCCTGATGAACAGTCGACTCATATGGAAATGGCTCATCCTTGCCCGGCTTCGGCCGACCAATTACGATGATGACAATAATAATTTATTCGTTTTTATGTAATGCTTTTTATCTCTCATCTTTATGCCCGCCAGAGTAATTTCTGAACGAACTCTTGTGCATAAAATAAATGCACGCATCCCACGCAAGTTGACCCACTAAAACGACAGAAATTGAATCGATAAACGTTTAGAACTGCATTTGGCACCTATATTTCAGCAAAGCCCAGCAGCTATATCGGTTCGCAAATTAATCCGTTTTCTGTGAGAACTGTATTGTAAATGTAACGGCATCGCCGAGCGGCAAGTACCGAATGCATGCAGATTCGATAATCATAGCGAGATCTCGCCACACGCCCACGCAACGGCTCGTCTCTGAGATGTCACCTGTCTCTCACTTGCTCGTCTCAACGCGTGACATAAGTGGGTAAAAAGCAGTGATTTGATAAAACTGCCACTACTGGAAATTGGCTGATGGTGTCTTAATCATAACAAGGTTACACTATGAACGTCCAGGCTGTCTAAGATTAAATGAAAGGGCTGGTATGTACAGACGGATTGATAATAGTAAATATCACTTATTATCATAAGCAACAAAGCACACCAAAGGAAGCTGTCATTACCATTTAAGTATTTTGATTTCACTTGTTTTAACTGTTGAGGTCAACCATTCGTTTTGCCATATAAACTAAATTTCTGGTTTCTTATCAGCAGCTTTTAAGAAATTGGTCACGCAAATTGATTTTATAAGTATACCTATTCCTATAGTATGTCTCTAAATGTATCTACGCCTTTGCCTGTTGTAAGACATATGTTCGGTACGCATTTTAAGTTGTTGATTGTTGAGAATAACCCTTTTGATAGTCAATAACGCGCTATTCAACATTCTGAAATAAAAAACGCACCCACCTTTACTTTTGACTATGTTCTGATGAGAAACCGGAAATTTATTTTATATGGGCTTACGTGAATATGTACGTACCCCACCCTGTCGACATAGCTAAAGCTTTACTTTAATAATAATAATAGATAGCATAATAATAAGGTACATTATTTTGCGCGTAAATCCTCGGAACGAAGCTCAGAGGCGCATCAAAACAAAAGTGTTAGCCAATCTCAAAATGGATAGTCCCTCAATATTTTAGGTGTGTGTGTGGAGGGGGGGCTGGAGAAAGGAGATAATCTTCACCACGTTTCAAAGCCAGTGTAATATTTAAACCCTACGCTAGTCGCCTCATGAAACGGTGACTGCAGACCGTCGCGAATGACGTATTGCATTGTATTACGTAAGACAATATGAATTCCTAGCTGCAAATTATAACTAGCATCCATGTAGACTCCACTACGGCTGATGCAATAGTGTTATTGTTGTGTGAACGAGTATGCATACAGAGGGTTAGTTGTATAGATAAGCTTCGTCCGTCGCCCCATTGTTGGCCTATATCCACCTGCAATGATTGGCCTACTTCAACCGATCTTCCTGTTCACGTTCACACGCTTTTGACTCTGACATTATTATTGTCTCCTCTCGCTTTGGATGTTCTATATAGTATTCGTGGGCATCAGTTTCAAAATAGTGGTTGTCATTGTGGTTGTAGCCTATTCATTGCTGTTCCTCTCAGGTAATGACGTTATACGGTTAACTAAACCGATTGTTCGATTTGCGTTAGTGTTTAGTGGTTGGCACATGGTGCATCACAAAATTACAACGTGTACACAACTGCTTAGCAACGGTTGTGAATCATTCTCCGTGGTGTTTTCACTCTATACCAGTTTTCATTGGCTTCCTGTCAGACACCGTACCAATTTAAATATCAGTACCATTACCTACCAGGCACTTTCGTGTTAGCAACCAGCAAGTTTACATTCATTGGTTACTTCTGCAAGAAACAATATCTAGTTACGAACATCCTCTTCTGATTTCCTTTTCATTCCTACAGTCAAAAAGTCATCTCTTTGGAATATGCTCCCTATCAATGTTAGATCAGCTTAACATATTACACAATTACGCCGGCACTTAAAAACGTACCTTTATACGTTCTTACCTTAATATCTTATCCAAATAGCTACATCAGCAATGACCAAACTCAGTAAGGCATGGATAAGCATTTACATCAACTTTCCAACTAAGATCAGTCTCCATCCTGCTCTATGGCTGCGAAAGTTGAACATTGACGACTGCAATGACGAAGAAGATACAGGCGTTTGAGACCAAGCGCTTCAGACGCCTGCTGCACATATCTTCGGCCGAGCACAAGACCAATGACTTTGTCCGAACACGGATCACTGCCCTGGCAGGTCCACAGGAGCCACTCCTCGCAACAATGAAGAGGAGAAAGTTGGCATGGTACGGCCATGTCACACGCCACGACTGCCTTGCCAAGACAATCATGCAGGGCACTCTTGAGGGCAGCAGACGGAGAGACAGGCAAAGAAAAACCTGGATGGACAACATACGGGAGTGGACCGACCTTGACGTCCAAACGCTACTGAGACTTGCATTAGATCGTCCCTGCTGGAGAGCATTCGCTACGATTGCGTCCCTCATCTCTCCCCTACGACCAGAACGGTCAGTAATTGCCCAAGTTGAGCACCGAGACCGTCTCAAGGTTTGTTTGCTCATCCACCATAACTCTCAACTTGAATACAACTGATCGATTTTGAGACTGATCAACCCTTTTGTTTTGATGCGTCTCTGACCTTGGTGTCCAAGGATTTGGGAGCAACAATAATTATTATCATTATTATTACGAACAGGAAGCTGCATACCGGGAACCACCGATACTGTTGTCTGTGTCTCATCTCATGGTTTCGTCGTATGTTCAGTGTTTTCTATTAAATCCACGGAAGTGACGTAATTGTCACGGAGCGCCATTGTCGCTCATTGCTGGCTGCAAAGTGAAATTACCAGAGGATATATTTCTGGATTAACCCGGATAACGACTGCAATGAAGCAAATAAGGAAAAATATTGAAGAAACTTGGAACGACCACAGCTTCTATCGACGATGTAAGTTGAACCATTAGTGAAATTATATTTAGTAATCACCTCTACCACAACTTCACGCTGGGTCGACCAGTATCCATGGGAATTAGTTCACCACCAATCTCTATCTCTTCTCCCCATTTTTTCTTCTGTCCCTCCCCCCCCCCCCTCTCTCTCTCTCTCTCTCTCGTATCTCCCTGTCTATATCTGTCTGTCTGTTTGTCTGTCTGTCTGTCTCTCTTTCTCTCTTTCTCTCTCTCTCTTTCTCTCTCTCTCTCTCTCTCTCTCTCTCTCTCTCTCTCTCTCTCTCTCTCTCTCTCTCTCTCTCTCTCTCTTTCTCTCTCTCTCTTTCTCTCTCTCTCTCTCTCTCTCTCTCTCTCTCTCTCTCTCTCTCTCTCTCTCTCTCTCTCTCTCTCTCTCTCTCTCTCTCTCTCTCTCTCTCTCTCTCTCTCTCTCTCTCTCTCTCTCTCTCTCTCTCTCTCTCTCTCTCTCTCTCTCTCTCTCTCTCTCTCTCTCTCTCTCTCTCTCTCTCTCTCTCTCTCTCTCTCTCTCTCTCTCTCTCTCTCTCTCTCTCTCTTTCTCTTTCTCTCTCTCTCTCTATCGCCCATAATTCACCCTCGTTGTGTTATTTTTATTTCTATCTTATCTTATCTGCCTGCCTGTCTGCCCTGTTTGTCTATATGTCTGTCAATCAATCAATCACTCGGTCAGTCAGTCCGTCTTTCGTTCTCTGTGTGTGCGTGCACACGCATATGCGTTTATTTTTGTATGCACTTCGCACAAAACGGTGATCATGTTGATCACATTTGACCACACGTTCACCGCAAAATACCTCAAATCATGTGTTACGTGCATACATTTGAAGACAGAACAATGACGCCAAGAAAACCACCACGTATATAATACGTGTAGTAATAGTATGTGTCTAACAAGCCGTGAGTAGTAATCAAGCGTAGACCGTCGTATCGTCGAACATTATACGCTGAGTAGATTGCGTCCCCCAAGTGCTGCATGAACCGCGTTTAGTGCACATCGCCAACGCCTTCGAATAACGCCTGAGTGCCCACGACATTAAGCGCATTCGCCAGACTAACCACTATTAAAATGACCACTTCCTGCTAAGGTAAGCAGCACACCATTTGTAACTCTCTGTAGGTGACCTGTGATCAGGTTTGAACCCAACTTCTGGATAAGGTAATATAGGTTGCATTTTCATCAAAGATTTCAAAGCACAATCTCATCAGCCCGATGGTCGTCTAAGTAGAGACGCGATTGAGGAGAACCGAATACACCCGTGAACTTAGTATTGCGTTACGAATAGCGGTAAGGTTTTCTAGGAAAACTGAAGTGTGTGCGGAGTGAAGACGATTGCTGCGTCAACGAGAAATATTGCTGACTTCGCGTACTTGTCGGCAAAAGGTATTTCTGGAATATCGTCTTTCACGTGACTGCTTTACTGGAACTGTTTTAGTGATGTCCATTCTTCGCCTGTGTCTGTGTCGCGTGTGTTTCGTGTGTGTGCGTGAGGGCGTGTGTGTGCGTGTGTGTGCGTGTGTGTGCGTGTGTGTGCGTGTGTGTGCGTGTGTGTGCGTGTGTGTGTGTGTGTGCGCGTGTGTGTGCATGCGTGCGTGCGTCTGCTCTGTCTGTACGTTACGTTTGTTTGTCTGTGAGGTGTACTTTTGGCGTGCATTTGCCTTTTATTGTATATAATATCAAACGAATCGGCACTGATGCATTTCATTTTTTTATAATGGACTAAACACGTGTGCTCGTATTCGTCAGTCACTCAACCGTTGTTCCATGTTTCACAGTACATCAATAACACCGCAAAAAGCGCACCACAAACAATCGATTCCATAAGGCGATATATCCATGACACTTGGATGCATTCATGGAGAGTCCCCCACGAATCTGCGAACAAAAAGCTATGCTAAGATACGTCCTGTCACGTGACACATAACGTCACGATCACGTACGTATTAATTACGGAACATTTACTTTCGCTGTTGCGGGTTGGTTCCGGTCACTAACCTATCCCGTGTCGAAGAAAATACATGGAATATTGTTCTCTTGCACATGTAAAGCTGAACATATCTTTGCTGCAGCGAAAATAAGGTTGTCTAATAATGGAATGGATATCTACCGACCGTGTTAAAACCCACAAAAACAATTGGTAACCGTATTAAATCGATATATTGGTAATATTACACGGGTCGCACCGACGTTTTTTATTTGGTAAACGTAATCACAGTTAATGCTTTGCTAATGGTAATCAAACATACGGGAACAGATGAGACCGCGATGTGACGTCATACTCCTCTCTACTAGGATTGCTTCAGCTGACACACGACGACCTAACATAGCACTGCAATTGTACTGACCTATCAACGGAGCATTTGTAGCATGTATTATGGGGTGAAGCCGGCTGCAAAAATGCATCTCGTTAATGGCATGCTTTACGAATTACAGTCACATCTAAGAAATACTCTGCTGCAACGTTTCGAAATATAAGGGTTAGTAGTAATAGGGGTGGTGTACCGCGTATGGTGTCGCGCCCCTGCGGAAATCCCATGTTAAGAGATAGGGATTTCCGCAGGGGCGCGACTTTTTGTCTCATAGACCGCGCCCGGGTTAAAGATAGAGATTTTTAACATGGGAAAGATAGGGGTTCCCCCAAATCTTGTAAACGACTTCTCACATACTGCTCCCGGGTTAAAGATAGGGATTTTAACTTGGGAGAGATAGGGATTCCTCCAAAACTGGTAAACGAGAAATCTCGTTTACAAATTCCTCCCGATTTGCTCCGAAAACGGTTTTCGAGATACGGATTTTGCGCATTACCACTCCCGGGTTAAAGATAGGGATTTTTAACGTGGAAGAGATAGAGGTCCCCCCGGAAATGGTTTTCGAGATTACGCAAAGCACAGACCGGGGCAATCCCATGTTAAAGCATAGGCCATTTTTATCGCAAAGGTATCCGACCACTTTTTGGGTTTTTATCCCATGTTAAAGCATAGGCCATTTTTATCCTATATTAAAGGATAGGAGCTATTGTCGTAAACGTATCCGACCAATTTTCGAATTTTAACCTATGTTAAAGGATAGGCCATTTTTATCGCAAAGGTATCCGACCACTTCGAATTTTCACCCCGGGTTAAAGCATAGGGATTTTTAACCCCATGTTAAAGCATAGGCCATTTTTATCGCAAAGGTACGCGACCACTTTTTTGAATAAAATAACATATACCGAACACCATTTGAACAGGCTACTCACGTGATTGATTGACCCGGAGGCCGATGCTTCGCAAAGGGTCCGACTCGTTATTTGTTTGACGATGACACGTCGAAAATGTGGTGTTATAATAAGGCGTTATGTATAACAAAGGGCTTATAAATTCAACGGAGAACGTTTTGTCTGAAGTAATGTATACGAAATGTAGATTACATATAGGACTATGTTATATCAGAGCCTATAGCCTAATTTTTTCGAACAGAGCGACCATTTTGGAATTAGCTGCCAAATGTAGGGGTACTTCCCAAATTCGTGCGTCTTGGTTTGGCCATTAGCGCCAACCTAGCGGATTTTTGCGAACTAAATTCACCTGGCGGATAGGTCGTGAACTACAAGTGGTACCACCTGACGGATAAGTTGTGAACTAAATGTAGGAGTACTGCCCAAATTCGTGTCTCTTGCACGCTTGCGTGCAATAGAGCCCCGTGACGGATACATCATGAACCACAAACACCACTTTATGTGACGTCATGATGCAGTGACATCGTTAAAACTCTGCAGTCTGTGCTTTTGAATTTTCTACTCTACAATCTGTGATCTTTCGACACGCCCACGTGAACTTTATGTTCTGTTGAACATTTTGGAAGATGAACAACATGACTAGTGATAACGTCCGACAAGGGATTTTGCTACCGAAGGCGCAGCCTTCTCCGGCTATGGGACCACTCGACCTTTCGACCCAGACAATCAACCCGGACCAACAGCCAACGACCAGTTCAACGACCAGTTCAACGACCAGTTCGACGACCAGTTCAACGACCAGTCCGATGACCAGTTTGTCGAGCAAAACAATTTCGTCTCTGTCATCAGCTCCGGCAACCAACCCAACCATCAACCTGACCCCACCACCTCCGACGAAGCGTCAGAAGCTTCACGAGATTTCGGATGACACATCACACGAGACTACGGATGTCACATCACACAAGATTACGGATGACACATCACGCGTTATGTCACAAGATTACGGATGACACATCACAAGTTATGTCACAAGATTACGGATGACACATCACACGTTATGTCACGAGACTACGGATGTCACATCACACGAGAGTACGGCCGAGACAAGAGATATGCCACGAGACTACGGATGACACATCACATGAGACTCAGACCAACTAGTTGCGTAAACGAAACAGAAACTTAGCCGATTACGCTACACGAATCGAACTATAGACACGAGTTGTACAAACGAAACAGAAACTTAGTCGATTACGATACACGAATCGAACTATAGACACGAGTTGTACAAACGAAACACGAAACTTAGCCGAACACGTGACACGAATTGAACTCAGACCAACTAGTCGGACAAACGAAACACTTTAGTTTGACCAACACGCTGCACAAAGTTGTCAATTCGACGTGTTATCGCGTCAATTCCTTTCCTTTTCAGGAAAATAGACGTGTTATCGCATCAATTCCTTTCCTTTTCAGGAAAATAGACGTGTTATCGCGTCAATTCCTTTCCTTTTCAGGAAAATAGACGTGTTATCGCGTCAAATCCCTCCGTTTTCAGGAAAATAGACGTGTTATCACGTGACATCTCTATCAAATACGAGTCAAGAGACGAGACTATGACCGAGATGTGTCACGAGACTGCGGATGACACGAGACAAGAGACGAGACTATGACCGAGATGTGTCACGAGACAAGAGACGAGACTATGACCGAGATGTGTCACGAGACTTCGGATGACAAGAGACGAGACTATGACCGAGACGTTTCAAGAGACTTCGGATGACACATCACACGAGAGTACCGACGAGACAAGAGATGCCGCGAGACTACGGATGACCCGAGACAAGAGACGAGACTATGACCGAGATATGTCACGAGACTTCGGATGACACGAGACAAGAGACGAGACTATGACCGAGACGTGTCACGAGACTTCGGATGACACATCACACGAGAGTACCGACGAGACAAGAGATGCCGCGAGACTACGGATGACACGAGACAAGAGACGAGACTATGACCGAGATATGTCACGAGACTTCGGATGACACGAGACAAGAGACGATACTATGACCGAGATGTGTCACGAGACTTCGGATGTTTTGCTCGACAAACTGGTCCGGGTTGATTGTCTGGGTCGAAAGGTCGAGTGGTCCCATAGCCGGAGAAGGCTGCGCCTTCGGTAACAAAATCCCTTGTCTGACGTTATCACTAGTCATGTTGTTCATCTTCCAAAATGTTCAACAGAACATAAAGTTCACGTGGGCGTGTCGAAAGATCACAGATTGTAGAGTAGAAAATTCAAAAGCACAGACTGCAGAGTTTTAACGATGTCACTGCATCATGACGTCACATAAAGTGGTGTTTGTGGTTCATGATGTATCCGTCACGGGGCTCTATTGCACGCAAGCGTGCAAGAGACACGAATTTGGACAGTACTCCTACATTTAGTTCACAACTTATCCGTCAGGTGGTACCACTTGTAGTTCATGACCTATCCGCCATGTGAATTTAGTACGCCAAAAATCCGCTAGGTGGCGCTAATGGCCAAACCAAGACGCACGAATTTGGGCAGCACCCCTACATTTGGTAAGGGAAAAAATCCGCTAGGTGGCGCTACCGGTCATACTATTTTCGTTCCGAATAATTCCGCTAGGTGGCGCTAATGGTCAAACCAAGACGCTCGAAGTGAGTGAGTGAACAGATACGAAGGGCTAATTCCAAAATGGTCGCTCTGTTCGAAAAAATTAGGCTATAGGCTCTGATATAACATAGTCCTATATGTAATCTACATTTCGTATACATTACTTCAGACAAAACGTTCTCCGTTGAATTTATAAGCCTTTTGTTATACATAACGCCTTATTATAACACCACATTTTCGACGTGTCATCGTCAAACAAATAACGGGTCGGAACCTGGGCGAAGACTCGGCCTCCGGGTCAATCAATCACGTGAGTAGCCTGTTCAAATGGTGTTCGGTATGTGTTATTTTATTCAAAAAAGTGGTCGCGTAACTTTGCGATAAAAATGGCCTATGCTTTAACATGGGGTTAAAAATCCCTATGCTTTAACCCGGGGTGAAAATTCAAAAAGTGGTCGGATACGTTTACGACAATAGCTCCTATCCTTTAATATAGGATAAAAATGGCCTATGCTTTAACATGGGATAAAAACCCAAAAAGTGGTCGGATACCTTTGCGATAAAAATGGCCTATGCTTTAACATGGGATTGCCCCGGTCTGTGCATTGCGTAATCTCGAAAACCATTTCCGGGGGGACCCTTATCTCTTCCACGTTAAAAAACCCTATCTTTAACCCGGGAGTGGTAATGCGCAAAATCCGTATCTCGAAAACCGTTTTCGGAGCAAATGGGGAGGAATTTGTAAACGAGATTTCTCGTTTACCAGTTTTGGAGGAATCCCTATCTCTCCCATGTTAAAAATCCCTATCTTTAACCCGGGAGCAGTATGTGAGAAGTCGTTTACAAGATTTGGGGGAACCCCTATCTTTCCCATGTTAAAAATCCCTATCTTTAACCCGGGCGCGGTCTATGAGACAAAAAGTCGCGCCCCTGCGGAAATCCCTATCTCTTAACATGGGATTTCCGCAGGGGCGCGACACCATACGCGGTACACCACCCCTATTACTACTAGGGTTATTTGTCTATCCGCTCTCGTTCTTGTTTCACAGTTGTTTCCGCTAACTCAGCTGTTTGAGTGAATCAAATAAAGTCAAATGAAATTACATAAAATCAAATAATTTGTTTGGCAACATCAAAAACATAACAGTATTCACAAAAACGTTTTTTTAATGAAGTTGTGTTTCATGGTGGCCACTTGGCATGTTAGATGCCGTGTTCCTGTGACCCCACATACATAAACTACAATGTATAGATAACATATATATATATATATATATATATATATATATATATATATATATATATATCCGTAACGTACACGATTATATTACATGACGCGTCTGTATGTCTGTATGACACAGGACTGAGAGTGCGATGGAGAAAAAAACGTATTATAGAAAATTACTTTTAGAAAACAATTGTAAGAGATATGTCCGAATGCAAACGTAGATATAAAAAAAATCTTGAATTCATGGCTAATTACGGTGGTGGATATAATCTACGAATAGTCTACGCGCAGTCGAGATGGAGTTCGAATAAACAGGTCAGACGGGGGTGCTCAAAGTGTAAAGCGCTTTGAGCTGTCCTGAACTGGATTCCACTCTATATAAGAAATTACCTTTACCATTTTTATAATGTTATTTTATAATGGGATGTAGTTCAACATTATTTGGAATATTTCTACCATTGTAGTTTTTGTATCAACATGGCAGCGATACACGTAGGTACAAAAGGTAAATATACATGTTCTTATATGGCGCGGAGTCTAGTTTTTCTAACTGCTCAAAGTGTTTACTCTTTACATATAATATATGTGAAATATAATTAGATATATCCAAGAACGGTAACTGATTGCATATATCTTGCGAAACGTGTATTAATCGTCGTATTGATAAACTTACATAAATATGTCGGTCAACACGGTTTAGTGTGGCCAAATCACGGTATAACATTCGGCAATCAGCAATCGACAAAGGTGAGTGCGTCGTGACCTTTCATCATAGCTCAAATCAGGAGTGGCCTGAGTCAAGATCTAGGTCGCAGTGTGTAGATGTATTATTCTTTAGGTCGCAGTGTGTATATGTATTACTCTTTATGTCGCAGTGTGTAGATGTATTACTCTTTAGGTCGCAGTGTGTAGATGTATTACTCTTTAGGTCGCAGTGTGTAGATGTATTACTCTTTAGGTCGCAGTGTGTAGATGTATTACTCTTTAGGTCGCAGTGTGTAGATGTATTACTCTTTAGGTCGCAGTGTGTAGATGTATTATTCTTTAGGTCGCAGTGTGTAGATGTATTACTCTTTATGTCGCAGTCTGTAGATGTATTACTCTTTAGGTCGCAGTGTGTAGATGTATTACTCTTTAGGTCGCAGTGTGTAGATGTATTACTCTTTAGGTCGCAGTGTGTAGATGTATTACTCTTTAGGTCGCAGTGTGTAGATTTATTACTCTTTAGGTCGCAGTCTGTAGATGTATTACTCTTTAGGTCGCAGTGTGTAGATGTATTACTCTTTAGGTCGCAGTGTGTAGATGTATTACTCTTTAGGTCGCAGTGTGTAGATGTATTACTCTTTAGGTCGCAGTGTCTATGCATGTTACTCTTTTAAAAACACACATACTTTAACTGTACAATGCGACACATTGCCGCCCAAATAACTACGACACAGATCGCTTGTGTAAACCAGCCATAGTTCGTATATCCACGCGCGCGCGCGCGCGCACACACACACACACACACACACACACACACACACACACACACACACACACACACACACACACACACACACACACACACACACACACACACACACACACACACACACACACACACACACACACACACACACACACACACACACACACACACACACACACACACACATTACGCACCCACTTGTTGGAATCTCCAGTGGAAAAAAATAGGATTCGAATCTTCTTTCGAAGTATTTTTACAATATGGTTCATTACACAATCGCTGTGTGTTGGAATGAACTAGAGTGTATAGACGATAAAGAATAAAGACCCGTTTACACGAACGATTTGTTCGAGTACGTCGTACGACACAGTGCCACCACTAGTTACTATTTCAAAAACACGCACTAACAACTTTGCCTCAACAATCGATATCGCGAGGGTTTTAAACGAACAATACGTTCGGTTATATCATACCGCACCCTGTATGACGTAGGCCTAAATGGACATAAACCGCTCGTCTATAAGGGTATTTTGTCGCATTGAGCATTTCAATATAAGGACTGGATATCGTACTATATGAGAGACCTCTACTTATTCACATGCACACAAATGTAGGTTCTGTACGCACGCACGCACGCACGCACGCACCGCACGCATACACGCACACACACGCACGCACGCACACGTCTTGAATGGAAACCGCTTTGTTGCATTTTCCACACATGTTTTCGAGTTGGCAGTATTTCTGTAAATAATGAATAATCTAAATCTTACGATGATACCCTGGGAATACGACGAATTTAATATCACCACAAGATACATACATCACTATCCAAAATTAAGCTCAGAACGCAGTCTCGGTAATCATATAACGCGCTTATTACACGACATCACGCACTACAGAGACCGCAAGCAACGCGTTGACTGACACACACCACGTACACATTAGACAGAATTGTCACTCCAACCTTTTGATATAATATTATACCTTCTTCTCCAGGTGCCATATAGCTGCACGATTCATCATTAACAGGTAATCATGCTCCGTTCTTCTTTGGTTTGGTGAAGTTGGTGATCATGGCGTTCCATACAATTCTGTCGTTTGCCGTGATAAGCAGCTGGATGTCATTTGCTAGTCTTCAAACCAATCTTTTGACTATTAAAGACATACCATAGTATCGCAGGCAGCGCAACTGTAGCGTGTAGTGGCACTGGCATTAACTAGCTCAATGACGTAATGTGATTGTCAATTCAAAATGGAAGGCGGAAACGCTGACGGAGTGGTACAATCTGTTTGTAGGCATGACAACGTCATTGTTGTGTACGTAATTTCACGTGTGAACTTGTGTAATGTAGCATGCCAGGCATGAGCAATTTGTATAGACAAGGAAAATAGAAATTCATTCTCCGATTAATTTCATGCCCCACGGATTAAAATTTTATACGGTGACCTATGATTTCTGGTTGACATTCCAGTAAAAAATAGCCATCTTTGTAATATGTCAAAATTTCAAGATGGTGTAATGACTTTTAAGGAATGTAATAAATAAAAAACTAAATAAATGTCAAAATATTTTTTTTATTATATTTTAAACACCAATATTAATTGTCATCTTTGTTGCATTGTAGAAAAATGTATCTTTCATATAATTGATAGATGTCAGGCATGAGAAATGTGTCTAGACAAGGAAACATAGAGATGGTGATTATTAGATACCTGTATTCAATTTTAAAGAATATAATTAATAAATTTAAAAATATGAAAAAATGTAAAATTAATCTTATTTAATTATACTGTAAACTCCCATGCTAATCGTTATCTTTGTTGCATTGTAAACAGGTGTCTCTTTCGTATAATTAGAAAATGTCAGGCACGAGAAATGTGTCTAAACAAGGAAAAAAAAGAGATGCATTCTCCCATTCACGTTATACCACGTGGACAAACATCTAGCACGGTGACCTATGATTTTTTGTTGACATTCCAGTTATACACGGCCATCTTTATAATATTATGTCAAAATTTCAAGATGGTGTAATGACTATTAGATACCTGTATTCAATTTTAAATAAAATAATCATTAAATGTAACTAAAATATAGTTTAGTTGTATTTTAACATTTAGTACGGTGACCATTGACTTTTATTATGAAATTTCATTAACACATAGACATCTTTATAATATGTGAAAATGTCTAGAGGGTATAACGACTTTTAAATTTTCATCGAATACTATAGTTTGTCTTTAAGTGTTAATCGACGCCTTCCACTACCGTTATTTCATTCGATAGTTACGCACTAATACTAACGGTTTGGTCAATCTGATTGTTTCGTAATACGTCCTGGAAATCATCTTTCTCCTTCTTCTTGTTGTTTCCAACAGTTGTCTTTGTTTGCCTGAAATTCGTAGAACGTCTTCTTTTCTTACGCGTCATATTGTATTCTCATGAGAGAAAAAAAACAAATACGTTGTTGCGAATCTACTTTCCATACGCGTATTCATCATCCAAGATTATCTCCGTATTACAATACAATTGCACCACGAATACATCTAACATCTGCAATCAGGTATTCTTTGCACTTCATAACTGTGCCTTATCGTGTATAGCCAACATCCTTCGCTCCTTGTGTATGCATCCTCCCCAAAGCCTCAACAAAAATCCGAGTACGAAGACTGACATCGTCATGTATCACCATCGTCACAAAGAAGATATTGTAGAAGTCTTATTCTGAGAACCGCGACATGGAATGGTTGGATCAAGAAACAAGACATTCGTAGAACTCCTTGATGTGGACACGGGGCTAGATAATATGACTGCGATACAGACGGCAAAGGATAACCAGGATATCTGGGCAAATATTTACGTGAAACAGATAACGTTTGGGAGAAGACGGACGAGACGGAACGGATTAGTCGATGCCACTACGATGATGATGAAGATAATGATGATGATGATTAGATCCCTCAAGTTTTGGGGGATCTGCATGCATATAGAGCCTACTTGGTCCTACATACTTGAAGCAGAGCAAAGCATTATGCGATATTAATGTCACACCTATGCATTTGTGATTCGAAATTATGGCACTTCAACATGGCGGAAATGGCAACCATGTGTTTGACGCTGTCTCGTTGCAACAACTAGCTTAGATCGAAGCAAGTTATGGTCGCGCAAAATGCGTTCATCAAGCGCTTGTGTACGCCAAATGATACAAACAATTTGTCTGTCATTAGTCTTGACGCGAAAACTAAACAAAAGCGAAGATCCTACGCGATGCACGGGTAGGGCTGTCCAGGTATACAACGACTTCTTCAGCACAACTAATCTCCGTTATATACTGTTAACTAATTAATGAACACGATGCGTCTGCGATTTGACTAGGTGCTAAACCCGCAATACGTATGGCAATACGCGTTAACGGTCATTCACATGCATTCTTAATGCTTATTAACCGCCGTACGCCAGCTGACGTGACCACAATACGCCTCGCCGACATGCGAATGGTGGACGTTAAAACTGTGATCAATTTGAAACCTCGATCCTACCAGTAACTCGAGGCGGTGTCAAAGGGAGGCAGTCCGTTCCTCTACCGGAATTAGCCAGCATAGTCATTTGTAACAGTCTGCTGTCTTGAACGTGGGGAAATGGGACATCGTTGAACATCAAAGGGTATTGCGGTTACCTCAGACCGCCTCGGCATTATTGCCAATAATACTTGTTTTGAAAATGGGTGTTTTGTTTACCGTTTAAACACGCTTCGGGGGCGTGTCTTTCAAATTGCGAACGTTGTCACGGGCTTACACGATTTGGCGGGCAGTGTACCTTCAACGTAGTTACCATAGTCTCAAAGGGACGTAGTCTGAACATCAAAGGGTATAGCAGTTAACTCAGCCCGACTCGGCCTTATTGCCAATAAAGCTTGTTTTGAAACTGGATGGTTTGTTTACTATTTAAACATATACCCGTGGTCGTACCTTCAGATTGCGACCGATGTTATGGGCATACTAAGCCCAATTTGACAGGCAGTATACCTTCAACATGGTTAGCATAATCCTAAGAACATTGTATTAATTGATGAATGAAAAACTAGGAAGAGACGGCGTCCTTTTAAAGTTGCATTCTGTGTTTTCTTTTCTTTTTTCTTTCATTATTAAATGCGTTTAAGAAGATGATTGAACAACATGACCAATATACACCTATTTGATCATACTTGCTACTGTGTGTCTTACCTTGCAATTTGGAATGTTATTCAATATATTATGCTTTTGCAAAATTCGCCACGTTCGGCCAGCAGAAGAATAAACGTGTGACCCGCGGACACAATTGGTCACTTTTTTGTGCCGTTTTATCTTAAAATTGCATATTATGTTAATATGTTTACACGAAGTTGCGGAAAGTATATAAAATATTTGGGACACATGTGTTCACTTGCAAGTTTGTCTTTAAAAGATGGGCGATCTCAGTGTGTAACTTTAACCTGCAGCTGCATATATCGCGATATTAATGCCCATGACCGTATGGTAGCGTTGTTCCGTCTAATACGACGTGCGTTTGCAAATGTGGAACATAACAATAAATAATGAGGCGTTTATTGCAACGCCGCACGCTAGTAATAATTAAATGGGCGCATTGGTGTTATCAAGACAGTGTCACAAACGAGGCATGACAAACACCACAAAAGCTATTTGATATTTTTTAAGGTGCAGCAATACCAAAAGGATAAAATTGTTCCAAACAAATAAATATTAATTTACATCATATTAAATTAGATAAGTAAGATAAGTATACGCTTCACACATATATATTATGTTGTTATATACTATTACAATGCAATTACATATATTTCCAACTGAATATGATAATAATTACGTTGCTAATTGGGTATTGATATTTATGTAATTAATTTTCTCTTGGTGTGTTTTTCTGTTTTGTTTGAATTCTTCTGACGTTAAAGCTGATTCAACTAGCCTCGTTTCCCCTACTAATGTCGTGAACATTGGCTGGACGTAAACAAGATACAATAAATTATGTTGGGCAGGTATGACGGCAGACAAGTTAGTACCAAAAAATGGCGAACAAGGAAATGGAAATTATTTCTCATTATGGCATAGACCCTGTATTTGCTGAAATGAATAGTTCATACTGTTATTACTTTCCAAGCTTCGCACGGGGAAAAACACTTTCTGAATAAAGTATCATCTATGCCAATGGATATATATTTCAATCGCAGTGAGCGGTCCAAAGATCCTGCACACCCATCCCCCAATCGTTTGCAGTACCCCCGTTTCGTACACACAAATATTACTGTTGGCAAATTCTCAAAATCTCCAACATTTAAATTGCGCCCCCTCCAACAATTCATTGAATCCGAAACATAGCAGCACTTCAAGGTTAGCAAGAATAATTGAAGATGACACAACATCTACAGGTCTATTCAACCCTTAAAAACACATACCATAAACGGTAATTTGGAAAAGCAAAACCCGTATCCAGAAGCTTTCATGGTGCCTGTTTGCCTGCTGGACATGGCTTTATTGTGTCATAATAATATATTCCTCCACTTCTATGTTATAATAATGTTTGTAGGTATTTAGTATAATTTCAACGTCAGTAGATCCTGCGCATCTATCGCTTAGTTTATGTAAGTTTACCAAGAAAAGACCATCGACAGAAAAATATACTAAAGCTTCTATCAAGCTCAATCGATTTTTTGCAACGATAACATGTTGTAGTCATGGGATAGACACTCTTGCAAGAAATTTGGCTGGTCGCCTGTCCGCCGTGTGGCGCCACTTGTGTGTTCAGGCATCCACTGTAACCTGGATTATCTAGACAACGTGAGGCGGCGCCACCATTTGTTGCTCTCACTTGGTATGAAATGCATTAGAAAATAGCGTCGACATTAGGAAGTCACAGGAACCCAAAATATATCAATATATCTATCATAATTGGATTAATGGGATAGAAGGCGACTGATTTAATTTTTTCAAAAACACTTTTTTGGGGTCGTGGGTTCGACTTCTATCAGAGTTTACCTTAATTATTTTGTCATACTCGTATAACTTTATTTTTTAATTTATATAATGCTATGACGTATTACTAACTTATCAACTTTATTTTGTTGTGGAAAGCACACGTGCACGCACATACACAAGCAGGCAAGAACGGTAAAATAAATTGGTATAACGTTTTGCTAAAATCGAATGTGACCAAAATGGTTTGGCATCACGTTACATCGTTTGACGGGTAAAGTGCACCAATGAAACACACACCTGCCGAGATAGGTGGGTGTACTTTATCCAGGGGGTGCGTTTTGCCCCACACCACTCTAAATTATACAATAAATTTTGCGTGTACGCAGACCTTTTATAATTGCCCCGCGTGGCTGTGCCCCTCCCCCTAAGCCCTTTCAAATGTCCCGAACAATTTTCAGTAGCAAAAACGGAAAACAGAGGTGGATTTATTCTCAACATACCAATAGATTAATGATAAATGTCGATATTGGTCATCATTGTTTTACAATGTAGGATTACTGATCGTAGGCGTATGCGCATACTTCTGGCACGGTCCTCATGTAAAGTGGAGCCACACGGTGGGCCCTGAACCACCCAATGAGTAAACTTGCCGGCGTGGAAATTAAGTGTCGCCCTCTAGCGAACGCAATTTTGCCATGGTAGCCCAACCTATCAAATGCGTTTGCATAATACACTGTAAATATTGTAGTCTATTTTACACGCTAACACTGGGTCAACTATAAGTGATTATTTCCCGAGGTGCCGAGGCCCACTCACCTATTTCTATGCTGATTCGTTTCCTTAAACCATTCACCAATTGGCCATGTATAACAGAAAATACAACGTGTTACTTAGTGTTTCTGGACATTTTTGCTTTTCTAAAGATCCTTTTTCCCACATGAGAGGCATCATTGGTAATCAATTCAGCAGATAGCGCCACTGTAATGGTGATTGTTGTTGTTTCGTTGTTCCATGTCTGCCATACCATTATTGGATTTTGGTGGGTTCGAATGAAGCTGTGATTCCCTTTGTAGGCCCTAATGACGTGGCGTACGGATGCTATTGCGGTGTAGTGCCGGATTTACGGGGCAGTTGTCTATGGGCCTTCACAATATATTTTTGTGGAGGTCTCCTTGAGTTCTTTCATGTGATACAAATGGGTGTTTTAAATGGGAAAGAAATTGTATTTTGCAGTTAAGTTCTTACTGTAGAAAGTATGTAGGTGTGACGACTGCTGTGATACGATACCTGGTCAATTACTGCCCTGAGACTTCCACAGTCCTAAATCCGGCGCTGTCGCAGTGGATGGTTAGGATATGCCCAATACCTTCTGCTTTATTCCATATGTACATACAGAATGCAATGCGTTTTGTTTCTTTTTCCAGTTTTTTTGACAATTCTACAATGGACAATGCACGTGCAACATGTTCGTGAGTTTATTGTGTCACCTCTGTAGTCACGTCGCCTGCAGGAACTTTCCCTCCGTCTTCAGTGTTATACTCGTCAGTGTTAATGTCATACAATTGCGCTTGACTGAGTGTATGCCCTAAAACTAACCCAATACAGGGGCGGTAGATACGTTCATAGTCATATGGATCAATGGGAATCTCATACGCTGCAATTGTGACGATATTGGTGACATCGGTTTCTTGATTATGCCGAGTAATCGGTTATGGGCGCTTTCTGCCATTACTCGTTGTGTATATATATAAGAGTACTGATGGAATAAATCTCTTGGGTCCGAACTGCATTCCCTGAAACTCTTAATCTATGTGTGCTTAAATTATAGTGTGTCAATCAGGATGCAATCTTGATTCGTTCTCCCTCTTTGAGTAATAACGCCCCATGTCCATTGCAGTTATACACCCGGGCATCGCCGAGTTAACCTCCCACACACGCACGCACGCACCCATACACACCCAAACACACACGCACACGCACACACACAAACACACACACACACACACAAACAAACACACACACACACACACACACACACACACACATACCGTCGCCATTTTACCACAATAGTTTTTATAGCTCTCGCGCGCGCGCTCGTGCATGTGGTGTGTGTGTGTGTGTGTGTGTGTGTGTGTGTGTGTGTGTGTGTGTGTGTGTGTGTGTGTGTGTGTGTGTGTGTGTGTGTTTGCGTGGGTGCGTGCTTGCGTGTGCGTGTTGTGCATTGTGTGTGTATGTGCATGAGCGTGTGCGTGCGCTTATGTGTGTGTTGTGTGCGTACGATCGTGCGTACGTGCGTGCATGCGTTGTATAGCCTGGCACCGATGGCAATCACCGTGTCTGAACAAAAATCCAACTGCTAGACTCTGATACTGGCATGCGACCACACGCTTGGATCGTTGCCAAATAATTGGTTCGTTCTTTAATTTCAGTTGGGTATTATTAGTATTACCATCGCCAAGCACGTGCTGCTACAACACACTAATTTTTGATTAAGCTTTGTCACCCTTTTCGAGATCATAAATGTATATACTGCACGGAACAGATGATAGGAACTATATACAACGGAACCTCATTAAGAAGGTCACCCTCGCCTGTATTACCGTGGTGACCGTAAAACGAGGCTCCACTGTATAATAAATCAGACAGAGAAACTGTATTACAAAGCGACAGGAACATTTCTCATAGTGTCGAGTACAATAACTAGTTACACTCACGTAGCATGGGAATACATAGCTTTCGTTTCCACAATGGGCGTCTTCACGACAATCTGTTTCTGCGCAATCGCTTCGTAACCACGTGACTTCCGGTTGTGCAATGATGAGTTCAGACAATAGAGGAGCAGACAGAAAAACGCCAGTATGACACATAATGCGCATGTGCAGCCCGCGACGACGCCGACAATTATTCCTGCAATGAAAATACGTTGGATGATGTAACGATGACATATTTGACGTAAACATTTTCACAGTGTGTACCTTGCAATATTCTATGGTATAATGTATTATAAAACATGGTTATGCATAATATAATATGTAGTAAGCTACAATCCTGTCAAAACGTGCCATAGTTTCTACTTTGATATATAGTCAGCTAATCATCTTCATTACGTATAGCTCTGTTCAGATTAATGGCATTGCCATGGGAAGAAGCATGTTATGCTGACAAATATAAATACACGTACGTAAACACACACCCACTCATATACAACATGTATATGCACACATGCATGGCAAGCACCTCACACGCTCGCACTAAACACGCGCGCACGCACACACACACACACACACACACACACACATTTTCAGTAGATGGACCTAGATTTCAAAGAGCTTATTCTCAAATATACCACATCGACTCCAAATATAATTACATGGCACGATATTTCAACCATCTCACACTTGTCAACAATATTAAAGGGAAACAAACGACGATTATGTATATATATATATATATATATAAGCTGTATATATATATATATATAAGCTGTGTATATATATATATATATAAGCTGTGTATATCTATATATATATATATATATATATATATATATATATATATATATATATGTATATATATATATATGTACATATATATACATATGTATATATATATATATACATATATATATATATATACAGATATATATATATATATCTGTATATATATATATATATTCCTAAAAGAATTAAGACACGGCAATCTAACCATTTTGAATTACAATCAACAATATGTCTGTGGTTTACTCAGAATTTATTTTCAAAGTGGGAGATTCTACTGAACTCATACATATCCAGGCGGCTGACATATTGATATACGCCCCCGATGCTTTCCCAGTAAGCACCTTGAGCTCCTTTAACCTGGATGCTGTTGTGACGCATCGAATGCCCCTGTTTCCTGGACATGTATGTATTAATATGCCAGCTCATGTGTTGGTTTATTGTGTTTCGTTCGATTCAAACGAACGTAGCAAAGGTTGTAATATCATAAAATGCATCAAGTGAACGTAACATTATTAAAAGGTACAGCGCCAAAACAAATTCGGCGACATAAATTACAGATATATTCTCAGTTTGGCGACTGTCGAATTGGGAAGAACAGCAAATTGGTGACGTCAGGCTTTCTATCACAAAGGCGCTCTCCGCGCAATTTAAATTACGCGTCTTCAAATTTTTATTCTAGTAAACTGCTGGCATACTATTCTTGATTGCTAATGTTTAGTTTTTTATTAACTCTTTTAAATATATATGCCCAAAACATGCATTTTGATTCCCATTAAAGCTGACCAACGCGCACCGGCCAGCGTGTAAGGGTAGGCCAACAACAACAGCATGCAAAGTGACAGCATTCGCCAAACACCGCGACATCTTCAAGGGCAACTTTGGAACCTGCTTGAAGAGACAAATCTTCAACTCATGCGAACTACCAGCGATGACATACGGCGCAGAAACACGGGCACTCACCATCCAGGCAAAGAACAAACTAGCAGCCGCACAAACAAAGATGGAAAGAAGTAAGTTAAACATCACATATCGGGAGAGAAAAACAAACATCTGGGTAAGACAGAAGATCATAGACGTGATAGAATAAATCAGAAGACAGAAGTGGACCTGGGCAGGGCACATCAGCAGACTACGAGATAACCGATGGACATCGCTTATCACAACCTGGAGACCTTACGAAGGGAAACGATCTACAGGAAGACCGGCGAGACGGTGGATAGACGAACTAGACGAGTACTGGAAGGGTACCATCTGGCAGAGAATAGCCATGACAGGCAGGTTTGGAAATGACATGCTGAGGCATTCGCCCAATAACGGGACACTACGGCTGCACAATGATGATGATGATGAAATCTGACCTGTGTGGTATTCATTCGAAAGTATTGCCCTTGAAGACATCATGCATGTTAGCATCAATTTCGGTATTTGTGTGGCACACTAGAATTTATTTGTACGCAGGGTCTACATGAATATTTATCACAACAGCCACCTACCTACAACACTTCAGGTAACATTAAACGTGGTTAAATAATTAGGTTCATTTCCACTGAAAATCAGTAGCGGGTCTTGCCATACAACGCGACTTCCTCACATCATTATGTACTAGTATCCGGTGACGTCTGCGGAAATTCAGCTTTGTTAATCGATCGGAACCTTATGCAAATGTATGTCGAAAGATTGATAATTTCCTTAAACAGATCGTGCAATAATTTATTTCAATTATTCAGTTGTTCTCCTAATCGTTCCCTGTCTTCTGTGGTAAGGCTGGCTTGAATATGTGAACATTTTCTGTTGTTTCTCTCCCTCTTCTCTCTTCCTCCTCATTGCGCTTGCAGTGCTTCCTCTACCACCCTTCTCCATTCGCCTCCTCTCCCTTTTCCATCCATCCAGGTCTCTCTTCACGCAATCCTCCCACCTCAATCTCGGTCGCCCCCGTCTTCTTTTTCCCTCCACTCTCCGGGCATCTGCTTTCTTTGCCAACCGTTCTTCTACATGTCCTGCCCATTTCAACCGATTTCTCACCAACTTCTACTTGAAACTTTCTTTCACATCAACATCCTCCCTCAGCTCTTCCACTCTTCGCTTATATATGTTTGCTGAAGATATCCTTCCACTCTATCAGTTGTTCCTGTAAGTCCGCTTCCCCGTCCGCTACCACTGCTAGATCGTCTGCATACAGTAGTTTCTGGAGAATATCTTCCGTACCGGTCTTTCTACTTATCAGGTCCATCACTGCCATAAACAGCAGTGGGCTCAGGGCACTCCCATGTCTCAAGCCAACGTTCGCTTTGAATTCTTCTGAGATTCCAGGTCTACACACCATTCTGCCCTTCGTTTCTTCATATGTCCCTTCCACCATCCTGGCCTCTGCCTTTGGGACCCCCATCCATCCCAGTATCGCCATTGCCATATCTCTCGGTACCGTGTCATAAGCTTTCTCCAGGTCTATAAAACCCACAGCCATACTCTCTTGTCCCTCCAACTGCTTTTCGATCAGTTTCCATCAGCTGTACTTCTTCCTCTTCTCCTGTTGGTCTTCTCCGATTTCTCCTTCCATTATTGTTCTTATCCTTCCATCCAGGATTCTCTCCAACATCTTCAGCATGTGGCTCAGCTAGGTGATGCCTATGTATTTTCCTGGGTCATGCACGTCGTCCTTTCTTTTCCATACCGGAACTATTATCCCTGTTCTCCACTCCTCTGGGATCTTTCCCTCCCTCATGCAGGTATTCAACAATCTTCTTGTCCACCAGATTCCAACGCGTTCGGCCACCACCAGCATTTCCACTCGTACTTCATCAATTCCTGTCGCCAGTATGACAGGTTAAATAAATGTACTATTTAACCTTATCTTACAAATGTCACCAAAAATCGTCGAGTTAATTTGCCACTAAAGCCAGAGCAACCTAACAGTGATTTGACATGATTATTGCGCATGAGGAATCATGGCCTATTCAAGCACGGCGGGATATCGTACTGTTCGGTGTCGTTTACATCCATCCATTCACCGATGATACAGTGTCTCATTTTTGATTTCAAAATTCGTATGCTTCGTAAGTATTGTGTATATTCAGAAAAAGTTGTTGTTTTCCTTTTCGTTCCCTGTAGACCGTGTATGTTCGGGATGAGTTTGGCCTCGATATTAGTTCTTGGTTGTTTTCCTTTTCGTTCCCTGTAGACCGTGTATGTTCGGGATGAGGTTGGCCTCGATACTAGTCCTCGGTTGTTTTCCTTTCTTTCCCTTTAGACCGTCTATGTTCGGGATGAGGTTGGCCTCGATTCTAGTCCTCGATTGTTTCCCTTTTCTTTCCCTTTAGATCGTCTATGTTCGGGATGAGATTGGCCTCGATACTAGTCCTCGATTGTTTTCCTTTTCTTTCCCTTTAGACCGTCTATGTTCGGGATGAGGTTGGCCTCGATACTAGTCCTCGATTGTTTACCTTTTCTTTCCCTTTAGACCGTCTATGTTCGGGATGAGGTTGGCCTCGATACAAGTCCTCGATTGTTTTCCTTTTCTTTCCCTTTAGACCGTCTATGTTCGGGATGAGGTTGGCCTCGATTCTAGTCCTCGATTGTTTACCTTTTCTTTCCCTTTAGACCGTCTATGTTCGGGATGAGGTTGGCCTCGATACTAGTCCTTGATTGTTTACCTTTTCTTTCCCTTTAGACCGTCTATGTTCGGGATTTGGTTGGCCTCGATACTAGTCCTCGATTGTTTTCCTTTTCTTCACCTCACCGTTCGTTTTCGGCTGTCTCCTATCTGTCCCTCGATCTCATTCTCCACTCCTCTCCCATTCTCTCAGAATCTCTGTTTACACAATCCTCCCACCGCATTCTAGGTCGTCCAGACATGATAAATCGTCCATACGTGATAACTCGTTATAGTGTTTTAGTGTAGCAATGAAATTATGCCAACGTCAAACAAAATGGTAAGCTTTGACCTTGTATGTAAGTTTTTAATTGACACTCTCGCAGTTTACGGAAATGTGTCACATTCATCAAGAAACCCCATGCATATTGGAATTTTATAGAATCTGCATCCATACAAAACAAACACTTGTGTCACGATGACTTGGCAAACAATCTGAAGTTCGCCGTTTGATATGGAAAGAAGCTATTGGTGAATAAGATTCAACCATCTGCGTCACTGGTTGGACGGTTGCCCGCGAAAAACCCGCCACTATTCCAAATAACTACAGTTTAAGAATAAGGAGGCAAACGATTCAGTGGCGATGAAATGAAAGGATTGCAATGCAAATACACGCACGTTACCCTCTTAGAAAAAAAACACGGACACTTTATGTAATTGATGTAATATAAATGGTCTAGAAAATGTAACCAAGATCGAATTTAATTGGAATAAACTTCTGGCTGCAGACACTCGATTGACATCAACGAACCTTTTCACTTCCTTTTGTAAACATACACTTCTTCCACCACAATTTGCCATTGCCCATTTCTACCAGGCCAACCAAAAAGTATGTTATAAGCCTTCCTCTCATTGGCCCAAAGGTTTGCTGCGCTAGTAAATGAAAAGCGGCATATGGTCTTGCCTCTACCTCCGCTCACATGTGGATTCTTAAAACGGGTTAGCCAGATGTTATCCAGGAGGATAATGAAAGGCAAAGATGCTCCAGAACATGTTATTTTACAACAAAACATATTCTATTCGACGTCTTAATATGTAGCACGTTAGACACACAGGCAGACAGACAGGCAGACAGACATATAGACAGACCGACAGGCAGACAGAATTGTTCAATTATCCAATTGTACAATATGATATCATAGTACTGATAATAATGTGCACTATGGTATAACAGTAACAATGTCAAGTTTCAAATGGGTGTCATATTGAATATACAACTTGTGTTAATATTAGAATTACGACATCTCACTGAGCGACACTGGACGAAAATATTTTACGGATTCGCACAATAATTTGGCTGTTGACTAGTCGAAGCTGTTTGGAATAAACCTACCTTGGACGCGAATGAGACTATTATAATTAACAAGCTTATACTTCTATATAATTCCTGTGCGATCCAACAATGAACGCGGCATGTTGACTTAAAACATCACACGTAAACGGAAAAAGTACCCTAGCTACGGGACACCGTATTTTGATCAAACGTATTAGGCACCGGTATATTAATAATAATGCTGCTAGAAATCACGACGAAGGTGACGGGAACGGAATTGTTGCATCTAATTTCCCCGTCAGCTGTACGCGCTCTCTAATGACGTTAGTGCACTCGACACTGCACGCGCACAATTAGCGTGATGTGATTGCACACGAGTAGCAGTTGCCTACTCGTCCAAGAGTGAGAACAGGCTTGATTACCAAATAGAAGGATTAAGGACAACCTAGGTGATCTAGTATGGAAGCCCAGCTGTGTCGTATTATTAAGAAACGACGATCACCGCGTCGTGGCCATTTGACACATTTGATCAGTGTATCTGTAGCTAGTTATGCTGTTAAAACGCATGTGCAGTTGTTGCATGTATGCTGATATATCGTGATCTATATACGTTAAGGAATTTACATCATAGTTACAGTTTATTCAATAAATGTGAATGGAATAGGTTTTGTTTAACAATTGATCATGATGTTGATAGTGAAAGTAACTTAGATAATGATTTCATTTAAGAATCTGCAGGTGCTTTCCAATAAAACACAACTAAAAAACGCCAGCTCGGCCGTTTCTGGACGTTTCCAGACTTTCGATCTTAGTCCAGCCATTTTTGCTGGCTCTTACTGTTACCTCATTGGTTAGATTTAGCATTGTGACGTTAGTCCGCAACGCTCTGTTGCTTCCCTCCTTCGTCCTTGTTCTGTACAGGGGTGAGGGTCAGGTACAGTATTGTCGTACCACTAGCTGTGTTTTCCCCCAAACTTCTCTATCCATAGCTCCCTCTCTCCATCTTTCATCCTCCCAGATCTGTTCATGTTCCTCCTCACGCCGTCCTCCTGTCTCAGCTGTGGCGTTCCCCTTTTCTTGTGTCTTTTGTGTTGTTCCGCCTTTGCTCTCTTTGCTATTTTTTCGGCACCTTGTTAAGTGGCCTGCCAATCTCTGTCTGCCCGTCTTCTCGATAATCCTCCTGTTAGGCTGCTTTGCATTCCAACCTCTTTGTTCGTGTCATTCACCTTTCTTCTGTCTACCCTCTTTGTTTTTTGTTATGTGTTTTTAAAATATGTCCCTGAATCGTTGTTCGACTGTATGAGGGTCTGCTTCCGAAGCACTCTCCAAACAGCGACTCGCTTCCGGTGGTGAGTTCCTTTCAAGTCCAACACTCTTAGAGAGAGCTCACGACCAGAAGAGAGCCACCGCATGGAGATTACTTTCGAAGGTCATACTGTACAATCAAGCAGTTCTCAAGAACAGCTGCGCTGTACCAAATAACGCCATTGTTTTCGCACAAAAACAAAGGTCGTAGCCGATCGATATCGCCATATGTAGAGTGTTTTGTGTCCCGATATTGCCTTCAGTCTCTTCAGTATGTGTGTGTGTGTGTGTGTGTGTGTGTGTGTGTGCGTGTGTGCGTGTGTGCGAGTGCGTGTGCGTGTGCGTGCGTGCGTATGTATGTGCGTAGGTGCGCCCGCATTCACCCGTGTTTGCATGTATACATGTGCGTGTATAGGAATATACACCTGGCTGCTAAAACGTAGGTTGTACAAGATTTAAGTATGACAAACGCCCACTGACTCACATGCAACATATTCCTCTGTCCCCATTTCTCCCTTTCTTTCCGTTATGTTGTTTTCTCTCTGACTCTCCATCCATTTGTGCTGTCGTCAGTATGTTTTTTTCTGTCGCTCTCTCTTCTTGTCTATGTAGCCTATTATGTCCTCTGTCTGTCTGTCTGTCTGTCTGTCTGTCTGTCTGTCTGTCTGTCTGTCTATCTCCCCCCTCTCTCTCTCTCTCTCTCTCTCTCTCACGCGCAACAATATAACCAATCAAATCACTTTCGTCTAACATCCGGAATGGACCCTAAAACCGGTCAGACATCTCAACTAACAGGGTGTTTGGAAGCAATAAAAGCGTTCCTTTTAAAGAAAACAATAGAAGCGTTCCTATGCATCAAAATTAATTCGTGAAAGATTGGTCCCCGAGGTGCAAGCCTTCTGGGGAAAACGTTGACATAACCTCCTCCCGATTATATTTTTATTCACGCCTGTTCATGCCTGTTCACCAATACAGGCAAGTGAACGCGGCCGATATTGGACTGATAATTTGCCATTCCTTATGCTAGCACTAACACTAACGTAATAAGAATATACTACCGAGCGAATAGTCATTATGTGGTCGGCATTATAAACACTCATAGCACAGTTACACCATTTATGATCAATACATTCGGTCCTACCAGCTGGGTATTTACAAACTGGCAAGTAGGGTCTAGTAGTACGATATACGGTACATATTTATTACATTTTAATGTGACTTTGTCTATTTTGTTATCCGGAATCATTCCACCAACCCAGGGATGATATTTATTTCCAGGAACGTCGCGGAATCATTTGTACGTCACTGCTTCACCACTTGCTGTCTTCGCTGTGCGAGAACCAAGGAACGGCACCGAACATCAAAGGGTAATTGCAGCTACTTCTGGTTAGCGCCGCCTGCTTACGCAATCCACCAGAGAGACGATGTTTACAACTTGAAATAATTGCATACAATAGTGAACGTTTCAAAGTGTGAACCATGTCTCGTGCTTATTAAACGCAATGTCATGGTTGTAAGCCTCCGACATGTTTATTCTTGTATAAAGTACACAATAGTAAACAAAACGGGGAAGAGACAATGCCAGTTTATTCATACCTGGCACCAAGTTCAAGCAAAGTTAAGTGGGTAGCAGTAATACAACAGCACAAGTGACAATGTTCTGGTCGTTATCGTCGGTTTTTCGTCTGGTCGTGACTGAATATGTGCAAAGAGCGTAAACAACTCGGAATTAAAGCTACCATCAGCTGGGATTTGATCGCTACAAACGACAGCGCTGGTGCTAGGATTACATCACTGCAAAACACAACGTAGTTGCTGTGACGCAATAGAGTACTCTACGAACCACGGTATAATATTTGAATGCTGCCATACGTGCTTGGTAAACGCTGAGCCGATGGAAATTGATCGGCAGATGTGTGTAGCCATAGAGACAACATGTTTGTTTAGTCTGCACAAATACACTATAGTGATTGTCTGATAGCACTGAAGTCCCAAATCGTGTGTCTTCTGTTTTTAATCACCACATTCCCCGCGTGCAACTGAAAATCGATACCTCATAACGCAACTCCATCGAAGAAATGGAGAAACCGTATTATGTATTGCCTGCAATGAGATGTTACTGTTAGGAGCACTGTGTGTGTGTGTGTGTGTGTGTGTGTGTGTGTGGTGTGTGTGTGTGTGTGTGTGTGTGCGTGCGTGCGTGTGCTTATATAGGGGCGGTGTGCATGTGCGCGCGTGTGGTGTGCGCATGCATGTGTGTATATGTGCGCGCGTATGTGTCTACGTGTCTCTGTGTGCGTGTTTGCTTGTTCACGTGAATGGGTGTGTGTGTATTTGTATGTGTGTGTGCGCGCGCGCGTGAGAACGTGCGTGCTTATGTGCATGAATGCGTGTGTGCGTGTGAGCGTATGTGCGTCGTGTGCGCGTGTGTGCGCGTGTGCGCGTGTGCGCGTGTGCGCGTGCGTGCGTGTGTGCATGTGCGTATGTGCATAGACATACATGTTCATGTGTATATGTGAATATATTTGAGGCATGCATAATCGTGATCCAACGTATGTATAGCTTGAAGGTCCGTCTTCCGGGCCTTCTGCTGCAGGTACAAACCAGTAGCGAGTTTAAGAAATTATAAAATTGTCATTAAAACTGGTTTTTCACCAATACATACAACTGAATATCGTATCTACAATGACATACAAACAGCACGCCTATCGGTCCGAGGATACGTTTAATATTGCAATACGGACAGCAAAGGCGCTATACAAAACCTGACCGAGCGACCTGCTCGTGTCTCGCTGTGAGTACATAACGAAGGCGGCCTCATCAGAAATCGTGCAAGACAGGTACAGCCATTATTGGCGAAGTGGCACGGTACGGACGAACCGACTAATTGCGATGCTTAAAATTGCCGTGCACGTAGCTTTGGCGAAACCATTGCTATATATTTGCTGAATGGTTTCGATATAACAAGCTGCCGGGCTTTCACCGAGTACTTCGCCTAATGCCTATCATTTGTGTTCGTCGCATCGACCCACACCTTAAAGTCCGCACCACTCATTGGAAGGTGCCTACGTTGTACGAATGGTCGCTCGTGTTGCTACAGAATCAGTTCGCGAAAAATTCAACCTATTGACAACGAAATGCTAACTCCATTGTACAAATGTGTTGTTCAGTTTTAATGGCATTGTTATAATATATATATAATATATATATATATATTATATATCGTCTATTCCCGCAAATGTTTGAATCTTCATATTAACAGCAAACATTGCTATTATTTTGATGCTGATTATTTCGCGTGAAGAAGCCCGTGGTCCAAGGAAGCATACGAGTTACAGCAACGGGCAGAGGCGAGATGAGGAGTACATGAGCACTGGCGCAAGCTGTATTATGAGGTCTCATGATAACACAAATGCGACAATATATTTTATATAACAACAAACATAATGACAATATTTTGGAGGCTTCCCGGTTAAAACATTGTTTTCGTAATGTTATGATATGGTTCTATTTTTATAATTGTAAATCAACATTATAAAAACGTTACGAAGTCTCATTGTCTGCTTCACTTCAGGAATCCATTCGCTGCAACCACAGTTCGGCCTATTTGACCGTCGTGGCTAGGATGTAATTACAGTCGAGTCTTTCCAGAGAAAGCGGGAAATAATACCACCATGGTTGTGGCTACGCTGGCGGCACTGGAATTTGTGCTCGAGACAGTTCCAAAGTCAACAGCAAACCTGCTATCATTGACACATTGACCAGGGCAATGTCTGACCGTATGACAGGAGGATATTGATGAACAAGAACTCATGCGAGTTGCTGAACAAAGGAAGGGAGGGGGAATGTGAGAAAGAATATATATATATATATGTATTTATGTATGTCTGTCTGTCTCTCTGTCATATATATATATATATATAGAGAGAGAGAGAGAGAGAGAGAGAAGAGAGAGAGAGAGAGAGAGAGAGAGAGAGAGAGAGAGAGAGAGAGAGAGAGAGAGAGAGAGAGAGAGAGAGAGAGAGAGAGAGAGAGAGAGAGAGAGAGAGAGAGAGAGAGAGAGAGAGAGAGAGAGAGAGAGAGAGAGAGAGAGAGACAGACAGACAGACAGACAGACAGACAGACAGACAGACAGACAGACAGACAGACAGATATAGACAGAGAGATACGAGAGAGAGAGAGAGAGAGAGAGAGAGAGAGAGAGAGAGAGAGAGAGAGAGAGAGAGAGAGAGAGAGAGAGAGAGAGAGAGAGAGAGAGAGAGAGAGAGAGAGAGAGAGAGAGAGAGAGAGAGAGAGAGAGAGAGAGACAGACAGACAGACAGACAGACAGACAGACAGACAGACAGACAGACAGACAGACAGACAGACAGACTTATCATCTATTTGCCATTGCACCGAATGAACATGAGTTGTTCACAGGTTGAGTTTTCAAGCTGCACCGTTCAGGGCAGAATACTTTCTCGGCTATGCTAAATACCCTTTCAACAGGGGCTGATGAGGCCGGAATGCTGAGATGGTGAGGGACCAAGTGAGCCAGTGTTGGAAACCTCAGAACTGCAATGGGTCACTGTGACGATCTGTACCTGGCTGACTGAGGTATTCGTTCACCTCTACAATCAGCAATCTGCTGATATTATAAGTTTGCAGTTTATATTTTCTGATCGTAGACTACTAATTGTTGAGAGGGTTAGCACATGTCCACATAACAGGCTCAGCATCCCCTTTGGACTTTTTAGCCAGGCTGCTGGCATGGGATTATACTAGTGTAGGAGGCAGTCTGACTTGAGCCACCTTACTTCTACAGTGGAAGACTGGTAGTTCTTGTTCTTAGCAGTTAGCACTGTCAGCCACTGTCAAGTGGCATGGTCTCCAGACTACATAAAAGGCATTTCCTGTCTAACTGGTGGATTAACTGCTAATTGGCTCTTTATGGACATCCTGGTGGCTCAATTAAACAAACAGGTTTATGGCCTGAACTGATAGCCTACAATTATTGTTTGCTGAAGAAGGTGTTTCTGACTGTGAAAAGATGCTGCCTGTTGCCATGTTTGGGTATCATAGTGATGGTTATCAGCGAATGAGGATATACCATGTGCAGGGATGGTAAGGTGGTATTCTATCAGAATTAACAAAGTATTAAAACAATAGTTGAACATTTAAATATTTCAGGAAAGTTTCATTTTATAACCAAATATATTTATTTTCCCCAGTACATATTGAGAAAGTACTCAGATGTACTCGTAAAATCTGAGTACAATGAGTACGAGTGCGAGTGCGAGTACGAGTCTATGACCCATAAGTTTTATGAGTACGAATACTTCAAAAATGTACTC
>OZ023210.1:46359000-46459000 GCA_963995525.1 Escarpia spicata
ACCTAAGATTGTGTTTAGGCTTTGCGTAATTTGTGTTAAGTATATTTACCAGTGTGCGCTAATTAATAAATGTCGGTCGTATAATATAAGCACACTGAACACCGTATACCTTAAAGAATTGTAACAAAACATTGACGCCGAGTAATTTTCCTTTATAAAATAAATATAGATGACAGTAAGAACGCAAGCAAGCAAACACGCACGCACGCGCGCACGCACGCACGCACGCACGCATGCACTCAAAGGCTTACTTATATCGCGTCAATATATTAGTCATGTCATTCATGGCAGTTTGGGGGTAATGATTAATTACTAGAAGAGTTGTACATTTATATGACAACTTGTACATATTGTACATATGTCAATGATATGATTACGTTTAAGTAATGTTAGGTTCGTAGAAAATTAATGGAATAAACATAATTAACAAGTCTCTTTTAATTATGTTTTCACGCGCATTGCTATGTGAAATCGTTTCCTGACAGAAGTGCACTACCTCTCGCCCTCTCGTCACCTAGAGAGAAATAACCAGTTCTCTTGTCACCCAGAACAAAATAACCAGTTTACCAGTTACACCTTCTGCCATCTAGGACAGAATTATCTCCCAACAAAAGCCTCTCCTACATTAATTGGCTACATCAGATCCTCCTTTATGAGCTTGACTTTTATCATAATTGGAAACACAAACATGGGATTTGAAGCATATATTAATCCATTGCCTTCTCTTTGTGTGTATCGCCCGGGTACCATATCCCCATAACATAGCCCAGAACTCCCCTATGTATTGATAATACATCGCCATTATAAGCAGTTGAGATATCAGATATGATATACTGTTCGATTGCTTCCATATCTGTAGGAATCAATGTGTGGCTTACTTCAATAACCAAATAATCAGTGCAAACTGCTCACTTCAACTGTACTTCTATTCCGTATTTGATCAGTAATTGTATTGTTCCAAATTTCTACCATCTTGGTCTGGCAACCATTTGCAACCAGGATTATCTCATTTTAGTCTTGCAAGATCTCCAAATTAATTAGATTTATTATTATTGATTAATTTAATGTGAGTACCCACGTGATTATCAAGATGAGGCTTTGAGAGACATGTTCATAAAGGGCCAGAACTTGATGGCGGTACAAGCGAAGTTAATGCTCAGAGACAATTCGCTAACCTTCTGTTAGGCTTATCAGACGGCGATCGCTGAGGAAATGGCCGTGAAGAGCTCAGCGGAGTTCAAGGAAAAGCCCGAAGATACTCCATCGGCGACGGCAGCTGTGCATCACGGGGATCATCAAGACAGAAGCAGACGATGGTGCCGGCCGACCGAGAGTGATTCCGATGCGGCAGACACCACTCTGCTGCTAAATGCAAATTCAATTCTAAAAAATGTTACTTGTGTGGTAACATTGGCCATGTAACAAAAATGTGCAAGTCAAAAGGCCACAGAGGCCGAAGGGAGATCAGTGCATGCAGAGAGGTTTCTAATGTTGATGATGATGTTGATGAGGCCACTGATGTTTATGGCAGTCAAAGTGACCTAGGTCTACATGGAGTGTACACAGCTAGCGAGGTTAAGTGAGGCATACATGTGAACATGGAGTTAAATGGACACAATGTGTCAATGTTTGTAGATACTGGGGCGGCGGTGTCTATTGTACCAGAGAATATGTACAACAATGTCTTGCGTAGCTTTCCACTAGAACAAACCGGTCTGAAGTTAAAGTCATACACCGGAGAATTAATCCCATTGGCAGGTAAAGTGTGTGTGCCTGTCAGATATCGTGGTAACAAGCATTCATTGCAGGTGTTTGTGGCGAAAGGGTCACGACCAGCATTGGTGGGGCGGGATTGATTAAAGCAGATACCACTTGACTGGGGTGCAATTGTCCGTGTCAATCCCCAAATTGCTACAGAGGTACACCAGTTGCCACCAAGACGCCTAAGGTGTTTCCGGTTCTTGACTTGAGTGGGGTCTTCAATCAGATGGAAGTGTGCGAAGAGTCGATTCCTCTGCTGACAATCAACACCCACAAGGGACTGTCACCGTTCATTTTTCAAGCGACTATGGACAACATTTTTGAGTGGCATTGAAAATGTGATCTGGTTCAGAGATGATATTCTCGTTGTGGGTGAAGACGAGGCCGATCATCTAAAAACATTGAATCTGGTGCTAGCACGACTAGACCAAAATAGGGTGAAGTTGAACAAAGCTAAGTGCAGGTCTCTGAAGTCGAAGGTGCAGTACTTGGGCCACATCATGAGTGTTGAGGGCATTGAGTATGTGCATGACAAGGTTGAAGCTATCAGAAAGGCACAAAGGCCAACCAATTTAACGGAGTTGCAGAGTTTCCTGGGTCTAGTCCAAGTTCATGGCCAACTTGCCCTCGATGCTGCAGCCTCTCTTCAGACGTCTTCAGGCAAGAGTCAAGTGTCCTGGGATGAGGAATGTGAGGCAGCATTCACTCGGTGCAAAAGAGTACTGTCCAGTTGCACCATCCTCACGCACTAAGACCAGAGAAAAGAGCTAATATTGGCTAACGATGCAAGCCAGAATGGTATTGGCGCAGTCATTAGCCACAAAATGAAGGATGGATCAGAGAAGCCGATAGCATTCGCCTCGCGAACACTGAACAAAGCCGAGAAAAATTACTCGCAGATCGAAAAGGAGGCCTTGGCGATAATATACGGAGTGAAGAAGTTTCATCTATATTTGTTTGGTCGCTTTTTTACAGTGGTGAAGGATCATCGTCCTCTGGTTCGCATCTTATAAAAGACTGGCGTACCTACGATGACGGCGGCTCGGATACAGCGATGGGCCCTGATACTGGCGGGTTATCAATATGAGATCCAATTCAAGTCATCAAAAGAAAATGCGAACGTAGATGTATCGGCCGAGTCGGCTGATCCTGATGAAACGGTGGCAGCAGTCAGCATGTTGTCGGCGGCCGAACTTCCAGTATCGGCTAAAATTATTGCAGGGGTTACCAGAAAGGATCCTACGTTGGCCAAGGTCTACGAATTCACACTGCGAGGTTGGCCAAACTCAACCGATGAGTCGGTGAATGCATATCGATGCAGAAAAGATGAACTGTCGTTGGAAGACGGCTGTCTTCTCTGGGGGAGGAGAGTAGTAATTCCAGCAGTGTTCAGAGAACAGAAACTACGAGAACTGCATGTGATGCATCCGGGCATGGTCAGAATGAAGTCGTTCGCTAGAAGCTTCATCTGGTGGCCTGTCCTTGATGCAGATATCGAGGACTGTGTCCGAAACTGTCAGGAATGCAGCCAGGTAGCGAGCACGCCGAAGGTAGCACCACTGGTGCCATGGCCGGGGGCTACGGGACCATGGGAATGTATCCATGTGGATTTTGCAGAAAAAGACTGACAGAACTTCCTTGTCGTGGTGGATAGTCATTCAAAGTGGCTGTAAGTGGTTTCAGTGTCTCGCACTACTGCAAGCATGACGATAGTTCAAATGAGAATAATGTTCGCAGCATTTGGGTTACCACGCGAGGTGGTATCTGACAACATACTTCAATTCGCTTGCTAGGAATTTGGTCGTTTCTTGAGGTTGAATGGCGTCAAGCATATACTGTATCCAGCTTACCACCCGGCGACGAACGGTCTCGCGGAGAGGAATTTCCAGACGTTCAAGGGGATGCCTGCAAAATCGAACAGCCAGCTACCATTGCAGCACCGTCTGTCGGACATACTGTTCCAGTACCGAAACACACCGCATTCGCTTACGGATAAAACGCCGTCGGAGTTGTTCCTGAACCGAGCGTCACGCACCAGACTTGCGAAACCTAGTCTCGAAGCAAAAGTGCAAGATCGGCAATTAAAGCAGAAACAACAGCACGATGGAGCTCCTTCACGTCTTCACAAGTTCGATGTCTACCAGAGAGTGAGAGTCAGAAATATGAAAGGAGGAATGGAGAAGTGTACACTGGGAACGGTGGTCAGAGTTTTAGGGCCACTAACATATTTGGTCAGACTGCCAGGAAACAGGAGGCGATCCGTTCATGTGGATCACATGGTCGCGAATGATAACCACCCAGCGACACCAGAAGATTGGAGCGATGTCGCGATTGCACCTCCCATTGTCGTGACATCCGAGACAGAGCCTGTGGTGGTCGATCCAGTCGATCCGGTCGATCCAGTAGGTCATGGAGGGCAAACAGAACAAGCACCTAAGGCACCTAACGTGTTAGGGTCACCAACACCGACTGTCATTCAGTCACCAGCTGCTACCAGACGTTCATCACGAATAATCAAACCTGTTGTTAAGTTGAATTTGTGTATATTCACCCGGGTACTCTTAGAATAAGCTACCTATATTAGTCGCAGATGGTCCTTTAGAATAGTTCTGTTTTAAGGTGGAGAAATGTTGTATATTGATATAACGGGTACCCAGTAGACGTTATTAACTGTAAGTGTCCGTCCGTGTTTTTATACCGTTTCTGCAATACACACCAGAGGCACTCTGGGATACCGCCAACCTTATGTGTAGTTGATTACTAATTGTAATCGGTCTCCTTAAAAATGCAAACTCCACAATACATAACAGTATTATTAATTTCTTGACATGGAGTACGGTAGCGCGGTCACAGAACTGTCGACTGTCAGTCGACAGTATTGGATTCACGTCCCCCTATTGTCTAACAAAATCCCAATTTGTCTGAGATTTTTAAAGAAGACACCAAATGTCTTTATTATCTCGACAAATCGCTTATAACGCTACATTGATTCTTTCCCGTTTAAATATAGCATAGACATATTTATCTTAATTTTAAAATCAAGTGAAGCCTCTCAAGATAATATTTACAACCTAAAAATAAGCGACCCATGTAATGTGTATGAAATGGCACTTCAAATTAAAAATAATCAAAGGGGACACAGCTTATACCGTTGTGTGTGTGTGTGTGTGTGTGTGTGTGTGTGTGTGTGTGTGTGTGTGTGTGTGTGTGTGTGTGTGTGTGTGTGTGTGTGTGTGTGTGTGTGTGTGTGTGTGTGTGTGTGTGTGTGTGTGTGTGTGTGTGTGTGTGTGTCTCTCTCTCTCTCTCTCTCTTTCTCTCTTTCTCTCTTTCTCTCTTTCTCTCTTTCTCTCTCTCTCTCTCCCCCCCCTCTCTCTCACTCTTTCTGTCTCTCTCTGTCACTCTATGTCTCTCTCTCTGTCTCTCTCTGTCTCTTTCTCTGTCTGTCTCTCTGTCTATCTCTTCTCTCTCTCTCTCTCTCTCTCTCTCTCTCTCTCTCTCTCTCTCTCTCTCTCTCTCTCTCTCTCTCTCTCTCTCTCTCTCTCTCTCTCTCTCTCTCTCTCTCTCTCTCTCTCCCCTTGTCTCTCTCCCTCTCTCCCTTCTCTCTACCCCCCCCTCTCTCTATCCAAGAGGCAATATTGTAGCCATAAGAGTTTTTATCGTTATAAAATGCGTAGATGTGTTAAGGTGTAAATTATTTGTGATCATAATTCGATAATTAGGGTATTAAGATCTGACTAGTTCAAAGCACGGCCCTGCAACTCGAGTATTGCATTTCACGCTTTGTTTCGTATATAATGCGAATTTGAGACACACTTTTTAAACGTAGATTCTCCTGACGAACGCGCGGAAAGTTCGACATAGAAAAATTTGAATTTTAACAAATGTTTACATCCACAAAACAGAATCTCCGTTTGAACAACGAACTTGCTATTTTGTGACTATCTATGAGCCTTTGACCTTAAAACACCTGGGCCACTATTATATTTACGCTGTCTGATGTTTATAGTGCTATAAACTAGATGATCCACATAGCATAAATTTCGTCTTTGATGCTGTGGCTTCAGACCTCTATAATTAAAGACGTGTAGGTTGGCTAGCGGCGACGCGAGAAAGACAAGCTGGCTTGATTACTTGTAGCATGTAATGTAATACTCGAGTTGCAGTGCCGTGCTTTGAACTAGTCAGATCTAGAGACGTGTCAGTGGTCAACATGGCCAGCTCGAGTTAAGTTACATATTTCACACCGTCTGTGTCGGCGCTCTGTTGTTAGACGCTCCTGCTCAGCAACGCCTCCGCCCGCTGAATCTTAACTCACGCGTTGCTGCGTCGCATGCAAGGATGTAGTTAATTTCCTGCTGGTCAAAGCCAACGCTCTCGCTAGAGCCCGCGGCTCGATCGTTTTGTTGATGACGAATGCTACTCGCTTGCCGGTGACTGTGCCGTGTTAAGGCGGAAGTGATGATACGCGATAGTGCTGAAATCCATCCTCATTGTTATAGAAGTATATTATTATTTTGATTTACCCCATCGCGAATCAAATTCGATTGTTTGTTTGTTTGTGTATGTGCGTGTGTGTTTAAGAGCGTGCGTGTGTGTGTGCGTGTGTGCGTGTGTGCGTGTGTGCGTGTGTGCGTGTGTGCGTGTGTGCGTGTGTGCGTGCGTACGCATGTGCGTGCGTGCGTCTATGCGTGCGTCAATAATTTAAGTATTACTAAACCACGAGTTCCATTATTTACAATGATGTTATGGCCAACCAAGCAAACCATCGTGATGGTATATCGAATGAAAACGATGAAACATAACTAATATTTTGAACAGGCCAGTGAATTAACAGGATCGCACACAATAGAGTGTCTGCGCTTGAGCTCAGATTCTGTGACATGTTGTTTAGCTGGTTTCCACATGAGCTCGACGCAACAACTGAAGCAACGACGAAATCCACTGCCCAGATTAACTCGATTGTATTAGTCATTGGAATTGCGTAAATGTGGCGCGCGTCAAGGGGATTGCTCAAGCATTGACGCGGTGGCGCACTCGCTTTAACTCTAATCCAGTTATTGTTTCTTTGCCTGTTTGCGATCGTCAACCAGGACGTGATCTGCATCGTGTCCATTGCGGCCACACAGACGCGAAAGTGGTATGCTATCTCAAATACTGCGGCGTTGGTTCGCCGGATGTTTTATTTACTTGAATGTCAACCTGACTGGAGTGGATACAATAGAAAATGCAGCATAAACAATCGGTGCGTGTTGTCGTTTAAATATCACCAATGAATAATTAAGGACGCATTTATGAAATCGTGAACAATGTTGTTGTTGTTAGAATGCATGCTGTTGTAAGATAAACGATTTCGTTAATAATTCAACACAACTGCATGGATCCACGAGGGAAAGTGTGCGTGGATGAAGATGGATTCCGACTGGGGAACACAAAAGAACACGCGGACAAGCAAAGCATATGCAATGTCTCAGCTGATTTCGACGATATCGGACGATATAATTGTCAGTGCTTTTTAATGTTTAATTATTAATATACACTAACTCTTATATCAATTATATAATGATTTATCGTGTTTAAATTGTGTTGGATGGTAATTTGTTTATTTATTATTTTTGTGTGTGCGTGGGCGTTGGCGTGTGTAATGTTTTCCTAAAAAATTCTACGCAAACATTGTTTTCAAACCTTTTGTAGTAAACAGTTATTTCGTATAAATATCTAAGCGAGTCGGTATATTTAGTACAAACATGGCAGATGAGGGATTTTCCTTTTGCACTGATAATCATCCTCTGGAAACATCCATCCGATCGACTGGCAGACCGACAGATAGGTAACAGAACACAGGTTTGTTAAAACGAAGCGCCTACGCGAGAGAATCCGCTGCAATAAAGCGATATCTTAAAACATGAGACAAAAGAGCTTACCTGATTGCACAGACATATTGGGAGTTCAGCAGATGCTCAAGAAACCCTCTCGTGATCTTTGATGTCGCAATGCAGCAGTTAGACTGCAGTTAGACTGCTGCACCAAAGTAAGCAAGATATTACACCGCACACCGCGCCACGTGCCATCGACGTCAACCTGTTGGTTGAACTGACACAGAGCGGCCACAGACGGGCAGCGGCGATGGCGGCGGTGGCGGCGGCGGCGGTAGCGGAGACGGCGGCTACAGAAAATTTCTCCTGACGGTCAACGCACTACCGCCGCATCACATGATCTCATCCTTTTGCTGTAGCACCTAGGCTAGAAGCTCGCTTTTGGCAATAAAGATAAATAAAATGTTGACACCCGAATGGTTCTTGCACAACTGAGGAGGAGGTAGCCTGCTATTGACTATTGTTGGAGCATCTCCGGTAATTGGAACAATGTGAATGCACTAATTTGGCTTCTTTATGGTTAATATTCCTATTCAGCCAAACATTTGCCATAACTATGATACTGAGATATCTCGTGTTCTTCTTTCCCTCGCACGATGGGTTCCACATCACACGGTAGTCTAATGTGCTTTTCTGTTCAATACTCTGTACCTCGCTCTGTCTTCTGCAATGGTCTTCCATACTTGAACATTTTGTCAGTCTTTTCTCACTTATTCTTTGCAAATGTTCGGCCCATTTCAGTCTGCTTCCAACTACTTTCAATTTAGGTGCCTCTTATGCCAATCTCTTCTCTCAATTCCATTTCAGTAATTGTCGTAGGACATCGCCTCGGGTTACATTCCATATTAGTCAGTCCCAGTTGTTCTGTGAGCCTACTGCTTCAGCTTCTCCTTCTGCTTCTTTGTCAGTGTCAATGTTCCTAACCGGTACACAAAGGCTGGTAGCACGCCGACGTTAAAATGTTCCCTTACTACTCCCTCCATCCTCACGTACTGTTCCGTCCAAGAATACAAAGCTGTTCACTTGTTTTCCCATCAACAACTACACCTGTTCACTTGTTTTCCCATCAACAACTACACGTAGAAGCACATCCTGGCCAGTTATACATATTACTTTATTCTTCACCAGATTAATCCGGAGGTCATGTTTTCTAAAGATGTTTCTCCATTCTTGTAATATTTTCAGTTGTTCTTCTTTGTTATCAGCCACCACTGCAAATACATCTGTTTGCAGAATCATCTTAAGCACTTCCTGTTCAGATGCTCTCACCGCCGCTGTTGTCTCTTTGTACGTTTCCTCCATCACTCTGATATCTGGATCCCCAGCTTCCATTCATCTGATGACTACATGTGCTTGTTCTCTCGGCACGGAGTCAGATGCCTGTGCCACATCCACAAAACCGAATACTACCGCCTTTCTCACCTCTTCTCAAACAACTGTTCCTTTCCGTTTCTACCTTTTATAAATCTCAGCTTATTATCTCCGATTTTGCTTCGTTTCAACTATATGCCTCATTTAGCATCCAGTATCATTTCCAGCAATTTCAGGAGTTGGCTCAGTGCTATGATGTCTCTGTATTTCCATGGATTTTGAATGTCCCCTTCCCCTGCTATATCAGCATAATAAATCTTCTTCGCCACTCTGCCGGTATATCTCATGCTGAGACGCACACATTAAATAACCTCGTCAACCACTATATACCCACTACCCACTTGTCTATTTACTTTCATCATTTAGTAATATATTCTTGAAATATTCCTCCGAAACACGTAGCACATGGTTTATTACAGGACTCATTGACCCATCGCTTCTCTTCATTGCAGATGTGCGAATAGTTTCTTGCAATCTCTCTCTCGTCATTCCCCCGTCTCTCTCTCGTCTCTCTCTCGTCTCTCTCTCTCTCTCTCTCTCTCTCTCTCTCTCTCTCTCTCTCTCTCTCTCTCTCTCTCTCTCTCTCTCTCTCTCTCTCTCTCTCTCTCTCTCTCTCTCTCTCTCTCTCTCTCTCTCTCTCTCTCTCTCTCTCTCTCTCTCTCTCTCTCTCTCTCTCTCTCTCTCTCTCTCTCTCTCTCTCTCTCTCTCTCTCTCTCTCTCTCTCTCTCTCTCTCTCTCTCTCTCTCTCTCTCTCTCTCTCTCTCTCTCTCTCTATATATGTATATAAATATATATATATATATTTACACACATATATATATGTATATATACATATATATATGTATATATATATATCCATCCGTCAATCCATCCATCCATTTTTCTCTGGCGAGCATGAAAATCTAGTTTTTCCATCTTCTTCAATTCTCTCGCAAAACTCCTGCTGTTTAATTTATCTTGCTTTTGCTTTAGCAGCAGTCTTACTTGTTGGTTTTGTTTTCTCTTGGTACTTCTGCTTCAGCCTTCTTGTCTTCTCTCCTTCACTCGTTTCTTTCAAACACACTTTATTCTCCTTCTATCCTTGTACTGCTTGATCAACTTCCTGGTTCCACCACCACTGTTATTTCGTCTTTCGGCTTTATGTGGGCTTTACTAATGTTCGGCCACATATATCTTCGACTGGTCCAATCTGGTGAAATCGAGTCTGTCTGGCAGCGTTGCGGAGGCAGCCGTCCAAACATATGAGGTATCTTCCATCTTGAATCTCACCATGCTCTTCCAGATCACAACACTTCACGTTATAACAAACTTGTGTTCATAAACGTGAATAAGGGGCTTTTCTACCTTGCTAGGATTAGGATCTTACACGTCGTTGTAGCGATCACCACATTGGAATATTATGCCCATGTTTGAATTAATCTGCCGCAGATCATCAATAAATGAGCTTGACCCAGTTTTCATAAATTGTTTACCCTTAATCGAGTTGAAGATTACAAATAATCTGCATAAAGGATGAACAGCTGTTTGTTTGGATTATCGTCAATGAAAATAAAACCTTTTATCGATATTTGGGAGCCCATGTGTTGATGGACTTGGCACGAGAGCAAACTCCCTTGATAGTGACGCTCAGTACTCTGTCCTCGATATTGTCACTTAGCCACTATAGCATCTCTCCCTGTATCCCTATGGGCTCCAGTTTGGCCATTAGGCGTCTTTGCCACATTTTATCAAACGCTCTGCTGATGTCACTGCAAATCAATCTTGCTTTTTTAGATTATGGTATTACGCAGATGTTGCATAATGTGTGTTAATGCGTCGCCTGTACAATGGTCTGCTTTGAAACCAAACTGATTGTCTGATGTCGACCTTTGCCTAAATAAAAAACATTAAGATGGTTGAGTTTAAAAATAATTCCGTAATTGGAATTAAATAATTGTAACGTACGTATGTTGGTCGTCTCATCAAGAAAGAGATCCCAAAATGAAAGAAGAAATCGAATGGACGCACGTGCCGAAAGGAAAGTGCAACAGTTACGAGACAAGCTTGAGAGGAAAACTAAAACCAGACAGCTAGAAAAGATCCACACCGGAGGTATTAATGAAATATAGAACCAAATGGAACGAAATGAAGAAAACACTGAACAACAGATTGCGTTTGAGAAGCGTCGTTTCGGAGCTACGTTCTGTTCAGAACGAGGAGAAGCTGATGGGTCAACTTATCATTCAGAGAGTACCCGTGGTCGTTCCAATTTACATGAATGTCTTTTTTTGGCATTTGATGCTAGCTGAACAGTGAAATCCAGGACTAAAGGACGTTGGCGGTAAAAACGTTCCACGACAGTTACGTCACGAGCATAGTTACTCAAGAAAACGTCGAACGAATGACGTAACCATGAGACGAGACGCAGAGGTAACGTCACCGCCGGTTCCCTGAATACAGCTACGTGTAATAATTTTAATAATAATAATTTTAACGTGCCTCATAAACCACAAACGCCAACACAACATATCCTGGCTTTCCTTTTTTCAGGAGCATGTCATCGTGTAACTGATCATTGATATTTAATCATAATATAGATATTTGTAAGAGGACATATTGAAACCTAAACTGGCCTTCAACAACATACGTACAGGCGGAGTTTCATGACACACCAAATAATAGTTTTAAAGAGAGAGAGAGAGAGAGAGAGAGAGAGAGAGAGAGAGAGAGAGAGAGAGAGAGAGAGAGAGAGAGAGAGAGAGAGAGAGAGAGAGAGAGAGAGAGAGAGAGAGAGAGAGAGAGAGAGAGAGAGAGAGAGAGAGAGAGAGAGAGAGAGAGAGAGAGAGAGAGAGAGAGAGAGAGAGAGAGAGAGAGAGAGAGAGAGAGAGAGAGAGAGAGAGAGAGAAAATGTGGAAATGAGTCATATTACAAAGCGGGAAAACGTAAATCCATTTATACAAAAGTTGTTGTTGTATTAATGCATTCTTATTGGGACGTGATATTTCTATTGTTAGGTTGATTTTCCGGTGATTCTTCAAAACAAGAAGGAACTGTTTTGGTAATTTGTAATAAATCTGTTAAATTACTGAGTCGAATTTGATGCGAAAAAACAGGTTGGGTGAATAACGAGTGCGATGTGATGAATTCATCTAGCGACGTGAAGTGCATATTCTGCTACTTCCATCATAGATTAGATCACGCCTAGGCGTGACGCTGGGATGGGGCATTGACAGCTTGTCACATGATGTGTGACCTAGCTCACGTTACCTTAATCCTTCCCCTGCCTACTAGCACTTCAGGCAGAAACAAAACAAGTCACATCCACTTCTTTCGGCCTACACCTTGTTTTGCAGCCAGACCTCCTACTTAAATGCATTTGTTTGAGTTCCCCTCCACATTGTTTTTCATGTTGTTATGGGTTGTCTTCTCTTTCTTTTCCTTCATGTGTCCATCTCAAGCAAGCAAATTACTCTGCCTAACACGTCAGCTGGTATAGAGCGGCAGCTACCGTGAATCGGAACAAACGTACCGCGCGAATGGCCTGGTGCTGGCGACAGAGCAGCACCGACTTGACGAGCTTCAAGATGCGCAAGTTCACCGTCACCTGATGCACGTCACCCGACCAACTGCCAGTGGACCCGGTCCTACCAGAGGTAGTCGGGGATGCGTCTCCGTGCAAGTGGAGTGAGGAGAATCTGACGGAGTCGGACGCTGTTAACGTAAGAGATGCGCTGCTTGACATCAACCCCTCAAATTAGTTGATGGAACCGCTGTCTGCCAACTGGGCCACCGACGAGCTCACGACGCTACAAAAAGCCGCGTGCATGGACTGCGGGCAAGTGAGACAATTGTTGCGTGTCGTCGATTTTGCGATAAACTGATGGTATGTGCACCATTCAGCGCGATTTGTACTTTGCGGATCGGTAACGAGTAGCGTTGTTACCGTTGTGTTTCGGGGTAAGGTTCGACCTGGAGTGTGGGCAAGTGAAGCAATTGTTGCGTGTCGTCGAATTTGCGATTGACTGATAATATGTACACATGGAGAATGGGAAGACTTCAGACAACGACCATGTGAACATTGAAACATTAAAAGCAGGAAAAGACATCATCTCGAAGACACTAGATAAGCTGTATACTAAATGCTTATCAGAAAGACGAATACCCTCCGCATGGAAGAACGCAAAGATGGTAATAATCTTCAAGAAGGGAAATAAGAAAACTTAAAGAAATACAGACCGATATGTCTGTCATCGAACATCTGCAAATTACTCACAAAATACTAACGAATAAGTTAGAGAAGACACTCAACGAAAACTAACCACGAGTGCAAGCAGGATTCAGTAGCAGGTATTCAACGACAGACCACATCCACGTCATAAACCAACTGAAGGAGTAGTGCCGAGCGTATAATATCCCGCTCTGCATAGCTTTAGTCGACTACGAGAAGGCTTTCGACTCGGTGCAAATTCAAGCAATACTGGCCCGCTTCAAGAAAATGGGATAGAAAACGTGTACTAAAAGACATCTACACCAACAGCTCGTCCAAAGCTGTTTACGGGAACACTCGAAAGCATATTCCGAAGACTGACCTGGGAAACCAGAGGGTTGAAGATACACGGAGAATATTTCAGTCATCTTCACTTTGCCGACGATATGCACTACTACACCGCAAGAAGTACAAAAATGCTGCAGGAGCTAACTGATGAAAGTGAAAAAATAGGTCTGAAAATGAACATTTCGAAGACAAAAGTGATGCTAGAAAATAACACACCAATATAATTATATCAACACCACGCATATAGAGAACGTTAAAAGCTACGTCTACATGTGACAGCGATACAGCATCAGAAACAAAAACCAACACTAGAAGAATCAAAGAAGAATCACGGCCGGCTGGACAGCATTCGCCAAACACCGCGACATCTTCAATGGTAACTTTGGAAATTGCTTGAAGAGACACGTCTGCAACTCATGCGTATTTCCCGCGATGACATACGGCGCGGAAACATGGACATTCTAGCAGCCGCACAAACAAAGATGGAAAGAAGTATGTTAAAGATCACATATCGGGAGAAAAATCAAACATCTGGGTAAGAGAGAAGACAAAGGTCACAGACGTGATAGAACAAACTCAGAAGGCAGAAGTGGACCTGGGCAGGGCACATCAGTAAGCTACGAGATAACCGGAAGGAGGAAGACCGGCGAGACGGTGCATGGAGAGACGGACTAGATGAGTACTGGAAATTCACCATCTGGCGGAGGATAGCGCAAGACAGGCATATCTGGAAAAAGACATGCTGAAGCCTTCGCCCAACCACGGGACACTACGGCTGCACAATGATGATGATGATGACAGTAGGTGCACCATTCAGCGCCATTTGTGCATGCGTGCCTAGTTCAGCAATGATAACGGATACTGTTGTTAGCATAGGCGCGATAACAGGGGGGGGGGCAGGGGCAGCTCGGGAATTTTGCTGGGAGGGCATGGTTATGCCCCCAGTAAATGTGAGCGTGAATATTTTTTTGTGGCGAGTGTCAATGGCGTGTGGAATTCGAGGTTTATGAGAGTTTTAAGGTGTATTTTTGGCGACCGTGAAAGGTAAATGCAATTGGAGAGGGCAGACATGATTTTCTGTCCCCCCAGTAATAGGCGGCACCCCCTCCCCCCGTCTTCGGATGTCATCAATTGAGCCGAGACAGTGGAGTAGATTTTCAACAGTACCTCCCCATTCCCGCGTCACTGGTATTATTCATGAAACCGAGAATGTACTTTGATACCAAAGGTGGCGGGTATCTTATTGAACATCACCAAAAAGTGTTAAAACAAGCATTATTTTTCGGCGAACGCCACACAAAAGTGGTTGAAGTGGTGTTCACAATATTTTAGGCCTATGAACTACACCATGTTAGCTATCTGAAAACAAAGGAAATGTCCGAGCAAGAAAAACGTTTTTTTTATTGTTTGATTTGTCCAGTTTGCCAAAAAACTTTTCAGCATATGCAATCCCCAAAATGCAAAGTGGTGGAGGGAGTACTTTAAGGGAACAGTGGAGAATAAAGTTTCTAGTTGACCACACGTGTTGTTCTTTCACCACTACGAGATAGGTAAACGAACAACAGGTGTCTCCAACTGTTAAGAGCAAAGCCTTAGCTCTCTACTTGATACAATTACAAATGTCATAAATATATCACTAAGTTCAGGTATTTTCAGATGATTTTAAACATGCATATGTAAACTCCCTCCTCAAGAAGACACCTCTTCCCAAAGATAACGTCAATAATTACAGACCTGTTTCTAATCTCAGTTTCAGTTCCAAGATACTTTAAAAAAATGATTGAGGCAAAACTTTTGGATCTCACATTAAATCAAATGGCTTGTCTATTGAATTACAATCCGCATAAAACATTCGACGGAAACTGCCCTATTAATAATGCATAAAATAAGGATAAAGGTAAAGTAACAGCGCTTAAATTATCTTGCTAGCGCTGTCTGCTGCCTTTGATACAATTGATCACGCCATTCTCATAAATCGTCTGTCATTGTGGTATGGTGTACAGCTTTAAGTTGTTTTGTTGTATCTAACACATAAGCATCACACAGTGAAGATTGGGGATCGTCTTTCATCGGCACTCCCTATTTCATGTGGTGTTCCTCCGGATTCTGTCCTCAGACTATTACTTTTCATTCTCTATACAACACCACTCAGTTATTAACAATCATAATCTAAAATCATCATCTTTATGTAGATTTACACTTCTTTATACACGCCTAATACTAACTGCTCCTTACATCAGCTCAGAAATGCTCGTAATGACATTAGCGTTTGAATGACTGAGAGTAGATTAAAGTTGAATGCCAGTAAAACAGAGTTTCTTATTATTGGTACACAGAGGCAGATTGACAAAAGTAACAGTTTTTCCCCACGCCTATGCTTAGCCAGTATGTCACGCCTGCGCCTTTAGTACAAAATCTCGGAGTTATCTTTGATGATCATTTAAATTTTAGACGGGATATTTCTCAAACTTGTCGCTGCTGTTATTATCCTATTCGCGATTTACGACATATTCGCCGTCGTTATTTTCCTCTTTCTGTTGCAGTAACTATCGCAACTGCACTTGTTACTAATAGGCTTGACTTTTGGAATTCCCTTTTCACAATATTGCCCTTGAGAATATAACTAGGTTACAATACTAATATTGCAACTAGCGCATGTTCTGTTGCTGCACCAACCCCCTGAAATACGCTCCCTCTTAGTGTTAGATCAGTTGAAAATACTATACAATTTCGCCGTCATTTAAAAACTTACCTTTATAACCTTGCGTATCCCCCTTAGCTCCCTGGAGTATCGATCCATCTGTTGACGACTTTAATATGGCTTAGCGATTCTGATATTCACTAACCCTTTTGTATTGACGCGCGCCTGAGCTTGGTTTCCGAGGATTTAGGCGCAAAAGAAGTTACCTTATTATTATTATTGGTAAATAGCAGAAGCTATAAGCGATGACCCTGACGTGATGCATGTGTATGCACGTTATATGCATTTGCTGGAGACACAGGGGTGATACAACAGCAAAAGAGAACAAATTCCAAATCAACAAGTTTGCGGCACTTATTGTTGTTGTTGGAAGAAGAGACTTTCATGATCCGCGATCTCACAATGATGGGAGAGGATCGGCCGGAAAACGTTTTCGACGCGGCGAGAACTCTTTTCGTTGTTTGCTACGAACTAGCCATCCATTAGAGACTGGTGCGAGCAATGGCCATGAGAGGTATTGCTGCGGAAGAGAAACCATCTCAGTGGATGGGTCGATTCCGGCAAGTCTGTGGTAGCTGGGACCGAGATGTTGAACGCTGGACTCTTCTCCGCCGCCTGCCGCCATCGCTGCGTATGAGCCTTGAGCTTCCCACACCGCAACTCTCCATGGAAAAGTTCCTGCGAAAGGCCGATTCTCTGTACGTCACGTTACCCCCACGACAATAGCCACCATTACGGAAGTGCCTGCTGAGATAACATTTGCAGTCAACGCGGGAGACTTTTGGCCGTCAACGCCATTTCGAAAATACAAATTGGAAAAGGCGGTACTGACCAGAATCAGAAGAAGGGGAGATCTGTTGGTACCACGCAAAATTCGGCGACGAGTATCGATGCTGCAGCGGGCCACCCTGTCCGAGCTTAGTCGCCGTGCCTCGCTTCCACCTTCTCGTTCCACCTCACCTCCCGGAGGACGCACACCGACATCCCGTGTCTGGATCAGACCAGCGACACTGGATCGTCATCGATGTTGAGGCACGTCATCACGTCCAACTCTGCTCTCCTTCCAGAACTTGATCTTCGTTCGCATATTCCTCGCCCACTTGTCTCGCGTTGAAACTGCCACCATTACACCCGCGGCGGGAAAAATACCCATGAGGTATTACAACATTTAGCTGCACCAGTTCGCCGCCAAAGAGCCACCTCCTTCTGCTTCATTGTATCGATTCATTGGACTTGACCGAACCACCAGCACGTACTCGTGAGCCCGTTCAGCAAAATATGAACATTAAGATGTGACTCAAACAGCATAGGCCAGGGGCCTGCAACCTTTTGAAATGAAGGACCATATACGTCATTTGGATTAGGTCAGCGGGCCACCATGTCAGGGCCATATGCTGGGATGTGCGATGGGTGCGTATGCGGAAGCAAAAGTGTTCCACCCGAAGGAAAAGAGTTCCCAAAACGTGCAACTGGATGTGTTGGGAGCCTCAAAGAGTTGTAGTTGGAGATACCAAGGATGTCTTCATCTGGCTGCAAACTTGTTCATAAGACACTCGTTGCGTCATCTAAGTGTCCGTCGGTCGACAAAGTGCGTCCTCGTTTTTTTCACTTCACGAACTTCACCTCACACAGGTAAGTTATGTCAAACAGATGGTCGATATGCGCTTTGTGTGTTTAGCATACCAGGATACAGTTCCTAGTTCTTAGTTCAATGAGCTCCTTCTACATAGCTAGCTACGCATATTCGACTTCCACCTGGAACGGGTTGGAAAATAAAGGCAATTCACCACTGCAAGCTCTGATATCGCCTCCAATCTCGTCGCTATGAAAATCAAGATGTGACTCAAACAGCATAGGCCAGGGGCCTGCAACCTTTTGAAATCTGGTCAGCGGGCCACCATGTCAGGGCCATATGCTGGGATGTGCGATGTGTGCGTATGCGGGAGCAAAAGTGTTCCACCCGAAGGAAAAGAGTTCCCAAAACGTGCAACTGGATGTGTTGGGAGCCTCAAAGAGTTGTAGTTGGATGTACCAAGGATGTCTTCATCTGGCTGCAAACTTGTTCATGAGACACTCGTTGCGTCATCTAAGTGTCCGTCGGTCGACAAAGTACGTGACTTTTAGGGTTTTTTCGTGGTGACACTGAGACGTTCTTGACGTTCAGGAGATGGTGTCTCCCACAGTAGATTCGTGATCTCAAAACCGGAGATTAACTGGAAAAACTTAATGATGAGAAGTCTCGTCCATTTAGTTGAACATTGCGCCGGGATGTCGACAAAATGCAAAATCGCACAGCAATGTGGAGGTCAGCAAAATCCTGTAAATGCATATTCTGCTCCATGAACAAACTTAATCCCTAGTGTCAGCTCGTACAGGTGGCGCACCATGGCATCTCAACTCAGCCAGCGCCCTTTACAGAAGTAGAGGAGGTCTTAATATTGACCATTTATATCGGCGAGAATGTGCTGGAATTGCCGGTCGTTTAAGCAAACTAGCCAGTTCGGCACCATTCGCTACGTATGCTGGAGACCTGACTATAATTTAAATATATAGGCGTTGACATATATACAATTTTATCGGTCGCTATTATATACAGTATAATATTTAGCGTAGCTTGCACCGTTACACGCGGTTAGCCTGATAGAGAATGTCTACAAACGCACCGATGTCGACACCCTTCGTGATCCCGATCCAGATACCGTCACTCGCTCGGTTCAAGTGTTGGACAATCCAGCAGAGCGTGCGGCGCGATCGGGATCTGTGTCGGGTAGGGAGTCGCTGCGGGGGCGCTTACAGACACTCTCTAATAACACTTGATAAACGGGTCAACTTACTACGTCGATAGTACGTAATGCCACCGGTCGTTCCAAGTTTACTGAATGTTTCCCTCTGCTGTACAGTTGTACTCCAGGTTAATCCATAAAGACGCCCCGTGATCAGTTACATTTGCAACGATAGGAGTAGGCGGACTTGGCACGGTTCAACAGTGACGTCACTTCCGCATTTATTTGCAGTATTCCAGCGCGCGTCGCTACGGTCCCACGCGCATCTACTAATAACGGAAACCCATATAAAGTGCGTGCGTATGCGTGTACGTGCGTGCGGCGGCGGCGTGCGTGCGGACGAGCGGTCCAGCGAGCGTGCGTGCGTGCTTGCGTGTGTGAGAGAAAGTGCGCGCGCATGGTTTATGAGTGGGTGTATACTAACGCGGTGCATGTATGTGAAGTAAGCTATAGTCGCCTACTTGCTTGTAGTATACATTTAAAACAACGATGATAAAGACCAAGGCGACAGGGACACCAACGATTAATATTAGTGAAACATCCCATTGACAGCCAGCTCTAAAACAACAAACAACGATGCAACTCGAAACATCGTAAAATATTCATGCAGTATTTTCCATATCGTCCTGCACCTGATCGAGATTTATTAATATTACTACTGGGCAGATATAGTCAACAGACACTCTAGGGTGGTTAATGTTTTACTTTAATTCTGGCTAAATGACCAAGTGATCTAAGTTGAATTGTTGTCCAAACTGCCTTGGTTTCGGTGTACACGTGAGTGATAAACCTGCAAACTCTCGCGTAGGTGTATTGGGCTTTTCTACTGCAGCAAAACAACAGCTCAATTATGTGTGAAGTACTAATATCCAAACACATTTAGCTGGTCAATGACAGCATCAAACTCAGCAGAAGAATACCACAGCAGCGGCCTACCAACAGTGCTAATAAGGCCTTACTAAAGAATAGTTCTTACTTTTAAAGAAGTACATCATAACAAAAGGTTCAGCTTTTGACTATCACCTCTGACATATTGTCTGGTCCACTCCATGCATCAAGGGTAAATCTTGAAATACTCGGCTAAAGTAAACCAGGCCATCCTTAAATAAACTAATGGTTGAAAACGAATTATTGGAACAGCAAGGAAACTTACACACTAGAAAATACAAGAAACCAGGGCTTAGATATAATGCCAAACTTCTCTGTAAACCTCTGAAATCTCAAGGGAACAGCGACTGCGATATTGTGCTCTATGTTACTCGCTTTCTCCCCAACGAGCAAAGCCGCCATAACAAAACAATTGTTTGTAAACGAAATCCGACGCAGAGGCCATAAAGCAAGACCTAAAATAATATGAGCAGACTTTTGATCAATATCTGTCATCATCCATGGCCAGTGAACAAATATGAAATGACTTGAAGCAACGGCTCCAGTTAGAACCTAGTGATCGCACCTCTGTCCCTGTATAAATTATAAATTACACTATCAAGGACTTCTTCTTCTTCGCTGATTTCGTTTCAGGTCAGCAGCTAGTTTTCGCAATTATGTCGTGCAGGAACACACTTATGAAGAATTTGTTTAATGTGTGTGTGGGTCCTTAGTTAGTGTTTGTGTCGTAATCCAGGACAAATTCATTTGTGGCATACCTGACTTTATCCCAACTTGGACATGATGCCAGACCATCTTGGAATTCTTGCTGACTGCTGGGCCACTCTCCAAAAAAGTGTGAGAGTGGACCTGGCAGAGGCAATGTTTTGTGTTCTCCGACTCGAGCTAAACTTGGTGGCTAAAAAGTACATACTCGGGAGATTTAATTGTTATAGTATGTAAATTTAAATTACTAATTGGTAGCGATATGATTGCAGTAATTAACTCCCTCCACCTCCCGGTAACGGCCAAGGTACTAGTTCTATTTCAACTCCCTAAAGAAATAAAAAGAAATACTGTATTTAAAATAATATACTTTTATTCGATAGATATCATGTTCCCCTTCATTTTACACCAAAAAAGAAATTTGAAAACGCGTTATCCACATAATGAGACCGTGTTCGAGGAATATGATTTGCCGATGTTATAACTCATCAAAACTGTAAATGGCTAAACAATTTACAAACATAATTCTGTCTCATCTAACGCTTTTCAGGTATATTCTAAAAATCGTACATTTATTCACCTGTGGCTCCAAGTAGCTATTAGCATGGAACAGCGGCCACACCCCGGTAAACCGCTTGGACTGGCAAGCTAAACAAGGTGAGGGTAGCCGACAGGTTTGAAACCTTCGGTGAGATAGGGCTTGTCTACTTAACCATGTGAAGACATGGCGAACTGTGCGGAAGAAACCATCAGCTGGTTCAACGGGCAAGAAGACGAATCCAGCACGCGATGTGGAGCGCAAAGAGCATGGCGAGACACAAAAAACGGCCTGGTCATATACTGCTTCCTGTCCTATATCCGACTGTCTCGACTCGATCCGTCCTGCCACTGGACCCAGATAGGCCAGGACAAGAGAGTGAGGATGGCGACCAGCGCAACTGTCCCTCACTTTAATCCAAGTCATGCGAACTCATAACATCACTCTCACCTCACAAACTATCACCCTTCAAGTCCTGTGGCGACTCTACCCTGACCGCGGCTGGTGGAGATCTCATTACAGTGGGCGATTTACGAAGAAAACAAGAAGAATACCACTTATTCTTGCCACATGGAATGTGCGCCCGCTCATGGATAATACTAAGGCAGACAGACTACAGAGGAGAACCGCCTTGGTTGCAAGAGAGTTATCCTCCAGATACAACATCAGTATCGCTGCATTAATTGAGACGCGTCTAGCAGAGGAAGGACACATTACAAAACAATTGTGCTGGATACACTTTCTTCTGGAATGGCCTTAGTGGCGAGGATAGGCGGGAAGCTGTCGTTGTTTTTTCTGCAATCAAATCCGACCTTGTGGGCACGCTTGCCTGCCTACCAAAGGGTGTGAATGACCGTCTTATGACATTGCGTCTTCCCCTGACCGCAAAGCATCATGTCACCAGCATCAGTGCCTACGCGCCTACCACGACCAACCTTGACGAGAGAAAGGACAGATTCTACGAGGAGCTTGAATATCTGCTCGTAGATGTTCCAAAGTCAGACAAGCTCATCGTCCTTGGCGACTTTAATGCGAGGGTTGGCACAAACCACGTGGCCTTTGAGGGTGTCATTCGCAGACATGGAACAGGAATGTGCATGCAACAGCAATTTATTTTTGTTCCTCAAGATTTGTGTTGCAAATCAACTCCTCATTACAACCACATTGTTCCGGCTCCCAACTCGCAACATGACAACCTGGATGCAGCCACGATCCCATCACTGGCACCTCATTGACTACGTGATTATCAGGAAGAAAGACCTGCAGGACGTAAGAGTGACAAAGGCTATGTGCGGCGCCGAGTATTGGACAGACCACAGGCTTGTCGTGTGTCCAAGCTGAACTTCCGCATCCAGGCCAAGAGACGCCTTCCAAACCAAAGAAGAGGCTAAATACGAGACTGTTCGGCGAGACTTCTGCAAAGAACTTGACAGCCAGGTGCAACAAATGGAATTTGGCATTACCAGCTTGGAAGATGAATGGTTAACCTTCCGTGACCTTGTTCACTCCAGTGCACTGAAACATCTTGGGCCAACAAAGCGTAGGCATCAGGACTGGTTCAATGAAAACGATAGCGAAATCCAGGTCCTAATGGAAGAAAAGCACAGACTGTATAGGGCTTACCAAAATGACAGTTCCTGTCAATCAAAGAAAGTAGCATTCACAAATACCCGCAGAAAGGCACAAGCCAGACTCAGAGAGATTCGAGACTCCTGGCTTAGTAAAAGAACAGAAGAGGTCGAATATTTCGCTGACAGAAACGACTCAAAGCGTTTCTTCAACGCAGTGAAGACACTGTATGGTCAATAATAGCCTTCCAGTAGCTCTGCTATCCTGAGCACCGATGGGTTAGCCTTGCTCACCGACAAGACCCAGATCCTGGAAAGGTGGGCAGAGGACTTCTACAATGTCCTCAACCGCCCGTCTGAAATCAATGAAGCAGCAATACAACGTATGTCACAGATGGACATAAACATGTCACTGGCAGAACCCATTCCTGTACCTGAGGTGCGGAAAGCAAACAGTCTGCTCTCCACTGGCAAAGCCCCAGGAGCAGATGCTATCCCAGGAAAGGTGTATAAAACGGCTGGCCCAGGCCGTGTTGAAAAGCTCACAGCAGTCTTCCATGCCATGTGGTCTGCAGAAGTGATCCCCCTGGAGTTGAAAGACGCCTCTGTTGTGCATCTGTACAAAAAGGGCAATTGTCAAGCATGCGACAACCACCGTGGAATCTCACTGTTGTCTACAGCTGGAACGTTCCTTGTCCGCATACTCTTGAACCACCTGATCGTTCACTTAGAGAAAGGCCGTCTTCTTCCAGAGAACCAGTGTGGCTTTAGAGCAGGCAGAGGCACAGTCGACATGATTTTCGGAGCTCGCCAACTCAAAGAAAAATGCCAGGAGCAGAAATGTGACATCTACATCATCTTTGTTGATCTGACTATAGCGTTTGACACGGTGAACCGACATGGCCTTTGGGAAAAAATGGCAACGTTTGGTTGTCCTAACAAGTTCATCGTCATGGTCAGATACTTCCATAAGGGCATGCAAGCTCAGGTCTTGGACAATGATGACACCTCGCTGCTTTTCCAGTAAGTAACGGCGGAAAACAAGGGTGTGTGCTGGCACCTACTCTGTTCAACATGATGTTTACGGCAATGTTGTCCGACGCCTTCAGAGGGAATGATGATGACATCTACATCAATTATCGCACGGATGTAGAAATATTCAACTTGAGAAGACTTCAAGCGAAAGCAAAGGTACTACAAGATGTGTCATGTGATCCGCGATTTCAACTTCGCCGATGACTGCGCTCTCAACGGCGGATCTCAGCAACAAATGCCGAGTAACATGGACAGATTCTCAATAGCCTGTGACAACTTCGGCCTCACCATTAGAACGAAGAAAACCGAAGTTATGCATCAATGAGCTCCCGGCATGCAGTACGTGGAACCAGAAATCACCGTGAAGGGACGGAAACTGGAAGTGTGGACGAGTTCAATTACTTAGGTAACACCCTCTCCAGAGTTGTCCGCATTGATGACGAGATCCATTGCCGCATTGCGAAAGCAGGTGATTCGTTTGAAAGACTGCAAGCGTCAGTGTGGGAACGAAGAGGAATCAGCCCTACAAATAAATTGAAGATGTATCGCGCTGTACTGCTACCTACAGTACTCTACGCCTGCGAAAGTTGGAATATCTACTAGAGGCATGCCCGCATACTCAACCACTTCCACATGACTTGTTTCCGCCGTTTGCTGAAAATCCGCTGGCAGGACCGTGTCCCAGACACAGAGGTCCTTGAACAAGCCAGTCTGCCAAGCATCCGCACACTCATCAGGAAGGCTCAACTAAGATGGGCTGGACATCTTGCTCGCATGGCTGGTAAGCGCCTACCGAAGAAACTCTTCTTCGGCGAACTGGCGGAAGGTCGACGGGAGTGGAGCCGGCCAAAGTTGCGTTTCAATTAAAGATATTGGAAAGGAATCTCTAAAGAACTTCGGAATTTACCCGGTCTGCTGGAAAAAATTATGAGGCAAACCGTCTTACCTGGAGAGGTCTGGTCTGGAACGGTGCAACCTCTTTCGAGAATCAGCGTATCGAAGCGGCCAGGACCAAACGCGAGGGTCGCAAGGCGAGAGCTGTAAATATATCAACAGTGCCTGCTCCATTCGTGTGCGAAACCTATAGAAAGTCGTTTCATGCGAACATTGGCCTTATCGGACACATGCGAACCCACCGCAAAAAGAAATGATCAAACTTTAACTGATACTATTATGTGAAATGAGATGTCATGGTTTTCATCGATCCGATAAACAAGAGAGATATTCGATAGGTAGCGATTTGATTAATATGTTGTTTGTATAAACAACATTAAAACGTGGTGCCGATACTTACCATAGTTTGGTACCGGGCGTAACAACAATCCGATACAGTAAAACAAACTGTAGATGTGTTCAAAGTTACTAACTTATGTTTAGTGTTCTATCAAATGTAGTACATCAACACATCGTGCTAGCGGATATACATGTTTGAAGACATGTGATTAATGTTTCTGTATATATATATATATATATATATATATACAGCGCGGCATCCAGTTCTCAAGACACCTCAAAGCGCTACACTGTTGCAAGCTTCCGCTTAAAGTATTTTCTGGTCTTTCTTTACTGCACTGGTCGCGAATTTTTTAACACCTGGGTACTCAACGTAGTCACTATACTGTTTTTTGTCTCGGTATACCTTTTCCAACTGTCGTCTTCTGCTTTTATTTTATTTTTACATCACCGTTCATCCACAAAGGCGTGACTTTCTTTCCCGTCATTGTCTTTTTCTTAGGTGCATATTTGTCACACAGATCTGAGAATGTAAGCCTACTGTTCAGTTCTTGCAGCACACAGCAGTAGTCGTATACTGCCTGCATGAATATGTGGTCTTATGTTCTCTTGTGACGGATTTTGTTACATATCGTTTGCCATATATATTTGTATTTGTAATTAGTACATCGAGGGCGATGGGTCTTTACCGTATCCATAATTATATTAACCGGTATATAAAATATAGTATAGGAAAAGTCAACGGGTTGACATAGCACACAGGACTTCACTCAGTATTTCGAGGAATTCCGTTACCACACTGTATATCTCGAGATCTTCCATGTTATAAGGATATGTGTCGTGCCTTTATACCTGCCAATTTTCCTGTGAAATCCGGGAGTCTCCCGGATTTTGGGTGTATCTCCCGGAATACGGGCAAACCCCCGGATTCTATCTGAAAATATCTAACAGAACCCCCCCGTCTTCGAGACAGTGCGACACCACGGGAAACATGCTGAGACGTGCTAAACCGCTGAATTTCCAACGAAAAATCTCCACCAGCAACCTCTCCCCCCGTCTTCCAGTGATCAAGATCCGAGACAGCGCGATGAGACAGCGCAATACGGGAAGAGTGCTAATCGAACCACTGATGAATCTCCAGGATTTCAATAAACGAACTTGGCAGGTATGTGTACGCCTGTCCAAGGCTCTCTTCGTCAACTAGAAATGTTACACGTGTTACTGCTTGGATCGCGGTATAGCGTAGTCCAAGCAGTACCACTGAACATGTTCCATGAATACATCCCACCCCATATTATAGTTTGTATTGGTTTTTAAGCTGATCGTACGCCAGGCAGACTCTTGAAAGATAGATATCATTATATTTACTAAAACAAGGTAGATCAAAGTGTTGGAATGTTCTGAAAGTAGTTGATCGTTTAATGAATAATTGCAAAATGTTGCACATATACCCTCGGCCTAATGTCTGTAACATTGAATTATAGGTCTACCAGAATTTTGGCCCATAAGTTCGTGCATTCCTAAAATTAAGATGTTATTCTGAAACGTTTCCATTACGAAAATGTGTACTCGTCATCATTAAAAATATATAAACCAAATTATTTTAAAGGTCGTCTATGTATAATATTATGTAAAAATAGTATTATAAACAAACGCGATCGTGCTCCTCCGGCCATTAGCGTCATCGTTTGATTACCGATCAGAGGCAGAGCAGTCCGAAGAATGCAGTTAAGGAGACGTCGATCAATATTAGTGGCGGATTACCCAGTAGGCACTATATGTGGACGTGCCTATGGCCCATGAAGGTCGGGGTCCCACGAAAATAGCCGAACATATTTTTTTGAACTGAATATTTCCGAAACCTAGCTAGCAAGACATGATTTGGCCAATGATGGTTACTGCATAATTATTAACCCAATGAGATGTGCAAGCTAGGAATAATCCTGGTGTAGGCCCTATACATGTCTGAATATTTAATAGACATTGTTTAAAGGTGTTACTACATGACTTACTAGAAAGAGAAACATTTCCAACAACCTCCCCTCCCTTCGTCTTCCGATGTTTTGGTCCGACAGCGAAGTCGAGTTGAAGCTCCGGCTCAGCCCATCCAATATTAATTCCGTTCCGACGCCTGTAGAAGTTCTTTGGCAAGCATCAAGGGGTGCATTTGGAAGATTTGGGCCCCCATTAGACTACCCTCTTTGGATCCGACCGTCTGTCTACATAGGTCCGACGAAAGTACATGGTGCCTATAAAGCCCATGGAAGTCTTAAATTAATCCGTCACTGGTCAACACAAAGTTCTATCCAACTACTGTATTATATTAGTAAATACATTCCTAATATTTTGATATGGCATGACTGAAAACTGCACCGTCAGTTAAGTATAAACACATATTTCCAGTGATCAAGCACTAGTTAACAAATCACACAACATATCGTATAGCAACGGAATTGCGCGACGCACGAACTTCGGCAACTTAACGATATATTACTAGACGTCTCGGCGTATTAAATGCAGTTAGAACACGTTTTTGGTGTCAGTGCGAAGACCTTGTGGTTTGATCCCTGTATAAGACGTGAACGAATTTGCGAATATTTAATTTAGTTTAAATAATGCGACATCGCTATGGAGTTTGCATGACATATATACATATGGCACAGCAACGGCTAACGTATAACATGACCAGTTAATTAGATAATCAGAACATCCCCTATTATCGCCCGGTGTCACGCACTGCCACTGGGCGTCCACTCTGCGTTAAGGCCTAAGCTAACGCGCTTGCAGACTGTAGTCCGTTCCTGGGCTGCATCTAGTGTTATGTCACTGTCAACCCAATTTCTCACAATGTCCTGTCTGACAAGATTTAGCAACGTGCAGTGCTTTGTACGACACTCAAAGCTAGCTACATCGAGAAGTCGACAATATAGCAGCCTTGCTGCGTTCAAGTTCAACTCATTACAAACCAACTTTTGCGAAAAACATGCGTTGCTCCACCGAGAGTCGGCAGCTTTCGGTCACCATCTCACATCTGACAACCAGTGCATTGGCTTTGCAAGACACTTCTCGAGAGAAAGCTTTAATTACTACATGTCGCCAGAATTTCCACCGATCGGATATGCTGAGAAGTTGTTGGAGACCATGCATGATGCTACTGGACTACCTTGGTGGGCTAGTTTAGCGCTGACCACAATCATGCTTAGGACAATGGTCACTCTGCCTCTCAGTATATATGCTGCACATATTTCTGTGAAGATAGAACGCCTACAGCCAGAGATAAAAGACATGGGAAAACGGCTGGCTGGAGAGGTTGCCATGGCAACAAGAAAGTTCTCATGGAACAAGGCCACAGCTAAACGCAACTTCAAGAAAAATGTTAGTTTACATTGTACGCTTGCTATTTTATAAACAGATATTGTGTATGTCATACTGTGGGCGTGAGAGAGAGAGAGAGAGAGAGAGAGAGAGAGAGAGAGAGAGAGAGAGAGAGAGAGAGAGAGAGAGAGAGAGAGAGAGAGAGAGAGAGAGAGAGAGAGAGAGAGAGAGAGAGAGAGAGAGAGAGAGAGAGAGAGAGAGAGAGAGAGAGAGAGAGAGAGAGAGAGAGAGAGAGAGAGAGAGAGAGAGAGAGAGAGAGAGAGAGAGAGAGAGAGAGAGAGAGAGAGAGAGAGAGAGAGAGAGAGAGAGAGAGAGAGAGAGAGAGAGAGAGAGAGAGAGGAGAGAGAGAGAGAGAGAGAGAGAGAGAGAGAGAGCATACCACCGATACTGATGTGGTGTTGAACTTTATATAATAAACAGGTCAATCTCTTTTTCCACCTGCTGAGAACATCTTTTACACCACCTCCTACAAGATGTATGCAGTCTGTTAAGCGCACCACATCAAAACCCATGGAATGGTATATACAGTGGAACCCCGCTATATGGTCACCTCAGTAATACAGCCACCTCACAATTAAGGTCACCGTAGAACAGTCCTAAATTATTTCCACATACAGTAAAGTATAGGATATCAGTTCAACTAATGTAGTCACCTCGCTATTTAGGTCACTTGTCCAGTCCTAAAGGTGACCTTAATAGTGAGGTTGCATTGTACAATTTGAAACATAAATACCTAACTTTGACTTCTGTCTCAAAGCCTGAATTCTTTGGATGGGTCAGTTAGCCACCCAAACGTCACAACAAATTGACTTGCATGAACGACACTGATATCAGTGTAAAACTGAAACGTTTCCCTATACGTGATGGTCATAGCTCCATACTGCCAAAATGTACCTAAACGTTTGAACCATCGTGACCCATCACATATAGTACTTATAATAATAACCTCTATGTTGCATGCTCAGATGAAGCGACTGGTGAAAGATCTGTATATTCGAGATAACTGCCACCCAATGAAGACGATGCTGGTGGCATGGCTGCAGCTTCCAATGTGGTTCAGTGTGTCGTTTGCATTGAGAAACATGGCTGGGGCACTCCCCATTCGTGGAGGTAATTATGAAGATCTGTGCTTGAGTTTGTAACTTCCTAAAAAGTATAAACTTTGCATGATAGCCGTTTTAAATAATAATAATATTAATGTTTTTATTTCAGACCAGCATTGTGTCCATATAGAAAAAAGTACATTGATAAAATCATCATATAAAAATATATATAAAAATATATCAATAAAAACAGGATATTAAAAAATTATACAAAGCCTTGACCCACTGATGCCGCAGCTGCAATGTACTGTTTATGTCGCTAGTAACAATACTCTGAATGTTGTTTGTTGTTGAATAAGTTGATTTTTTGGGCAGTTTTCTTTTCATGTACAACATACCGGTACCTGCTCACCTTCTTTTTTAAATTAATAATTTTGTCATTTAAGGTGTTACTTATGTAGAACAACACAGTTTGCAGAAATGTAATATAAAGTATCATGATACTTCTAAATATGGCACTGGTACAATTTCTTCAAAGAAATCACCACACCATTGGGATTTTAAGTAAAAATCTTTCACTTATTGAATTCTTAATTGATTTCACTTTCAGATGAGATTCTTCGGTGTTTCAATAGTTTTATTTGGTATGCAACCGTTAATATGTCAGTGCAACTTTACATAATATATGCACCTGTTGCCACTAGGTGCTTTGCCTCCAACATCAACTTTTGTCTGTCATTCTCAGTTTCACAGTAATGAATGTAATTATACGTTTTGTTTAGATTTGCCTGTGCTGTGTCCTGAGTTAGCCACTGAAGGCGTTCTGTGGTTCAACAATCTACTCCTGCCTGACACGACATTCATCCTGCCCGTCACTCTAGCTGTCAGCAGTCTCCTCATCACCGAGGTCAGCTGTAATACCATCTAGGTGACCTCGTAGCAGCTAGTGTTGCAGGGACCAAGTGGACCAACCACATTACATCCACAAAGCCCCAAAATGTAATGGCATTACGTATTGCTGGGTTGTGGTTTGGTCGTCAGCATGTATTGCACACAAAATGAGTAATATGTAATTCCGTTGGTGCCACCTAACGAATGAAACTGGTATTAATGCACATATGCATCATAATTTCACTGAAATGTCACACAGACAAGTTATTTTGTTGTTGCCAAGAAAAACTGAAGGTAATTTATAAGTACTGTTTTCTATGACATCCAGATGCATGCTTTGAGAAGAGGAAAACCAACGCTGATTCAGAATATATTCACCTACGGATTCCGAGGAATAAGCATCTTTATGATTCCAATTGCAGCTGCTGTGCCAAGTGTAAGTATGTTATAATGTTATACATTAAACGCTATTCGCTGAAGATGTGGCTGAATATAATATTATATTCCATGAAATGACTAGTATACATACTACAGTGTACATAGTACGTTAATATCATGTGCCTATGTGTGATGGATCAATGTAATTAACATTACATTTATATGTGACAAAAATAATCTGTTGAATAATTTATTACAAACAAATGCTTCATATTGAAAATAAAAAATGAGCGGTTTTCAAAGCAACCATCTTTAGTCATAACTGAAAAATACTATTTTGCTTGTTGCATAACACTGAGAAGTAGCACTGCTTCCAAGCACTCATGGTGAGTAAGTTGCCTGCATGAAAAATCAATTACATATTATATATAATATATGCTCTGTCCAGTACGGATGTGCATTTCTGTTTCATAGTCACACACATTGAATTATGACTACTATTTCTTTACATTTTGACATAGTTATTTCTTTCAAAATTATGTGTACCCAGATATTTGCCAAGGGATAAAAGTGTGTGCGTGACATCGGTTAAGTTTAACAATAGTGATCTTATGTTCCTTATATAACAGTAAGATAAAGAAATAGTGATCTCCTATGTGCAAGACGTCTGTGTGTCTTGTTGCAGTGTATGTGTCTGTACTGGACGTGCTCCAGTCTGTACGGACTCACTCAGAATGTTCTGCTCAAGTGTCCGTCGGTGCGGCGGGCGGTCGGCCTTCCAAAGATGCCGAGCGAGAGCAGCACACCGTTCAGAGACATGTGGGAGATCGCACAAGAGAAATACCTGCGCAAAAAGCCAGCAAATCAGCTGGGTGATTAGGATTAAGGATGCCGACATGTAACACAGGACTGTCTCCAGGCCAATGTTCTGTTGCAGATGACACCATCCTTTGATGGTTGTTGACACTATTTCCTGTGATAGATAACATGTCCCTTATGGTGAAGAACACTATCTCCTGTGACAGTTGACAGTGTACTATGACAGTTGACACTGTCTCCTTTGATAGGTAATAGTACGACAAATGACACCATCTCCTTTGAGAGTTGACATTGTCTTCTGTGAGAATTGATAATGTCTCCTATGACATTTACCTGCAAGATGACTGAATTAGAAATCTACACCACATTTATTTATACACATACATTTGTCTTTGAGGAAGTGACAGACGCTGTCTTTTATGACAATTGACACTGTTTTATAATAGTTTTATCTATGAGCCTGTCATCTCATGCCATAATGAGAGTGTCATAACAATGAAGACTGAAGTCCTACGCATGTCTGTGCCTTGGCTATGGTAATTGTGAGAGAATTTCAGGGATGTTGGTTGTGACAACGCTACTGACAAGTTTTACACAAATCAATGTACATCATGTAATATGTGTACAGTTGTGGAAGATAATGAATAAAAAGTCTTAAATTTAATTTGTTTTATTTGAGAATTTGTTTTAATTTCCTGTCAAGCAAACAACAAATAGTATAATATAACATAATTAAAACTATTTATGATTATTATTTTAATTTAAATAAGGGTTTAGTTGTGCATGCATGTGAGCAGCAGAAGAATATTGAAGGAAATTCTACATGATTAATTCCTACACCAACAATGAATCAGAATCCATGGGCTAGATGGTAATTGGATGCAGTTTAGATAGTGACTCATCATCTGACAGTTTTTATAGTGACTCATCTGATGTCTCCAGAATCAAATAATGACTCATGTTACAAAGTGCTTCAGGCATAGGTTCCACCTGTCATTCATCTGTTTGACATTTAAGCTGTCTATAAACTCTCAACTACAGTCATTTTTAGTCCTTTGGGCCGAAGGTCCAACGGACTATTGCCATCACTCTGCGTCTGCTGTTAGCTGCTGTATCTTAGAAACCATTCAGCAACTTTTTCTATAATTTTGCATACCCCGTAGACGTATCTTAGGACACTGCCACTATGCACGAGAAATCTGTATTTGATTGAATCATTCTAAGGGCTCCCTAGGGCCTACAAGGGCTCCAAAACTGGTGAAATTGTTACATTTTGTCTATTTAAAAAAAACTGTTCAGTAACTTTTTCTCTAAATTTGCGTATACATTTCATGTGGTAGTGTCACAAGAAAAACTGGTAAATTTTCACATTTTGCTTATTTTTTTTAAAACTCTTAAATAACTTTCTCTAATTTTGCATAGACATTTCACGTGGTAGTGCCACTATACATAAGAAATCTGTATTTGATTGAATCATTCTAAGGGCACCAAAGGTCCCCTAAAATGCTAAATTTGCAACTAAATTGTCTATTGCAGTAGCAGGGATCAATACACAGATTGTTTTCCCTTTGGCGACCATGTTAACGTTTTGTCTGATTATAAGAAAACGTGACCTACAAAATGTCTTAAACTTCTCACCTGCTGTTATCATTATATCATTGACATGCTGATAGATTTTAACAAAAATTGCATACTTCCAGCTCTTGTAAAATGCCTGTATGTGTGACACCCGTCAATATTTAGAAATGCCGGCAATCATTACTCCGCAAACAGATCACACAGGCAAATTGCTGCCAAATATCCTTCTGCTTATTCAAATCATCTAAAAATCCACCATTTTACAGTCAACACCTACAATCACGCATGAAAATCTGACCATGACCCCAGCAGCTCTATCTGGCTTACAGTCATTTCCTCAACTAATCTCTTTTCCTACAACATCTGTCACCTCGCTGTAGAGGAAGGGTAACTGCCTGATGAAAACAGAACCTGGTAGTTATTCCCCTTCCCAAAACATCTGTCACATGCAGAGCTTGTGTCTTGCATGGATATCTATTTTATGAAGTTGTTTTATATAAGCAGGAAGTTTGTGAAATGAGTTATTCTTAGGCCACAGAAAAAGTTATTCCCGGTTTTTCATCAATGCATGTATTTAAAAATAGGTGCCACAACATTTTATTTTATATTATAATTATTCCTCTAAATGCAAGACATGGCGCAATAAGTGAACAGTAAACATGTCAACATTTTACTTCCATCATAACCAATAATGATCTGTAACTATGATTCACCAAAAAACATTTGATTAATAATTACCTACAGGATTGTTTGATTTCTGCCGGGCAGAAACCGTTTCTGCCCGGCAGAAATGGCAACAGTAGGAAATACATGCCATTGATAGGCAACCATGTTCTTTTTATAGAAAACATCAGTTTCTTTCTGTACCTGTCTACGTATGATAACCATTTATCTGCCCTGCTCACAATAAACAATGATAAAAGGTAGATCACTGCCACTTAACTTGTGGATTATTATTATAAAACTGCTCTGCTACTGCTTGGTGGACAGTTAATTAGTGGCTCCAGTTCAAATACATCAGAACGTTTTTCACACCTGCATGGTAGTTTAGGCTCAGTAGTGTGCTGGCAGCTACTAAACCTATAGGCTTGTGTGAAAAGGATAGTTGACAGAAGAACTAACTTCAAAGCACCATTGCATCCATTTAGCCAGGCAGCAGTCACACTGTCCCAGTGTCTGCTGCTATGTAAACTCATAAAGCCTGGAGTAACTAGAGGAATCTACTTTTCCTTGTAAATAAATAAAATACCCTGATCACAGAAGCATAATGCAAATTCAACTTTTCCAACAATTTCATTGAACTTCAATATTACTGTATGGTTTACATCCTTGTCGAATGCCACATTTTTTGTATCTTGCCAACTTACTGCCATTCTCTTCAACAGTCAAAAAATGCTCCCAAATGCTGTCCTTTGGCCTACCACCTTAAAACATGGTTACAACACAGCAGTATATCAGACTTACGTAGAGAGTGAGACAATCTTAGCAACTGACCCCTGCCCCATGTTTCTGGATTTGTGGTGTGCACTGGGCAAATTTAAATCCAGTTATATGCAGCTCCAATTCAATCAGTATTATGTAATTAATTGCTACTGTTTTTAAGTCAAAATGTTTGTTATGTATATGTACCTTGTGAACAAATACTCAAATATTTTATTTCCAGGTGTATCTTCAGTGGCATGCATATAGTCACTACTAAACATGTAAACATTTTACTTCCATCATAACCCTTAATGATCTGTAACTATGATTCACCAAAAACATTTCATGGATGTATTCTATAATTACAAATAAGTGTTATTTGAAGAGCATTGAATTATCCAGATGATGATACCTTTTAATATGTTGTTGAATTCACCTATTACATTCGCTTCTTTTAGGTATGTGGTCAGTCTCGCGTTAATGGAGGCTGTAAACAACTTACCTATGCAGCTTAATATTTGTCTGGGTCATCTATCACCCCTGCTTTTTGTATATAGGCTTAATGATCCCAATACACCAATCTGTTGGCACAATGCCAGATAATAGAACTAGGTTAAACATCTTAACCTGTGGGACTGTTTTTTTAAAGTATTCATTTATAACATTATCAATGCCACATACCTTTTTGTTTTTGAGTTTTTTGATTTGCATTTGTACCTCATCTTGCGTGAATGGTGTGTTTATGTGTTTGTTTGACTGTGAAATCTTTCTTGGATCAAAAGGTGTCTCACTAGCTGCAGTTTCATTTTCAGGTTTTTCACCAAGTTTTTCAAAGTGGTTCATAAACTTATCCAGTGAAATATTTCCACATTTTTCACTGCTGTTACTTGCTTTATTAAGTATATCCCAGTATTCTGCAGGCTTGCTATGTTTTAGGTTGCGCAAGTTTTCATGTAATTGTTTATGGTAGCATTTTGATATTTGTTTTATAAAGCATTTAGCACTAGCCAATTCTCTTGACTCTGCATTAGCTGCATCATTTTAAATTTTCTTTAGTCTACCTTTTGCTCTCAAATAAGCTGTCCTCTTAGTTTTACATGTAAAGACATAATCTGGCATAACTTGCTAAGTCTTTGTAACAGCACATTTGTACTTCCAGTGTATCATTGCAACATAACATACATATTACATACTGTGTTCCAAATTTGAATGTCTTGCATGTAATATTTCCATGCAATCCATTTGCATGTATAATGTAAAACTTTTCTTCATTTTAACTTTTTGACCCTTACCATGTTCAATGCTCCAAAACTTCGCCAATTTGTGTAGCAGTCATAATTTTTGAAACCGTGTAAAACACCCTACCCAACCTTTACAAGAATGTAAGAAAACAATGTTACAATTTTTCCGACTTATCACTCATTTGGTCAGCCGGGTCACATATAGACGTATTAGTCCAAAGGACTTCAGGGCCTCTTGGCCCATTTTTTTAGATTATTTGGATGTACACCGTACAATCTGTTCATCCTCCTTGTTCCCTGTATAGTGACAAGGCTCGTCCTAAAGAAACATCTTCCCGCTACGACCACCGAGCATGCGTGCCCCAATACGCCAATGAGAGATTGAAGATGCTGGAGAGTGACTTTCTGCCTTGCTAAGAATTCAGCTACAAGCGACTTACATTTCGCCAACTTATCCTCCGGGAGTCTGGCTTCCAACCTGACTGTGTCCAACGTGATGCCTAAAAAGGGGAGTGTAGTAGCGGGACCCTGTGTCTTCTCCTGCGCTAAGGGGACACCCATCTGCCTACATAGCGAAAAGAAAGCATTCATGTCAGCTGCACATTTTTCAGAAGAATCTGCGAGGAACAAGAAATCATCGATATAATGGACCATTCCCGATACATTCAACTTAGACCTAGCTACCCATTCTAAGGCTGTACTGAAAGATTCGAAAATAGAACAGGAACTAGCGCAACCCATAGGGAGAACAGCGTCCATATAGAATTTCCCTCTCCACTGAAAACCTAACAATGGCGTGTCCTGTGGTGAAACTGGGATTATGCGGAATGCCGCTTCGATGTCTACCTTACCCAAAAAAATTGGGCACGGGGACTTCTTGATGAAGGTAATAGCGTCCTGTACCGTCGCATACTGTACTGAAGAGAATTCATGTGGAATACCATCATTCACTGACGATCCCCCTGGATAAGATAAGTGATGAATCACTCGATACTCACCAGGTGTCTTTTTAGCTACAACTCCGAGCGGGGACACCCTAAAGTTGGGAACATTAGGTGGAACGTTGCATGGCCCAATAATACGACCTAATTTCAATTCTTTCTTAATCTTTGCGTCTATTACTTCTGGATACTCGAATGCAGATTTCAAATTTTTAGTCAATGTTTGTGATTGAACTGGTGTGTTAAGACAACCTAAACGAAAACCATAGGTAAAGCCGTGGATAAGGTAGTGGGATAGATTGCTATCATAACCTTGCAACATGAGCTGTAGTACTGCTGGGGAAACAGGTGACGGCAGGAGATTGTGTTTATTGTCTGGGGTTAATGCGTGAGGTAATTGCTGGCAACCCGGCAGTACTGGTCTGTCTATATTGGATTCGCGGACACTGGGTAACTGGGTGGCCTGCCCCACATCGCTTGCATTTGTGCTGGTAGCGACATTTGCGACTGTCACAGTGCAGGCCCTTGTTATACGTGAAACAGGGGTTGGAACTTTGTGCCGGCCGGCGGGCTCCTCCCTTGCCATGAAAGGGGGCCCCCCCGAACGGCATGCTTACAGTTCTGCTTGCTTGCAGCCAAAGCTCGGATTCGACAGTGTCCCATCCCCAATTGTGTAGTACACGGAAGGACCTGAAAGACTCATCATAAACCTGCCAATTGTAACCCCGCTCTGAGAGATCCCTGATTGTCTGTATGTATTTTAGCATTGGTGGGGCTTCGTGATAGTGGACAGGTTGCGAGAGATAAATGGACATGTAAATTTGAAATGCCTTGGACCACAGAGGGAAAGAGGTGATTGCTGGCTTGGCCTTGGGTTCTATGCACACCACTGAGGTCCCGTCTTCTGCCCCCTGGAGTCCCAAAGCTAATTCCTGTGAAACTGCTTTTCTTTGGGGAAGTAGGGTAGCTAGCTCCACAAATTCGCCCGCCCAAACCAGTGCTCTAGTTTTATCAGAGACATGTGCATGTAATGAAACGGCAGAGGAAGTGAACGCTCTAACTCTGTCTTGCGTTCCTATAGGGAGCCTATCCAATACCCCCCCAACACCTGTTTCAAAGCCATCTGAAGATGGCCACGGAGTAGCCAACCCAGAGGCCGTCACTCTGGGCAGGGCAGACTCTGTAAGAGCTACGTTTCCCACAGGTTGACCCAAGGCCGTCACATGGGTCAGCTGTGGAGAAACTGTGACACATTCACCAACAACATGGTCATCAGAGGTAAGTCCTATCGGGTCTTTACGCTGTTCTGTTAACATTTGATGCATTTGCTGCAATAAATTGTTCGACTGCTGTACCCGATCCTCCATTGCCTCTTCCCATCGGCGACGAGCTACGGTTGCTGCCTCGCTCTCCAACAGTGGCGCTGCTGTTGCGTCCCACAGATCAGTGTCACGAGTAGCTGAGTATCCAGCGTCAGTTTGCACTCCTGACTGTTGGCTTCGCGCTGCCGCCGACCGACCTGCGCGTGTCCGTGGTCGTCCCCGAGCTGGCAATGGCTGTTGGATCAGCATCGAACGATCCGTTGTCGTTGGGCCAACATCAGGCCACGCTCCTGATAGATGGCTTCGCCCCGCCCCCGGTCGTCCGGCACGTGTCCGAGGTCGACCTCGAGTCACCGGTGGCTGCTGGCCCGTCGGTGGATGATCCCCTGTCATCGGTGCCGCTGTCCGACTGCGAGTCCGAGTCGGTTCCACTATGGCAGCACCCGGACGAGTTAAACTCTGGCTTCGTGCCCGTTTCGGAGCCATCCTGTAACAATTATGCATTGCCGGTGCGGCACGGGTTATTTGATGCAAATGTAGCCTGCCTCCGAGTAAAAACATTTCCAATGGACTATGAACTTTTGGTGGTGCACTGATTGAAATGTTTAATTCAAGTCATGCAACATCATCAGGCACATGTCGCCACCTATTGAAACAGATAGGCTCGTTAAACTTAAAGAGAAACTAGCTAGGAATCTGCTCTATCATTGCAGCTCCCCAAAACTGAAATGGAATAGCAATGATCTGCAGTTTGACACCGCCAATTGTCACTGTAAAAAAACAACACAAGAACGCCAAAAAGCCGGCTGGCTGACAAGGCCAAAACCGCCGTACTGGCCATCTGGATCGAACTGCCAAGCTGGTCCCCCACCTCTCTCTAGGATGTGGTAATAGTTAGTAGTTTTAATCGTCTAAATGTCTGGGAGGCGTCTTTTTAATAGTTCTGGTGTATTACCATAATTTAAGTATGGTATTCTATAATGTGGGCCTTGTTTTTAGAATGTATAGATAAAATAAATGGGGCAATGTTTAAGACCTCAAATGGCCCACATTTGATTGTATTGTGTTTTAGCTAACAACTCATCCAATTATCGGGTGAATATTAAATAAATGTCAGAAGGTTATTCTGGCCACATTTCTTCCATATCTGGTGTTGTCTTGTTGCATTGCGTAAATGGGGTTTTAGGGCGGAGGTGATTACCTTGTGCTTTCCCCACTATTGGTTATTTGTGCATAGATATTCATTCACAAGCCTTCAAATTGATATCAGTTGATTCGGTGGGTCCTTCCACCTGCGTGTGGTTGGTTCCCCCACCTTTGCTGTTCTTATTTAGATTATAATCATGTTGGCTAGGTAATAAGTTAGTATTTAAATTATGTAATCTGCATAATATATTCATGCATAATGATTTTGGCTTTATACATGAAGCTCTTATACAGACTTATATCTGCCTTGTGTTATTCAGCAAACTAGCCATGATTCATATCCATTTAACAAGCAGCGTCGGCACACATAAATGGACATTTACATGTGGTTTGCATATTAAAGATAAAAAGCATTATTTTGTGGAATTTTGTGGTGTGATCTAAATATTACATATATTTTAGAAAATTACCAGTACATGCAAGAACCATTCCCCTGCCACCAGGGGTAACTGAGTCAGCCAGGATGCACTGAATATACCCTTACGTAATGGTCCAGTACAGAGATCACAAAAACAGCAATAATGTATCACTGCATGCCCATCTAAATAGGGCCCCTTGCCTGGCTCCAACCCTAGATGCTAAACTGAGAACTATCTGGTTACTGCATCCGTGATGTTGCTGTTTGGAGCAAACAGCCAAAGTCCATGTGACTGTGACAAGGCTAAGTTGTTGTGGGAATGAATCAGATATGAGGACGTAAAGGAACAAAGATGTCTTGGACACGGTCCTCTCTTCTGGTACTTGCAATCACCATTTGTTTCATAAACCAGCTGAATGCGCTGGATACTTTTGTCAACAAAACAGTAAGTAAAATTTAACATTGCTTCTTTGCACATTGTTATGTGCAAATGTTTTATTATTTGGAATACAGCTTTGATAATGATACACAAAGAGGTGGGTGTCAACATTGTCTTCCATTTGGACTCTAGAAAGGGTTATGATGCAAATCTATTAATGATGACACATTATTTAAATTCATGGCATGAGAGAAGCCACTGTTCTTAAAGTAAATGACATGATTTGCAGTAATATTGCCCTGTTGTTCTTACTGAAATACTTCATCTCATTGAAATATATTTAAGTTAAATTCCAATGTTTATAAGACTGATGTGTAATATTTTAAATTTTGTGAAATTCATATCATTTATTTTAGTTGATGCATGTGAAAAAACATTCAGGCTAATTAAAATGTGTATATATATGGCAGCATGCCATGTTCCAGTTGAATACAATAAAGTAATAACTTTGCAAGGCAAAGAAGCAGTAAAGTGGCAATACTGTTGCATTTATGACACCATCAGATATATTTTCAGGAAGAACAAGTTTTGCTGACCCAGATACCAGGTAATTTGTTTGTTCATGATTTTGTTTGGCCATAAAACGTATTTAACAGAATCACATGTTAGTGGAATTGCTGGATTGTGCTTCATTTCAGGTGCCAACTACGTTTGTCATTGTACAACGTGTACATAATTGTATAATGTTATACTTACTATTCTAACTATAATTATTTTTAGATTATTATTATGAGGCCAGTGTTATATTATACATTTTCAGAATAAATTAGATTTGATTAGAGGTTAGACCGCATACAAATATTTTCTGGTTTCTCATCAGCACAAGCTTTCCAGATAGGTGCCGCAAAACTTTATTTTATAATAAAAAAATTATATTCCTAAAATATGGGAAAACTTGTATTTTAATTTAGCCAAATGAATGTAGCTGTGAGATTGCATTTGTAGAGATATATACATTCAGTACTGTACACACTTTAAGCTGTTGGTTGTTGATATTAACCCCCTAGACAATCACTAAAAAAAGGTATATCTTCAGCATAAATTTGCCATTAAAACATATTTCATGACAGGAGAATTATTTTCTTAAACATTAATTCAGAGAATAGTGTATTAATATTTGCAGAATGAAGCCATTAAGCTTACTGTTTTTGTAGAAGACTTTGATGGTGGTTCCAATCAGTTGACTCCAACTTTAAAAGATGCATCACCGCGGCTGATGTTGAAGGTACTCTGTCATTCCCAGGACAACAATTTTGTATATAAAATGGTGGGTGCTCCATAATTTGGATAGTATCATTTCTTGCGGAGATGGGCGTTTCCTTAAACCTGTCTGGCTGTCTGTTATAATATAAAAAAAACCAGTCACTTTGTAAATAGCTGCACTTATTGTGGAAGCAGACATCCCTACCCGCAAATACTTTTGAAGTTGGATGGTTCTCACACTCCTGACCGCAACGTACGTACAACAGAGAACGACTGATTCAGCTAATTTTTTGCTAATAATTATCACCCTAGGCTGATTCCAGGTAACAAAACAGACAGTCTTGCATTAAAATTAGTTGACGTTTTTTCGCCTGTTCTTATCACAAGGAGATAAAGTTACATTGTAACAGTTTATTCTTAAAGAGTTCTACATAAGCCAACTCCAGGAGTCACCTCTGATTACTGGCTATTTGTATTTTCTAAGAGGTGAATAACATTTCATCAGATTGCGTCATAATAATGCTGTGTATCATATATTTAATGTTTATTTGCCACACACGGCTTTGATGATGATGTAACCTTGACATACCCAGTAACCATCATTTCATATGTGATGCCCTATAGTGAGTGAACCAAATAATTTACCATTTTGAATTGTGGAGAACCATAATAATAATTAAGTATGCATGCTAATTACTGCACGTTTCTTGCATGAATACAGCTGCAATGACATGTCTTAATTGTTGTTTGTAACAGAGAAGGAAGCGTCACAGTACTGGTTTGGACAACATTCTCTTCCATCTTGGCTCCATACTCTCTGGTCGCCGTGACAACGGCAGACGTGATGGAGACTATGGAAGGAAGAAACCATCTGGTGGTAGCCATCAAGGGTCAGAACAGAAGAAGCCAGTCGAGTTATTCTACAAGACCTCACACGGACTTGTGCCAGCCAGTGGTCAGATGGTCAGGTGGGCTGGACGAATCAGGGACATAACCCCAAAGTTAGCAATCCCACAAGACATAATCCCAAAGTTAACAATCCCACAGGACATAATCCCAAAGTGAACAATCCCACAGGACATAATCCCAAAGTTAACAATCCCACAGGACATCATCCCAAAGTTAACAATCCCACAGGACATAATCCCAAAGTTAACAGTCGCAAAGGACATAATCCCAAAGTTAACAATCCCACAGGACATAATCCAAATGGACAAAATTCCACATGACAAAATCCTAAAAATACAATATTTATATTTGATTATCTATTATGTGCTTTCTATTTATGGAACAAACCCTAAAACCAATCAAACCCTTAACGAAAGACAACTTTTGATTAAATAAAGGTGTTGCTTTTCATCTGAAGTGTTGTAGATGAATCCCTGAAGGTTTGGTGCCATCTAGTATCAGGAAAACATTAACACATCCGTGCACGTATGCAAATGCACACACAAACACGTCAATGTCCTGTACGCTGTCACCATCTGCCTTGGTCCCAGGTTGCGTGGGAGTCGGCACCACAACGAGGGGAGAGTGGAGGTGTTCCTGGGTGGACAGTGGGGCCTCGTCTGTGAGGACAACTGGGATCTCACTGACGCACACGTCGTCTGCAAACAGCTTGGATACATCAGGTGGGAAATAACTTCTGCTTCTAAATATGGTTAACACTATACAAACTAACATAGAGTATACATGTTATATTTTCACACTCAGTACATATTTATTCAGATAAAAGTAATATGACCATGTGCTTGTTTCTTTGCAATAAAACAACGAGTGACGTTGTTGCAGTAGAACAGCAGGACAGACAGGCAAACGCAGGCCCTTAGCCAGAAATATTTTTTGCCAGTCTCAAATGAATCAAAACTGTACCTTTTAGCATAGGAATGGCATACATGGAAGCCAGTCGTGTCAGTCACAACCATTATTGGCCAGTTCAGTTATTTTTCAATGACAAACAAGTGTCATTTAAGCCATTTATATAATTAATACTAATCCATTTTATTTGTTTCACCACCAGTTGTGCCAATGATAGCCATTAATATGGGCCCCTAGACTTGGAACTATTAGTTATAAGACGGGCAGATGGGTCTCTGGCTAAGCCCCTGGACATGTGTATGCCACCCTAGTGATGTAATATATACATATGTAAACATAATTACTAAGGCAATAGTAATAATAATAATGGGGGCCACATGGATTGTGATGTCAGTTGTCTACTAGAGAACAACTTTTCACTTAACGACTTTAAGCAGTTGTAATGTCACAACTATAAGGTGTACCTTTGCTACAGGGGAGCGCTGGCGGTTGTGAAGGGGAGCAGGTATGGAACAGGGTTGTTCAGGGAGGAGGATGTTGTGATGGGAGATGTATCGTGTGAGGGAATAGAGTGGAGACTACAGGACTGTACGCACTCGACCAACCGTGGCTGCCCTCTCACCAGGACTGCCGGTGTCATGTGTGCTCTCAATGACGGTGAGTGTGTTGGTGACACTGTTTCAAGTTGTCACACTGGCGTGGTGACACTTGATGACACTTAGTGGCACTTGGAAAGACAGATTGTCCTGAATGACAGTTGATGACACTGTTTCAGTCTGTCTGCCAGACTGGTTGACACTTGGTGACACTGTTGCAGGTTTTCTTGTGGACTGGGTGACACTTGGTGACACTGTTGCAGATTGTCCCATAGACTGGTTTATGTCTAATTACTCTTGGTGACACTGTTTTAGGTTGGTCCACTGGCTGGTTGACACATGGTGACACTTGGTGAAACTGTTGCAGATTGTTGCACTGATTGGGTGACATTTGTTGACGCTTGTTGACTCTGACATGTGGCGACACTTGGAGGCACTTGTTGGTTCTTTGTGATATAATGTGGTGACACTTGGTGCCACTGTTGCAGATTATCCCACAGGCTGGATGACACTTGGTGACACTGTTCCAGGTTGTCCCACTGATTTGGTGACACCATTCCAGATTGTCCCATTTACTTGGTGACACTTGATGACACTATTCCAGGTTGTTCCACTAACACTTGGTGACACTGTTATAAGTTGTCCCATGGACTGGGTGACACTTGGTGACACAGTTTCAAGTTGTCCCACACACTGGTTGACACTTTGTGACAATGTTCCAGGTTGTTCCATGAACATGGTGACACTTTGTGACATTAGGTGACACTGTTGCATGTTGTCCTATGGAATGGGTGACACATCACCATGACACTGTTGCAGGTTGTCCCACGGACTGGGTGTCTGCTGAGGGCATGTGCTACAGACTAGTCAAGCGTCCAGTGTCCTTCCAGGCTGCTGACCAGACCTGCAGTGAAGCGGACGCGACCCTGTTAACAGTGGAGAATAACGCGGAGAGCAACTTCATCTCCAACTGGCTCATGGCGGCCACAGGTACAGCGTCATCTGTCATCTCTGTTCATTTGCAATTGATGGTGATGCTGTGGGGTGCGGTGGCATAGGGGTAAGACCACATTTACAAACATGATACCCCTCAATTTCACCCCAATCTGGTGATGGATTTTGAAGTATTGATGTGTTTTGCAAAATAGCCACCGTGCAAACATGCGAGCGACTAGCGCATATTTATTGCTACCTCGTGAGAGACCTAATGCAGTAGTACATTCAGTATTCACGGGACCAACATGTCCCATGTAAAAGTGCTCGAAAAAAATCCACACATCACACCAAAACGCTATTTTCAAGAGCACTCTTTAACCGGGTAATAATGGACCAATCCTTAATGTGGTCTCGCCCCTAGTGATTATACCATGAGACTCTCTGAATTGAAAGATTCTCTGTTTTTATCCTCTTGCTGTCAATTTGAACCTCGGCTGTATGAATGAGTACCTGGCTATACACAGTGGTGGATATTTGTGTATGAATAGTCTTCATACAGTAATTGCAGAATGGCTGAATGCTTCCCAGAGAAGTCGAGATGGTGTTTGATTGAACAGGTTTGCCAGGGAGTAAAGTGTAAAGCGCTTTGAGCAGTCCTGAGGATTGGATACTTCACTATATAAGAACAAAAAAATTTTTTTCTTCACTTTTATAGTTCATTCTTGATGAAGATCACGGAGATGGGACTTTAATAAAGATGCCTGTCAGTGTTATAATACTTCATGTGGGTGGGTACATTAGTGCCAAGCTCACTTTCATATTTATGCATACTGTACACGTTTGTTCATGATGCATGTCGGATTGGCCATAACTTTGAAGTAAATGAGGATTATTTATTACACTAGTAATTTTTTTAATCTTGTATTTTATGTAAATCTAAATACAACTGTGCTTTAATAAATGACAGTTGCGGTTGTTCTTAGACAAGGTATACTTCAGGACGGCCGGAGTGAGAGTGAGGTTTGGACGGACGGAGTTCTGGAAGTGGCATCGCACACCCTACCTCGTCAACTACACACAGTGGTTCCCAGGTGAGCTGTGGGACAGACTAACTATGATAGAATTCATCAAGAGAATTCATAATTATACAGAATTTGGTGGCAAGTTTAAGGAGCTTTTTTAAAAATGCAAAACCACTGCCGAATAACCAAGGACACTGTTTCGGTGACACACCAGCGAAAATGTCCTGCCGGCCCATTTTGCTGTTGACAGTTTTTTCAACAAACAGAATTACTGTTAATGAGCAAAATTTATTTTAAAGAGCAAAATTGGGCTGATATGAGCATATGGTTGTGAAACGGTCCCTGACTGGTCAATGCAATGTGTAGTTTTATATATCTCGAACACTACATGTCCAGTTGTGATTTCAACATTATTTATAACATACAGTACATTGAAGTGGCTTCTGTATTAAAGTGTTTTGTTTGTTACATTTTAGAACAATGTTGCAAAAAATCACACATATTCTGTGTAGTCTTTCAAGTCAAAACTTGGCCTAGTCGAACGTAAATAATAAATTATTGCTAAAAAAATGTATTACGACAAGTCAAAACTTACCAAGAAATATAAAAGTAAACCAGCTGTGTATATATACACTATGACATAATGCCATTCAGACTTCTCACGAGTTTAAGATCGGAATAGTGTAATGGTCATAACTGCTCCATGGATGCGTGTAATGGATAACGTTGGCGTCACCCTAACTGTTTGTGATAACTACACAGGATGGCCTCCACGTCGTGCCCATCGTCAGCCGAGTAACCACACCGGCCAAAACTGCATTGTTCTTGGTCGCAAGTTCTTTTATACCGAGGGCAAAATAAGGGACATCAACTACTACTACTGGAACGATGCGTCATGCACCATCGCACTGCCGTTTGTCTGTCAGAAAGTGGCCACCTTCCATAGGGGTGAGTTAAGAAACACAAACAATTTTAATTCTAATATCGAGAGAATCTCGATTTGTCAAAGACGATCTGGTTGGATGGATAGGCACCTTCACAGATTGGATTAACTGAAAATTACTTGTGTTGTTGTTATTTTCAATCCAAACAAAACTGAATTATTCTGACCAGTTATCATGAAGAGGTTTAGGAATTGTTTAGATATCTTTTGTCCCGAGAAAAATGCCATCAGAAACCCTGAATGAGAATAAAAACGTTATAGTCAAGTCAAGTCAAGTCAAAAGCGTTTATTCAAACAAATCAACCAATTCAAGTGTACAAGTGAATGAGACATACAAAACCTACGGGTGACAAGTTTGAAAGGAGAAGCAAAGAAGAAACGTTACTTATAAAGACATGCTTCTCCTTTGTTGATAGTTTCTAGCAGCTTTTGTTTGACACAATGTTAAATTAATTAGTTATATACAACATGGCAATCATTACAAATGTTTTGGGTTCTTGCTACGAAAACTGAAAGAAAAAAAAAGAGATTATATATACATACAATAACTCTCAATTATATGTTTGTTGTAGTGTGATTTAAAAAGGTGAAACGAACTTATATTGCTAAAATTGATATTCAAAAAATTCCACATTTTGGATCCATATACAATTAATGACGTACATCTTCTAGTGGTTGAAGCGCGGGTACGTAAAAATTGATTTTGACTTTGTGTGGAGTGCTTCTTAACATGTTTAACAAAATAACCTTTGAATATTCTATGGTAATTCATTTTTAAGGGCTTTATACATAAATAGTAAAATCCTAAATTAAAATTAATAAAACTGTTATAAAATGATAACCCAGAAGAAATATTGCGACCATTTGTTGCATTGCTGCAACTACCCCAATGTCAGCTTTACACAAGTGTGTTTACTTCAGAATGCTACGAAGGCAATGGTGAAAGTTACCGTGGGAAGGTGTTCAGAACCAAAAGAGGAACGCGTTGTCTCAAGTGGACGCTGTCTCAACGCATAAACTCAACCACGCACCCAGATAAGGTAAAGTCATCCTAGAAATACTGTATTCATGCTATCAAGCATATAGTACGTTTAACAAATCTTTGAGACACTAAAGTATGTCAATGTTTGCGTTCCAATAAGCGTGCAAGGATGTACATTCCAATAAGTGTACAAGGGTGTACATTCCAATAAGTGTACAAGGGTGTACATTCCAATAAGTGTACAAGGGTGTACATTCAGTTTCCGGGGTTCTTTGGTACAGTCATCTCAGCAGATACAACTGGCAGTGCAACCACATGTGAGTAAAAGGAGACCAGAACACTGTAAAGTCTGATCATTTAGGTGGACTTTTGATATTTTGTTCATCGCTGGTCTTTGAATCTATTGTGACATTGGTAGAAAATTACAGTGTTGGATTCAGCAGTCAAGGTTGGCATTGGAGATTGCTGTCGCACACTACTAAAAGATGGAACAAATTTCGGAGTGACCCTTTACTACAGAGGAGTGACATTTAACAAAAATGATACACTTCAGATGCAAATGGTCAAGAAAGCGTGCACGCACACACACACACACACACACACACACACACACACACACACACACACACACACACACACACACACACACACACACACACACACACACACACACACACACACACACACACTCACATACACACACACACACACACACACCACACCACACACACACACACACACACTCACATACACACACACACACACCACACGCCACACACACACCACACACACACACACCACACACACACACACACACACCACACACACCACACACACACACACACACACACACACACACACAGATCAGATATGCATCTATTTATTTTTTCTATTTCCTGGTTACCACCATATACCGGTAAATTTGTTATTATGTAATATTTGACATTCTTTACTTGCAAATGTTTTCAATGTAGCTTAAGTAAGACATGTAAGTAAGACAACTATTAAAATATGACATTTCACGACGACTGTGTATCCTTAACACAATCAGTAGATATTTTGTTTCAGGCATCATCTTCTGGGAGGCTTAATACTCTCCTAAGTCCAACCTACACCGTTGTTTTACGAATTTTGCTGTTCTCCCTCTGCTTCTACTGCCAGCTGTAAATTTGAAGAATACATGTGACTTATCGCAATGAACCGGGTGATAAGGTGCACAAGCTTATTCTGCACATGAGCCAAAAATAGTTGAAAATGTCATGTCCCATCAATTTTGTGATTTTGGCAGAAAAGCATACATTATAATCTCACTTTCAATGTCCAGCTTAATTTTGTCAACAAATAACTAATCATATACATGCATTTGCAAACCCGCAGATTAAAAAGAATAAAAAAAAACATACAAATATTGACCTCATTTCTCAAAATGTTGCTTTTTTAAAAGTTTGCTTCAATTTTAGCAATAAATCAAAAACTACTGAAGATATTTAAACAAATGAGGTATCATTTTAAAGTTTATGATCTCTGGAATCCAAAATGATATAAAACTCCATTTCACAATTTTGCAACGTAATATCCACTTTGTTGTAGCAAGCCACATAATTCAGTCATTATGTTCATAACTATTTAATATTTTAAAAACATTAATTTGATTGCTTCTCCTGATCTATTTTGTTGTTTTACACAGGGTTTAAGTAATCACAATTTCTGTCGTAACCCCGACAATGACACGCAGCCTTGGTGCTGGGTGGATGTTGCCCTGAATAAGTTTGGTTACTGTGCCCTGTTGCCCTGTATGGAGGGCGCTGACAGGGTCACTCCGATACCACCAGCTGTCACCACTGTGCAGGTCAACTTGGGTAGGTGATTTAATATTGTTGTGTTCTTATAAAATCAAGCAAAATAAGACGTAAATCTAAACTTTTCCAGCTAACAGATATGGACTATTGTAAAACTTGATAAGGTTGTATTTCTACTGGAAATATGTCAGAGTATAAAAGCATGATTACTCCTACTTTACAATGTTATTGTTTACTTCAGTTATTTTTGGTAACACATTTTTATTCACTAGTTTTCCGTTGTTTATTTTGATAGTTTTATGATGGGTGAAGATTTTTGAATGTCATCCACAATAACATGAATATTGTAATGCTACAGTTATAAAGTGGTGGATGTGATATTTTTCATACATTCCTTTACCCTCTGTGTGACTTTGTCATGATGTTGTGTTGATAACAATATTTTGATATGCATATGTTCATGTATGTAATTACATTTTACAGAAAAGCCTTTCCAGTGTTCTCGCGGTGAATTTGTGTGTCATCTCGCTACAGGGGATGAGATCAGGTGGGTCTGTTTTATTATTTTGAATTCAAAATATGTCAGCATGTATAAAAGTACAGGTAATTATCTTATATAGCATGGAATCCAAGTCATATTTATTTAGACACCACATATCTCTACACATAGATTCAGGGGTGTCTACAAGTATAAATAATATCCAGTCATTGGGACTTCTCAAAGTGCTTTAAACTTAACCCCTGACAGACCTGTTCAATCGAACACCATCTTGATTTCTCAGGGAAGCATTCAGCCATGCGGCAATTACTTTATACTCAAATGTCCACTACTGTCTATGTATTCGTGTACTTACTCATTCAAGCTGAACAATCTGGAGCAACATGAAGTAAATTAACTTAGCCAAGCTTAGAAATGGCAACACGATGATTCAAACCCCAAATCTCTCAATTATGAGTCCGTTGCTAGAACCAATACGGTACTATACTCCACTTGCCAGCTAGTTATTAAACATGCCTACTACTTAATACAAATTATTTTGTCAACATTTTGTTTATGATTTGTTCAATTTCCGTTTGCTTGTTTGCTACTTTACATATATTTCTCTATCATTCTTCTACTTATAATACAATTCAAGCAGCCTATTAATATTTTTTTGAAATTTAGAAACCTAATTATATGGAGCATACAATTATTTAGAGTTTGAGACATTGTTCTTTGTACACAGGGAGTTATATGAGTGATTTGAGCCTCAATTTGTCTGGCAATGCGGTGTTACATAAGAGGAGACATAACAAATCTGTGTGTAGTTAAATGTGCAATATGTCTAGACAGTGTGACATAGTTCTTGACTCGGGCCACTCCCAATTTGAGCTTTGATGAAAGATCACAACGGGTGCATGTGCTGTTGGTCACTCACTGTTTAATATTTGGCTTCAAATGTTAAAGACGGAGAAATTAAATTTTAAATGTCTTTGAAACTTCATATATGTAAACTAAATACTCTTGTCAAGTAATGTGCCAGATATGAAGCTTGTTCATTGCGAACTCATGTCACTAAGCCCACATAAACGAGTTCATTTGCTTGTTACAAAGCAACCAGCTCATCAGATGTTGGTGATGTCACCACAGGCAACGCCGCTGAGCATGCCATATCCTTTAGCACGGCGAGCGGCAGTGGTGCGGCTTGTTGTTTCAGACTGTACAGGAAATTTCAATTGCAGAATTTAATAATTTTTTATATCACTAAAGATAATAATCTTATCTACAAGTTTCCTACTGAATGTACACAGGAATTGTGTTAACTTTTTGAGTTATTGTTGTTTGAACATCGCGAATGCTCAACCTTGCATTATATCCACTAAGCATTCGCAATGTTCAAAAGGCAATAACTGAAAAACTCAAAATAAATCATGGGTACTTCCAGCTGCATATTTGTAGACACGATTATTATCAAACATTTTTAAATCGCATTGCAAGTTTCAGTATTCACAATGTTCAAACAGCAATAACTCAAAAAGTTAACAAAATTCCTGCATGCATCCAGCGACACATTTATAGGTAAGATTATTATCTTTACGGTGATATAAAATAGTATTAAATTCGGTGATTGCAGTTTTTATATAGGTATGGCAACAAACTGTGCAGAAAATGTGCAGAAAAGCCCGACCAAAAGGGGCCTTGAACAGGGTGACAGAGAGGATTAAAAATGTGTTGAATATCAGGACACTATTATTAGAGTATATTTAATTTAGACTGGGAATAAAAAGGTTCATTTTGCTTAGTATTTAATGACATTTGAACCAGTCCTAGATGTCGTGCATACAATCATTCCAAATTAGTACTCCACTAGTCAGTTTCATGTGAACATTTTTCCAACCGATTCTTGCACCATGATATACACCCTGTATATCATGTGAAATTGCCAGGGTTGACATATTGGGTAAAAATTGCTAATGTAAAACCAACTTTAAGGCAATTTTTGGTGTTCCAGTGGCTTTGATTTAGATCTTTGGGGATATAGACAGTGACACTAAGAATTGTTAGTGTGTTGGCAAACATGATGCAGTAATACTGGTTGTGTGGCAGATGTGTGCCTTTGAAGTGGGTTTGTGATGGAAACAGCGACTGCGCCAATGCTGAGGACGAGGCTGGATGTGGTAAGATCAATGTCTCATGCATATCTAAAATGGGCTGAAGTCCTACTGCATATCCTAAGTGATTAGTAAATATGTAGTAAATATGTTCTTAGTACATTCAGAAAAATAATCAAGATACATTGCATGTAATTTTTGTATATTTTTTGTCAGCTAGTTTAAGATCGGTGTAATACATGAAAGTGCTTGCTTGTTTGGGTGTGCTTAAAACACTGTTCACCTCCACTCATAGGAAATACTTGTGTATTAATAACTTCTATCATAACCATTTTCTGACAACTAGTACACCAATGAATTAATTCACCGCTCAACCATTTGGCAATCTGTCATTGTTATTTACAACTTTGTCATGTCCATTCCCTTGACTGTGGTGTCTTTGTAGCTGACCCTCTGGTCGGGTTCAACTGGACAGAGGGTCACAAGTTGCCCGTCCGCCGAAACACGACCTACTCGAAAGGCACCTACATGAACATGACGCCCATGAAGGTGTGTCAACCACAGATGGTATAAAAGTGAAAGATGTCAATACAGTCAAACCTTGCTTGATGGTCCCCTCAGTAATACAGCCACCTCGCAATTAAGGTCACCCTTGAACAGCCCCTAATTATTTCTACATACAGTAAAATATAGGATATTAGTCCCACTAAAATGGTCACCTCGCCATCCGGGTCTCTTGTCCAGTCCCAAAGGTGACCGTAATAGTGGGGTTTCATTGTATATGTGGCCTGTCACAGCAAAGAGGGTATTAAGCAGCCAAATTGTGAAATGGAGATTTGTCGCTTTTTGGCTTTAAATAAGTGTTTAATCCAGCATGAATTAAATACATTTTACTCACAGCACTGAGACATAAACATTGGCCAGACACATCTGGACAATGTCACCATTGATGTTGCCTCTGTGCTAAGCTGGATACAGCTATCCCTTGGGGAATACAACAGAGGGGGTCGCAGTCAGGTCACAGAGAGCCTATATCCTAATAAGGGAATATCCCACTCTGGTAACCAGGCAGTGACCAGGCAGCAGCCAATCATTGCCCAGTATCTCAACTGGGGAAACTCAGTCAAAATTCCTCTGTCACAGAGAAAGTTTGTTTGCTCTCTGCTGCCCGTTTTCTGTTGTTTATTCATTTCACGCTGGCATTTTCTCTTGATTTTTGTAAGCATATACAACAGCCGAACGACATTGGTGCTTGGCGACCTTGCTTGGCGATTTGTTTTCGCCGACAGACATCCGCAAGCGACCGCGGCGCTCTTCTCGCAGTCCTTTGGCTTTGTCTCGTTTGCGCGACGCTCTGTCTTCGGCCACGAAAACGGGTGTGACGTTGGGTGCTCGATTTTAGACGGTGAGTCATCAGTCTTAACTTGAATTTAGGCTGTAACGCAATTATTCAGCGTTTTAGGCGGTATTCGCCCACATACACTGTTACAGGCGAACGTACTGTACTGCGTCTTGTTGTAGTTTGCAACGCCATTACGTCGTCAATCATGCAATTCATAACCGATTGCATGTTTACAACCAGTTCATAATTTGTCGGTTGTTGGAATGCCTGCATTTTGATATTACCTTGTGTGCAAATAATTACTATTTTGTACGTTTGCTAAATTCATTTGGGCTAGTTGGCGACTGTGCGATTGTATACGGTTGTTTACGACTACGTTAACTTCTAACGCGATTTTTGGATTCAGTATCGCCATCTAGCGGATTTCCTAAGTATTCTTGAACACGTATCGCCATCTGGTGATTTTAAAGTACCTCGTTTTTCGCCGTTTGTTTACATTCGTTTGCTAGTACACTGTCAATAGTTTGTCCAGCGGACCAATTACTGTATCATTGGTTTACTTTGTTGTGTTACTTTTATTTCTTGCCTTTTCAGTCTTTAATTTGCTAACTGTGTATCTTCTGCACATTTCATTTAGCTATTGACCTGTTGGCCTTCGGCTTGGTATGATGTTTTTTTTTTTAACCATTCAGCATGAACGCTGGATGTTACCCTGTTAATGTGGTGATCTATGGCCACAGTTTCGTTCGTAGATTACAGCTGTTTATGAACAGGGAGGAAACTCGCAATTTTGGACTTTGCCCTGACGGCCATTTGGTCTCCTGTGTAGGACAGCGAGGAATGACAACTGCCCACCTGGAACATAAGACGCATTTGGTTGGCCGCATGTGCCCTCATGTTGTTTTCCTTGATATTGGGACTAATGACTTGGCGTCAGGTTACTCGATCGAACGTCTGATAGGGCGGGTATTGGGCGCTGCTCATATCTTGGTATCCCAATACCATGTCAAACAGGTGGTAATTTTGGAAATTCTTCGCAGATTACCGACAGGCGAGTACCCCTGCCCAGTAGATTTTAACGAACGTATTGTATTGTACAATATGTTACTGAAAGAAAGAATTGATGCAGCCGGCCCCCGGAATTCACGCATCATTCAGTTCCACCATCACCAGGGTCTTGTGGACAACTGGCAACAATTTCTTATGGCAGATGGCGTGCATTTGAATGAACTTGGTTTGACCAAGTATTACAGGTCTCTGCGTCGAGCTGTAATTAAATATTCATCACCCAATATTGTTGGAGAACTTGCTCCATATACTTAGATTCTTCAAGCCAACAGTTGTTGCATTTGCAGTGTCATTCCATGCAGTATCTTTATCTTATGTTTTCCTACATGTTGTTGTTTGATAGGCGAGATGCTGATGAGTGATGAACTTTGGATTCATTATGCTGCCTCACAATCCACATTCTACACTTTTTCTTTCAGGATTTTCCTATTGTATACCTGGCTAGTTTGATTGACGTACCTGGTAACTTACACTCCAGGGAGGTTATGTTTAACCATGTCATTCTTTCAGGACCAGGTATTCAGGCTGGCCGACACTCATCATGACTACATATTTATATACACTAAAATGATTGTGCTTGACTTTGAGCTAGCAGATGTGCACTTTACATTGATGTGCATCCTACAAAATGCATACATATGAATGTGGCCATGACTTTAGCTTGGAGTTTAGCGTGCATAATAATTTGCTTCCTTCTAATTTTTCTCCAGGCTGTGCTGTTATGCTGACCGCACTAGTAACTACTGTGTTTGTACAGTGAGGGTGACAGGCCACTCTTCCTTTCCATGCACTAATCATACATTTATTTGTGGGGATTGTAGGTGGTCAGGACAGGGTGAAGTTGTGTTTCCACACCCATGTTGTTGAGCCTTGTTGCTTGAACAGGCCACATTTTAGACCACGTCTATATTGTTGGGCTTGCAATGTGGTCGGCCCAGGGTGATGATGTGTTTCCACACCCATGTATGCTATGAGCCTGGTTGCACGAACAGGCCATGTTGTAGACCACACATTGATTGTTGGGCTTGCAAGGTGGTCGGCCCAGGGTGATGATGTGTTTCCACACCCATGCTTGCTATGAGCCTGGTTGCACGAACAGGCCATGTTGTAGACTACACATTGATTGTTGGGCTTGCAAGGTGGTCGGCCCAGGGTGATGATGTGTTTCCACACCCATGTATGCTATGAACCTGGTTGCACGAACAGGCCATGTTGTAGACTACACATTGATTGTTGGGCTTGCAAGGTGGTCGGCCCAGGGTGATGATGTGTTTCCACACCCATGTATGCTATGAACCTGGTTGCACGAACAGGCCATGTTGTAGACCACACATTGATTGTTGGGCTTGCAAGGTGGTCGGCCCAGGGTGATGATGTGTTTCCACACCCATGTATGCTATGAACCTGGTTGCACGAACAGGCCATGTTGTAGACTACACATTTGTGTTGGGCTTGCAAGGTGGTCGGCCCAGGGTGATGATGAGTTTACACACCCATGTTTTAACCTTCTGTTGTGTAAGCAGGCAAGGTTGTGTACCACACTGGTATTGTTGGGCTTGCGTTTACTTCCACCCATATTGTTCAGTGCTACGCGAACAGGCTTTGCTGTGTAACACATATTGGAGTGTGTTAATTGCGGTCAGGTTGCACTTAAGTGGGACCTACAAATGTTAATGTGATTTTAAGGTCACTTTTGTAGGTGCACTGTCATCAACACATACCTACCAGCAGATCTTAATAACCGGATTCACTTTGCGAATGAAATTTTTTTAGGCGATTGCGGCCTGGTTACAAGCATATAGTACCTGCCAATAGGCCGGCACCAAAGCAATATGCCTTTCTCTATTCAGGAAACATGTTAACCCATATGCACGGAAAACTGCCCTGCTGTGTTTTCCCTTTTCAGCAATGCCTAAGGTAAAACATGGGAGGAAGGGCGGCCCTCCACCTGAAAGCAGACACTCCACAAGGCCAATTCGGATGCCTGCGAGATTGGCAGATGACTTGTCGGACAGCTCGGACTGTGACACTGATCTTGCCTCGTTGCGCACCACCATTCTCGATCTGCAGCGACAATTGCGGGAAGCGCAAGCACATCTGACTGAGACTCGCGGCAACGACAACCGTCCCCCCTCAGTTTCGACAGCGACACCACTGCCACATTTTGACAGGATGATGCCAACTACCGAGACGTCCACCCCTGCACCTATGCAACAGCCAGGGACATCTGCTAATGGGGGCCAGGACACAGACTTTCAAGCTATGCTGGCCAGCACTCTCCAACAAATGACAGGAACGACCCAGTTCGGGCCTAGACAAGGTGAGTCAGCCATGACTCCCTTTTTGATTTTGGGGGCTACGTTGGACCCCAAGATCAAAGCGATGATCTGGGCCCACCAGTTCATCGAGCTGGGATCGTTGGCAACAGCTTCTGAGCCAACAGTGTCCTGGTCCGTCGACCCGCTCAGTCAGCTGCCACATCCACATATGACGCCAGGCAGGGTGACACCAATCACCACCATTGCACACTGGCTGCGTGCATTCTGTACGTATGCCAGTGTGTACGTAGAACGCTACCCTGCAGAAGCACCAGCAATGTTGACATACATGATGCGAATCATGGACATGCAGAAACGCCACGGTGGGATGGCATGGCGCACCTACGATGAGAAGTTTCGGCGTGTCCATGCTTTGTTGCCGTCATTGCCGTGGCAGACCACGAACTGGGATTTAGCCATGGACGCCGTCCATGGTGACACATCCCCACTGGCTGCACCCCGTTCGCACCGGCCTTTTTGCCAGAACCGCCGGCAACCAGGACCGGCAGACTCGGGTATATGCTTCGCTTGGAACAGTAATGGCAAATGTGCCAACAGGCATTGCCGCTACCGGCATGCCTGCAGTGTCTGTGGCAGAAAAGGACACGCCAAAATCAACTGTTATTCTGTCAAGAGATCTTCCCAGAAGCCTCCCAACTCCAGTCCTACCCCACAGGCTGGCAACGTACCTAGTCGGGTACGAAAGGGTTAAGCGTAACCGATTAATCCATGGGTTTTCCTTCGGTTTTCGCATCCCATCAACCATCACATGCAGTACGCCGAATAATCAGCATGTCAATCATCCTTCAGCCATAAAGCACCACCAGTTTGTCACCACTAAATTAGCACAAGAAGTAGCAGCGGGCAGAATAGCAGGTCCTTTCTCAACTCCTTCACCAGTAGGTGTAGTGCTGTCGCCTCTCGGTGTGGTAGACAAGAAGGCACCAGGCCAATTTCGACTAATTCATGACTTAAGTTTTCCTAAAGGGAACAGTGTCAATTCCCACATAGCAAAAATACACTCAAAAGTACATTATGAATTGCTAGATGACTGTGTCATGATAATCCGAGAGATTGGACAAGGCTGCCTTGTTGCTAAAGCAGACATTCAAGAAGCATTTCGTATTATCCCTATTCACCCTGCCGATCACAGACTCCTCGGCATGACTTGGCAAAGTAACTATTATTTTGATAAATGTCTACCAATGGGTTGCAGCACTTCATGCCAAACATTTGAACGTTTTGCCCACGCTTTGCAGTGGATTCTTTTGACCAAGCAAAACACCAATTTGGATCACACATTTCCATCTCAATTCCACGCTCACGGACTAGGTACTGCCCAGTGGCGGGTTTATCTGAGTACATCTCTCAAAGGGGTCATGCTTCAGGCCCACTATTCTGTGACCCAAATATGTCACCAATCACCCCTCATCAGCTGAATTCTTGGCTATCTTTCTCGTTAGCGTGGTCATCTCTCCATAATCAAAATATAAAATCTCACAGTTTCCGCATCGGGGCAGCAACATACGCTTCAGCTCAAGGATATTCCGACTCCCAAATCCAGAAGATGGGCCGTTGGAAATCTTTGGCATTCAAAAAATATATCCGGATTACTTCTTTTGAAACTTTTTAAAGATATATGGGACTTTGATAGATCTCAAACCATGGAGTTGGGAGACTTTATTCCAGTGTATCTTTTCCATGATTATCTGGTTCATTTCTGTATAACATTGACAATTAGCTAGGCTAACATTGGGATTACATCAGAAACTCTGGTGTCTACCTTACCACAATCTCGACCAAGCCCACTAGCTGGTGATTTGTTGGGTCAATTTATTACAATTGGTGGTATTCCGACTACTATGCATTCATGTATGTTCTGCTTATCTATTAGTTGATAGGTAATAGTCATAGACATACGTATTCACAATATGTATACACCATTTGTTGGTCATGGAGGGCCAAGGTTGGGGGGCCCTGGTGCATGCTGAGCTCTTCAGCTTTTGGCCGGGAGTAGATGCACGTAGCCGGTCACCCCTTAGCCGCGGCTCCCTGACATACATTTGATATGTATTTGTTCATATTTTAGTAGATATATGTGTGCAATTCTAGGCACATTTAGCACTTGAAGGTGGTACTAGGGAGGTGGAGAACTTATCTACGTGTCTTGCTTTTCAGCTTTGGGCCGGAAGTTGGGGCATGGATTTGTTTGTTCATCCTATCCCTAATGTACCTTCACTGAGTAGCAGGGCGAACATAGCAAACAAGTTATCTTTGCGATGCACCCATATTTTCAATGGCTATCCCTGTGAGTCTGAGTCGGGGTTGCTGCATTCGTGCAACATTCTCATCTTTTGTCCTCACTTGCTCCAAAAGTGACATTTGAGGTTTTAATGCGAGAATGGCACGAACTGCTCACAGGAGGCAAAGTCTGCTTTATGCATGATTGGCTGAGCCAGGCCCAGGAACACACTTTTGTTTTTGGGTTCTGCTGCACTTTGTGTGGGGTTGTTTGGGTGGTTTCTGGGCCCCACATTTATTCCGCTTAGATAGTTAATTATTGGCATTCCCCATCGACAGATATGTACGACTCATCTACGTTTGTAAGGGGAATTGCCTTTTGCTATCTAGGTTGACGGCAATGCCCATTGTCTTGTCTTTACCATTTACATTACTATTGACTACATGTAATTAAAGGGCATTGCCATTTTCCACCCTTATTCCGTGACTCTCTTTCTCTTCATAAACCTAGCAACGCGCAGCAGATTCCAATACACATCACATCCTATAACTACACTATAGATGAGGCGAGGAGCAGTGAATAAAATAAGTGTTTAATCCAGCATGAATTAAATACATTTTACTCACAGCACTGAGACATAAACATTGGCCAGACACATCTGGACAATGTCACCATTGATGTTGCCTCTGTGCTAAGCTGGATACAGCTATCCCTTGGGGAATACAACAGAGGGGGTCGCAGTCAGGTCACAGAGAGCCTATATCCTAATAAGGGAATATCCCACTCTGGTAACCAGGCAGTGACCAGGCAGCAGCCAATCATTGCCCAGTATCTCAACTGGGGAAACTCAGTCTAAATTCCTCTGTCACAGAGAAAGTTTGTTTGCTCTCTGCTGCCCGTTTTCTGTTGTACCCACCCTCCTTCCCCAACTACTCCAGCTTAGTCGCCCTAGTGTTTTGGATGGTGGTTTCTGGGCCCCACATTTATTCCGCTTAGATAGTTAATTATTGGCATTCCCCATCGACAGATATGTACGACTCATCTACGTTTGTAAGGGGAATTGCCTTTTGCTATCTAGGTTGACGGCAATGCCCATTGTCTTGTCTTTACCATTTACATTACTATTGACTACATGTAATTAAAGGGCATTGCCATTTTCCACCCTTATTCCGTGACTCTCTTTCTCTTCATAAACCTAGCAACGCGCAGCAGATTCCAATACACATCACATCCTATAACTACACTATAGATGAGGCGAGGAGCAGTGAATAAAAATTATATCTAATTCGTTGAAATATCTTCAGTAGTGACATTTTGAGATAATGACTTTTAAAATTTGGATATATAAAAAAAACCAGTGCCCATAGCAAACATACAACTGGACACTGGAAGATGGGAGTTAGTTATACGTCTGCCAAAATCACAAAATTGGAGTGACGTGACGTGGTCACTATGTTTGGCTCATGTGCTGAATAAACAGGTGCGACTTAATACCAGGTTCACTGTGGCAGGGCACATGTTTGATTCTACCAGACATCTCATTCGGTACCTTATCCCAGTTTTCTTAAAGACGGTTCACTGAATTTTAGTGAGGCTTCTCATTAATATACAATATAAAGGGACGAGAACACACTTGACAAAGATGGATTGGAACTACAGTCGAACCCTGCTTCACGGTCACCTCAATAATACAACCACCTCGCAATTACGGTCACCCTAGGACAGTCCCAAAGTATTTCTGTAACCGTAAAGTATAGGAGATTAGTGTCACTAATATGGTCACCTCGCTATTAAGGTCACCTTTGCCAAGTCCCAAGTGTGACCTTAGTAGGAAGGTTCCACTGTACGTACAAAACAACAACAAAAACAGGAAATAATATTAAATTGTTGCTATACTAGAATAGAGCATTGATATTGTAAATGTGTTGTTGACCTCTTGCAGTGTGCCAAGATCTGTCTTGAGTCTCGCCAGTTCGTTTGTCGATCGTTCAACTTCAAGACAGTGACGTCACAGTGCACACTATTCAACGTCAACATAGCCATGATAGGGAAAGTGCACCTGTGGGTCTCCGTCAAGTTTGACTACTATGAACTCGTTTCGCAGGCAGGTCTGTTGCTGAAACATGTGGTTATAAAAATTGTGCATTGCCAAAGGAATCGATGTATCCAATGGTTTGCCTATGTCACAAGCAAACATTCCAGTATACAGTTGTCATTTTGGAAATATTGCCTTATGTTTTTATCACAAAGAAACACTTATTTCAACAAAATACATGACAGAACGTACGAATGCTCCACGTATTCTGCATCCATTTTTTGATGGCTTGACGGAGCTTTTGCTAGGAAATCGGTCGCATGATGGATAGGTCAATTGATTTACAGGTATTTGGCATTATTAAAAATATATTGTTGTTATTACTCGCATGTGCGTGTGTATGTGTTTGTTGTGTGTTTATGTATGGTGTGTGCACGTGCACATGTATGGTGTATAGTCCTTACAAGGACGTACCGTTTAACTTCTTATGGCAACTGAAATATTGAGCAAGCACAATGCTCTGTATAGTTTTATGCTATCATGGAGGGTTTGGTTGTTGAACGTGAGGGGTTTGTTTTCAGGAAACTGCAGTGACGGTGATCATTTTTTGTGTAAGTCGGGAAAGTGTATTGATAAAGCGGATGTATGCAATGGCTTCGACAACTGCAATGACTTCTCAGATGAACAGCAGTGTAGTAAGTTACTAACTGTCAGTCTGTCACATGTGTCATTACAGTAAGTCACTAGCTGTGTCATTGTGTCATGGTTGCATGTGTCACTGTCACTAACTGTGTCATTGTGTCATGGTTGCATGTGTCACTGTACTAAGTCACTAACTGTGTCATTATGTCATCTATTTAATTACAACATGTTGTAAACTGATATTACTGTAAATTACAACTGCACTGTACAAAATTTTTCATATCTGTCTGTGTGTAATGTTTAATGAATATTTCTTTTTACTCTGTTAATTTTGTTTTTCACGACTGTATAGAAAATCTGTTTTACTTGAGCATCACATCTTTCATAAATATCCACATCAGTGATTCCGGTTTTCGTTGGTTGATAAGTGAAACAATAACAGACTGGAATGTAATCTCCTGTAAGAATAAATCGTATCGTTATGCGTCCTAGACTACCAGTCGTCCGTTGCTGTGCGATTGACTGAGGGTAAGAGTGAACACGAAGGACGAGTGGAGGTGCAGTACTTGGGGGAGTGGGGCATCATCTGTGATGACCGCTGGGACACAACTAATGCCAATGTCGTCTGTAGACAACTCGGATATCAGTAAGTGTCTACATACATTCTACTGTCTCTGCTGCATGTTTGTTCACTCAGCTGCTGCAGTATTAAATGCTGTGCTGACTAATATTACATCAAAAGGTTTGGAATTACTGCGTATAGTTAAAGAACTGCAGTAATATTTTAGCCTTATTTATTAGTTAATCATTGCTATTGTTTGTGTGTACAGATTGAATGGCAACTGAGGTTTTTAAACCACTATTTAAGCTGTTTTCTGAAATTGTTTGTTTTGTTTATCCACAATTGGATCTTATGACTTTGAGTTAATAATCTACGCTGCTGTTATTGAATCTTACACATTGCGAAAGATGAACAGTATATATACATATTATTCAAGACTGTTTCATGTCCACACAGTAGCGCAATTCGAGCATCAGGTTTTTCCGAGTTTGGCTCTGGAAATGGCAACTTCCTCCTGGATGAAGTGAACTGTCTTGGCAACGAGACATCGCTTGAGGAATGCCCGCATGATCCCTGGCGCAAACATGACTGTCGTACGTACGAAGCTGCTGGGGTCATTTGCAAAGTGGTAAAAGGTGAGAGAATCCATTGTATGGATTAACACAGTTAAGATTATGTTAACATAGTTTTCTGTTTACTGCCTAGCAACATGACCTAAGTATAGCAACAATACTGCTGTCACAATATATTTTACTATTTTTTACTGACAAATAATCATCTATTATTCCAGGTTTTTATTAATTACTATTTTAGTGACTATTTATTATTCATTTATGTATTAGTTATTATTATTTGGATGTAACATCCAATATACACGGTTGTATATTGATTTATTTTTATATTTATTCGTTATGTGTGATCTAGTTAGTCTCGTTCAGTTTTATTTAACCAAGCCTTAACAACATTTAATTTTTATTATTTATATTTTAGCATTTTAGTAAAATTTAAACACTACTAAGCAGAGTTTCATTATGTATAAATATATCCTTGCTAAATATTGAATTACAGTACTGGGGAGGCATGACATCTCGTAAATAAAACATTTATCACATTGTAAACTTTCCCATATGTTTTTGTCATAAAGAAATACTGTTGAGGCCAGAAGTTCAAAATACACAACTGAATGTTAAAATGTTCTACTTGTTTGGCATCCGTTTGTTTGATGGCTTGAGAAACATTTTGCTGGTCAACAGGTCACATGATGGACATGTCACTTCTCTGTGTCATTCAGGGTGTCATCTGACAGAAGAGTTCCAGTGTCACCAAGGTCTCTGTGTCCCTCTTTCGTTTGTCTGCAATGGCAACGATGACTGTGGAGATAATTCGGACGAGAGCCAGTGCGATAGTAAGTAAGACTCTGGGCCACACGGTGTGTAACATAAGTAAGACTGGCCCACACGGTGTGTAACATAAGTAAGACTTGCCAACACGGTGTGTAACATAAGTAAGACTGGCCCACACGGTGTGTAACATAAGTAAGACTGGCCCACACGGTGTGTAACATAAGTAAGACTTGCCCACATGGTGTGTAACATAAGTAAGACTTGCCCACATGGTGTGTAACATAAGTAAGACTTGCCCACATGGTGTGTAACATAAGTAAGACTTGCCCACACGGTGTGGAACATAAGTAAGACTGGCCTACAAGGTGTGTAACATAAGTAAGACTGGCCCACATGGTGTGTAACATAAGTAAGACTGGTCCACATGGTGTGTAACATAAGTAAGACTGGCCCACATGGTGTGTAACATAAGTAAGACTGGTCCACATGGTGTGTAACATAAGTAAGACTGGCCCACATGGTGTGTAACATAAGTAAGACTGGCCCACATGGTGTGTAACATAAGTAAGACTGGTCCACATGGTGTGTAACATAAGTAAGACTGGCCCACATGGTGTGTAACATAAGTAAGACTGGCCTACACAGTGTGTAACATAAGTAAGACTGGCCTACATGGTGTGTAACATAAGTAAGACTGGCCTACACGGTGTGTAACATAAGTAAGACTGGCCTACATGGTGTGTAACATAAGTAAAAGTTATGTACCTCATATGTGTTCATTCACTGTATGTAATTTGTGAAATTATCTATATTAATATGTTAACTCTGGAGAATTTTAAGTGCATCTCCTGCGAGGCGCAGACGTCCACTCGCCTCTTTGTAAGCTCATTCACTTCCTCAGACCATTGGCTTCTTATTTACCAAATGGTCATGTATTTCAGTAAATGCAGTAGTTGTTATTTAATGTTATTGCTTAAGTGTTTTTGATATGCTATCCTTTCTAGAGGGCATTTCTCCTATGATAAGGTAATTGAGTGGTGATCTCAAGATTTCCTCGTGTAAATGTTCCATATTATTGTGTATGCGCCCCTGTCACATACACCCTCCTGTGCAAACTAACGATGCAAGACAAGTGTACATTGAAATATTATTGTATAGTGTTTTGTAGTTTTCTATGCTGTATTATTTCACATGGAAATAAATTGAATTGATTGATTGAACACCAAAAGATATGTATGTATCGAAGTATATAATATAGTATTATATGTACATATGCAAGTTATAATATATTATTTAAAAAAATGTAATAGGAGGTGTCTGTTTTTGTAGGTATTTTGATAACATACAAACAAAATGTCAAGAGTATGTATTTATTATGCTGCTAACTAGATACACAACCACACTGATCTAATTCTAGCCTAGACTGATTCACTGCTCTGAACAATGGCAGCATCCGTGTGGGTACTGCCCTAGAGTCTGGAAGTTGCTGCTGGCAATCAGTCCTAATGTACCCTGCCCGCTGGCATCAGCTGGTACCCCATGACAGCGTCAGTGATATCTTTTGTGTCTACGTGCAGTGTCAGTAGTTACTGTCGTTTTGATGGTGACAGTGATGACAGCGGTGTCATACATCTGTAGCTGAAGCCACTTGCTGCTGTTATTCCCAGGACAAACTTCAACAGTGTCTACAAACCCTCCCGAGTAGATTTCTGAATCGCTTACCTTCTTCCTGTACGTTACAGAGACGGGGGTGAGACTGGAGGGTGGGGCGAATACTTCCCAGGGCCGCGTAGTCCTCACGAGAAACGGCATCAACGGCACCATCTGTGACGACCGATGGGGAGACTCCGAGGCCGCGGTCATCTGTCGCATGCTCGGCATCCCGTACGTATTTTCCCATCAGTGGGGCGTGCTAGCGTAGTGGTTAGAACATCAGATTCTAAATCGAGATAACACGGGTGTGAACCCTCCTGTTGCTGTTTCGAAGCTGCAGTGATTTGGTTCACCCCACATTGCCTCAGTTCACCCAGCTGTATAAATGCGTACCTGGCAGCAAGTGTTGAATGTATTTGAACGAATAGTCTTTAAGCAGTAATTTCAGCATGACTACATGCGTTCAAGAGAAGTCAAGTTTGAATTGCAAATTTGTAAAATGATCAGTGCGATCAGGTTACAAAAGTGAAACAAATGCGGTTAATATGAATATTTAAAAAAATTGCATTCTTACACTTTTATGTGCATATTCTAAATTACAAAATGATCTGCTAGCAGAACAAAAACTGGTCCACTCAGACACTAATGTTCATAAGTTTAATACCTCAAATTATTTACACTAATAAAACAATTGATCACAACATTTTGCAAACGCTAAAAATAAACATAAACAATTATACACATGCCACCTTGAATTTCTTATCCGTTGATGGTTTATAAGATATGTTTTGACTGGAAGCGAATGGTTCGTGTGATGTGCTGTTGCTAGAGAATCGGTCTCTCAATCGAGAGAACACAGGTTCGAATCCTGTGCTGCAATGTTGAACCTTTGGCAAGTTTGTTCACTCCATGTTGCTCTAGTTCACTCAGCTTTATGAATGAGTACCTGGCTATAGACTGTGGTGAATTTAAATTTGTGTACAACTAATATTTGTGCATCAATTGCAGCATGGTTGAATGCTTCTCAGAGAAGTCGAGGTGATGTTCGATTGAACAGGTCTGCCAGTGAGTAAAGTGTAAAGTGCTTTGAGCAGCTCTAAGGACTGGATACTGCGCTATATAATGACCTTAGTTTATGTTCTGTGACAGAGGGCGGGCTGTGGCTGCCTCTTCTGCCCACTTTGGAGCAGGAAGTGGCGTCATCTGGCTGGACGATGTTGACTGTGACGACTCAGAGACAGATATCAAGGACTGTCAACACCTTGACTGGGCCAATCACAACTGCGGACATGGCGAGGACGCGGGGGTGATTTGTGGGCTGGCAATGCCCTCCAACCCACCCCCCACCACTGCAGGTCTGTCTCAATGTGGCAGTTTAATTGAAGGGTTTCAGGGCAAAATGCAATTTTGGAAATTTCACCCAAACAAGGATAAAAAATGACATGCACAAAAGAGCTTGTTTTCAAAACGTGATAAGTGCGCCATCTGTCTTTAAAAAAAAAAACCAATATATCAATTTTCAGCCAACGAGCACATACAGCTATGCAGAGCGATGGCACGCGATGTAGGGATGCACCATTTTTTTTAATAAAAAAGTAATGTAATATCACATTTTGCCTAATAAATCTGCAACAAATATTTCAGAGTTTGCTACCATTTTCTAAGATTTTGGCTTCTTAATAAATGCCAACTTCATTTACAAGTTTTTATTTAAACTTCGAGAATGAAACATAATAGTTACATTTTCTCAAAACCAAGTAAATGGATATGTTGCATTTTGTTCTGAAACCTTTCAATTGTAGTCATTCAATATGGAGCAGTATGGTATGACCTTCACATACATTGACCTTAGGTCAACGTCACTGATTTTGTAACGATTGCTACAACTTTTTAATTTTATAAAAAAATATTGCTGGTACATTTTGAACAAACCATGAAAGAGTCCATGTCAGGATCTTGACTTAAAATTTTTATTTGATAAGTTAGTGTTGGGTCATGTCTTATGAAAATAGTCAAGTTCATTTCATAGGTTATTGCTAATGTACCGGTAGTGACACTGTCATTTTTTATTTAAAAATTACATTTCTGAGTGGATAATTCATATACAAAAAAAAACATCATCATTTAACTATTTATTCTGACTGACATATGTGCAATATTTCTGTGTTTTGCCCAGGTTTTTAAAAGGGCAGTGTACTATTTTAATAAAGGGCACGTAGAGTGCAGTAAGCAATGGTAAAAAAGGTACTTGTGACATGCGACTAAATTAAATCTAGTTAACAAGACATAGTAGCAGTGTACAGCGTGTAGTTTAATATCATACTACTTACATATAGTATATTATGTACACAGTGTATACATATATTTATGCATTATAATATTGGCTTTGGCAAACATTTGTAGAACAAAACACAATATTTACCTTTACATGACTTTTTAATTTGTGTCAATCTGCAAAATATTCAATATACAATGAGAATACTAGACAGGTAATTTACGCAATGCAACAAGACAACACCAGATATGGAAGAAATGTGGCCAGAATAACCTTCTGACATTTATTTAATATTCACCCGATAATTGGATGAGTTGTTAGCTAAAACACAATACAATCAAATGTGGGCCATTTGAGGTCTTAAACATTGCCCCATTTATTTTATCTATACATTCTAAAAACAAGGCCCACATTATAGAATACCATACTTAAATTATGGTAATACACCAGAACTATTAAAAAGACGCCTCCCAGACATTTAGACGATTAAAACTACTAACTATTACCACATCCTAGAGAGAGGTGGGGCCATTCCGCCTTCCGCCACACCGTTTATTAATCCTATTTTAATTACCGCCCTAAAAACCCTGCGTACACTTGAAGGAGGAAAAAGCTTTAAGGCAAAACCTCGTGTACCATTTAGAAACAGGGAAAAGCGTCAGCAAAGCTAAAATTAACACATGTGCGTGTTGTGAAAATCCCATACATACTTATAACTAGTCTTATGGCAGGAGGGGAGGGAGGTGGAGTCAAAACTGATACGATATTCGATAAACAACTGAACACGAGGAATTTCAAATGTGGCCGCTGCTGGAGGTGCAGTGGCCTTTTATGTCCTGAATGGTCGGACTAGGTTTTACTGTATCACTACGCTAAAGCGCGGGAAGGCCGGCACGCCTTCAGGCTATTGGACTCTGACCTGGTCAAGGTACAGTGTCAGCTTGTTTACCTAGCCTGCAGGCTGGCTCTAGGACTTTAGTGTTGCCTTGGTTGCCTCGCGTAAAACTTGTTATGCAATGTAATCGCATAAATCCCTTTACGCAATGCAACAAGACAACACCAGATATGGAAGAAATGTGGCCAGAATAACCTTCTGACATTTATTTAATATTCACCCGATAATTGGATGAGTTGTTAGCTAAAACACAATACAATCAAATGTGGGCCATTTGAGGTCTTAAACATTGCCCCATTTATTTTATCTATACATTCTAAAAACAAGGCCCACATTATAGAATACCATACTTAAATTATGGTAATACACCAGAACTATTAAAAAGACGCCTCCCAGACATTTAGACGATTAAAACTACTAACTATTACCACATCCTAGAGAGAGGTGGGGCCATTCCGCCACAAGGTCACCCGAACATGTGACCACCCCACCTCGTAACGACTTGCGAAGTTTGGCGCCTCCTCAGATCAAAATGTATTTTAATAAGTTTTGCAAGTATCACATGAATAAGAATTTAACAACTTAATCTAACGACAGAAGTCTCCCGGCGATCAGACGTTAACTTTTGAAGATATGAACAAAATAAGGAATGCTTGGCGATATGTATAGTCGAGGCGCTCCACGAAAGTCTGTCGCTCTGGTTTATCCACTTTCGAAGGTCAGCGTCTCCTCAAATCAATGTATTTAATATTTTTGGCACACACGATTAAGAATTTAATGGCAACCGGGATAGGATTCGAGATAGGAGCGCTTGAACAATCGAAATGACTGCATGGCGCGATCGGGATACGTAGTCGACATCGGGGTGCTTGCAGACGATTCAGTGTTTGCAAGCGCCCCGATCTCATAACGGATCCATTCCCAATTGCAAATATAAATCAAATCACACACGCGGTTAGATCCAATCTAACCACGCATGTGGTGCAATCGGGATGCGTTTCAAGATCGGGGCGCTCGCAAATTAATATACACAATCATGTAGCTACGAGTAGGGTTACGTGCAAAATATAGCAGGGTGTTGTATAAAAAGGCAGGGCATTCTTTTTGCCTTTTTTGGGTACCAGGGGATCACTGTAAAAGGGCAGGGCGTAACGTCCTGCAAATTCGACCTAGGCAGAGCATTGCTATTTGTTTTATGTTACCTAGTGTATATGCAAAATATGTTAATTTATCTTACTTTGAGATTATTGCTATTAATCTGTTTTTTTGTATTTATAATATATTGCTGCTACAGTCCCCACCCCTGCCTCTGGGGAGGTGTGTGGACTCCGCCCAGTCACCCCAATGACGACTCGCATCTACGGTGGGAAAAGCGCCATCTATGGGGCGTATCCATGGCAGGCGAGCGTCTTGAAACGAGACCGGTTCAATGTCTACAAACATTCGTGCGGAGGAACCATTCTCAATGATAAGTGGATTCTCAGTGCTGCTCACTGCTACGTGTAAGTTTTATGATAAATTTGTAATTTTATGCACTCTCGGAAACATTTAGACTATTCATAAAACAGTGACGTAAAATATCATGAATGAAGGAATTAAAAGCTCTTTGTGAACTGTTGTGATGCATACCATGTGCATTCAGTACGGGTTGCCACTGTGAATTGTTAAAGAGGGAATAATAATTTATTTCTGTTACAAAGTGCCACATTCATCTCATTAAATGTTATCCGTGGAGAAATATTTAGTATTAAACATAAAAAACAGGTTGCAATAAATGTAAAAAATATTCTATATAAAATAATGTTTTCTATTCTGCATAAATTCCAAGTAACATTTTAATCATCCTTATTTACATATCTATTATGACTAATATAAATGGTAAACCAGTTATATAGTACATTTTACTTCCGGTAATTCCACGTGTCCTGTGTTGACACTTCCCAGGAATCGGCCTAAGGAGCTGTTCCGTGTGCGAGTGGGGGACTCGGTGAAGTCTCGGGTCGAGTTCTCGGAGCAAGAATTCGCTGTCGAGGAACTTATTCCTCATCCACACTACTCCCGTACGTGTCAATCATCTGTTTCTCTTTCAAATTTGTAATTATAACTTGTCTGCAATGTATCTCCGGGTTCTAAAATGTTCACGAAGCAACTGAAGACACTTCTTTTTAAACATGCTTTAAATTAAATGTGTGCGCAGTTACAAACTCTGAACATTTTAATATTTACCTTTAGTTTTTATTATTCTTTCCTAACTTGTCGTTTTAACTAGTATAATCTTAATAGCTACATTCCATGTGCTAGGATTGTAATGTGCCTCTGAATGGCCATCATTGCCATTTCATGGCGCAGAGAAATTCAGTAAAATTATTCAAATAAAGCTTTTTAATCTTGTTAATTCATGCTTTTATTCATCATTATTTGTAGTTGTGAGAACGTGGCTCGTGATTAAAAATTGTGTTTTTATCATTTGCGTGTGTCCATTTCACCTTGAAGTCTTTTTTGAAAGTCCTATGTTTTCTACTTTCACTGTTGACTGTTATCCTAGATTATATGGTCTGGTTTGAATTAGTGTTTCCGTAGCAATGTGTTCATGTAATAAATAGCTAAAATAGGTATATTTAATAAAAAAGTTAATTATGCATCATCACTTAAACAAATTATTTAAGCCTGTATATATATATATATGCCTCAATAACACATTTATCAAATGGTTACTACAAACACAAACTATTTTACTTACAGCTCTCAATAGTTATTAAAATAATAGACTAATATTATTACTTTTGATGGGGTAATTTAGTACCCACACAATGTGCACTGCCTAACCTTTACTATTCCGATATTATAGTTATATAATGTCTCAGTACACTGTACGAAGTTGGCTCAAAGCATAATCCCATCAGTATAACTAACACATCAGCTGCGTAACACTTTCATCTTCATACTCGTTTCATCTCCACAGGGATAACACACACTAATGACATCGCCCTAGTCAAGGTGAAGCCAATAGGTGGCAGCAGTATCAAGTTCTCGGACTTCGTACAGCCAGCTTGTCTACCCGACGCTAAGACGGAGTATTCTCCCGGCCTACGCTGTCACATCTCAGGCTGGGGCAGTGTCGGCTGGTCATGGTTCGGACACAGTACGTATAGGGTTAACATTGAAGGGTCTCAGGCTGGGGCAGTGTTGGCTGGTCGTGGTTCGGACACAGTGCATATAGGGATAACATTGAAGGGTCTCAGGCTGGGACAGTGTCGGCTGGTCGTGGTTCGGACACAGTGCGTATAGGGTTAACATTGAAGGGTCTCAGGCTGGGGCAGTGTTGGCTGGTCGTGGTTCGGACACAGTGCGTATAGGGTTAACATTGAAGGGTCTCAGGCTGGGGCAGTGTCGGCTGGTCGTGGTTCGGACACAGTGCGTATAGGGTTAACATTGAAGGGTCTCAGGCTGGGGCAGTGTTGGCTGGTCGTGGTTCGGACACAGTGCGTATAGGGATAATATTGAAGGGTCTCAGGCTGGGACAGTGTCGGCTGGTCGTGGTTCGGACACAGTGTGTATAGGGTTAACATTGAAAGGTCTCAGGCTGGGGCAATGTCGGCTGGCCGTGGTTCGGACACAGTGCGTATAGGGTTAACATTGAAGGATCTCAGGCTGGGGCAGTGTTGGCTGGTCGTGGTTCGGACACAGTGCGTATAGGGTTAACATTGAAGGGTCTCAGGCTGGGGCAGTGTCGGCTGGTCGTGGTTCGGACACAGTACGTATAGGGTTAACATTGAAGGGTCTCAGGCTGGGGCAGTGTTGGCTGGTCGTGGTTCGGACACAGTGCGTATAGGGATAATATTGAAGGGTCTCAGGCTGGGGCAATGTCGGCTGGCCGTGGTTCGGACACAGTGCGTATAGGGTTAACATTGAAGGGTCTCAGGCTGGGGCAGTGTCGGCTGGTCGTGGTTCGGACACAGTGCGTATAGGGTTAACATTGAAGGGTCTCGGGCTGGGGCAATGTCGGCTGGTCGTGGTTTGGGGTACATCAGTTTTCTGTCCTCATACTATTCTGCAAAGAATATTGATGCCTGAATAGCGGACTTTTGTAGACAAACTTTACCTTTGGAATCACATCGTGCTTATTTTAAGTTTTTATTTCAAACTGGTTACCTCTAATTATTTTGCAATAAAGGCGATGGAGAGTATTAATAAACAAGGCAGAAGAGCTATATGGACCCTACTCCACTGTGGTCACAAGGGGAAAGGATTATAAAAGGGGAATTAGTTCCATACTGGGGCCTTCATGAAGTGTACTTAAAGTTACGCAATTACTTAGCGTCATGTGCTTGCGTAAACTCCTGTTCGCTTATATTAAAAAAGTCACGTCATTTACTAAAACAATCATATTATTGTTAAGAACGTTCTTAGCCGCTTCATGAAACCAGCCCCTGGTGCACAAATGGAGGTAGAACGTGCTTGATTTTGTCTACCGGTAATATAATAATTCTTGACCGGATCACAATCTGAATTTGAGTTTATATTTGTTTTTGTAGCATTCCCAGACAAGCTGCGAGCGGCAGTAGTGCCCATTATTCCGCCCCACGTGTGTCAGCAGCTGTACAAGGGAACACTGACATCCACCATGTTCTGTGCCGGCTATATCGCGGGTAATGTGGACACATGTCAGGGCGACAGCGGAGGACCGTTTGTCTGCAAAGTCAATGGTAGGCTTTCTCAACTCTGCACGGGAGCATATTATTAGGAATATTGAATGTACTTGCCTGAAAAGTAATTCGCTATTCAAATATTTGGAACTTGTTCTCGTGACTACTTAATATCTGCTGTTGCCAAGTATAGCAAATGCAGATCAAATATTTAACAAACTCTAGTGGCGCCACCTGGGGAATGGCTGCCAACTAAAAAAGTAAATATCCAAGTAACAAACCATGGGCACCAATTGTCACCATTAGAATATTTCAGAACTCATTCCCATGTCTGTTTAATCAAGATGTAACTTTAGTGGCGCCACCTGAGAAATGACTGACGAGTAAGAGTAAAACTTAGAAACTACCTTTTTAAATACATTGTTAGGGGCCAACAGCCCAAGCAAATACATTATATATAGAGGCGAGTCAGTGTACCCCAGCGTCCAAGACGATAGGCTGATTGCGTGTTACAGGTGTCTACACAGCCCTGGGAGTGGTGTCCTGGGGCCAGGGATGTGCGGAGGCTTATGCACCGGGGGTCTACACCAAGATCAAGTCCCACAGGGACTGGCTAGACAGAACCATGGCTGGACAGCGAGTGCGTCCACCCCGTCGCCCAAGGTTCTTCTGGGATTGGACCAACATATTCAGACCAATATGAGAAAACGTATTTCCAGTTGGTCCAGTAACCGGGAACACAAATATTCTAAATGCCTAATGTGGGCACTATTATTCTGGTAACCCCCCACATATTTCTTGATATTTTATTGCATTGTACAGAGGATGACAATTATTTTCATCAAGTAACTAGTTGGCTGTTATTGGGAACCTCAACAATGTACATCTAAAACTGGTGGCGATTTCCAGAATAAATATTTAATCTATACGGAATGTCGAATGTTTTCACGTTTTCGTTTCAGCCAACAAGTGTGCCCATGTTATGTGTAATGTTCAGGAAATAATTATTTGAATACACAATACTGCTCAGCCACTCAAGAGAATGTTGGAATTCCATTAAGTCGCTGGCTTCATCTTAGAATTGGGGTGCGGTGGGTGTCTGCAGTTCTCACAGGTGGTAGTCGCAACCAGTGAAGTCAATTACTAGTTTGATTCAGCCGACTCCCGTACATTATGTAGAGCATCTACCCTTACCTTGTGAGGATGTATTAAACCGACCTTGTCTGTTGCTCAATTTATGTTTTTAATAGAATATGTTGAACCTATACTGCCCACAAGTTGGTTAATAAACTGAAACTCTGTTCGCACTGTGAAGGTTGCATCTGACTAGCTTGAAAGGATGATTCCATGAAACAGTACAGACATGGTCGCTTTAATAACCCATGTGTGGAGTGAGATCTCTGCCATACTATGGAATGTTGTTTATGAAGGAACAAAGCCAGTTGATGTGCAACCTATTTATTTGTAATCGATGTACACTGACACACACCACTGGTTTTCTGCCATTGCACGGTTTACTGAAACAGACGAGAAAACAAAATTAATTTCAATGCAAGATCAAAGTTATGTATGTAGTATTTTTCTGCTAAATGTGTGTCGACACATACAAAAGATGTGATTTCTTTCTTTTGAGCTACAGTTCAAGAAACTGTTACAGTGATACAGGAATAATGATCAAGAGAGATACTATTACAGCACTGTAGGAACACTATTATAGCTACTATTACAGCATTTTAACAATGCTGTTCCAGTCCTGTAGGAATACTGTCAGAGAGAGTTGGAAATACCTTTACAATGCTGTAGGAATATTGGGAACGTGAGAGCAATGTAAACTTGGACAAGCCATTTCAAAATGTCTTGCTGCAACTGAAAGACGAGAAATACTCCATGCTGTTTTGTTTATTTTTTTAGCTGTTCGCACTTGACTTTAATAGTGAGGGGACAGGGCATCACACTGGCTCTGTACACAGCAGCATGCTCACACACAAAAGTTCACACCACAACGAGGCAGAACAATTATTACTGAAGGCAACACGGGCACAAGTTGTTACAGAATCCACCAGCTGGTGAATGGTACCGAGTAGTCTCTATTCGATATGTCGGGGTCAACATGCATCTTTGCTGCAGGAACACTCCACAACATACTGACTAGTCTAGCAGGGTTCTCCAAAAGCAACACCACTGTGCTTACCCAAACACCAACACTTAGCGCTGTGGACAAATAAACAATGCAACATTTAATTTCTGTGACATTAAACAAAGTGATGTTTGGTCAACATTGCCGTCAAAAAATACACAGCTATTCTTTGTTGTACACGGAACATGTCACCAATGAAAACCACCCCATTATGATGAATAACAGAAAGCAGCCGGTCCTTTGTTATGGTCTGATCAGTTTTATTGTAAAATAATGTATAGTATAAAATCTATTTTAATAGGACTGTTCAATAAATATATTCATATGCTGAATAACGCATTAACAGCACCTAGTACCCGGATCAGAAATACTCACTTTCTTTCCAGCAGATCCTACTTTCGACTTCTTCGTGCCGCGCACCTTCTTCATCCTGTTCTTACGATCCTTCCTCTGTTTCCTTGAGCTCTTTGGCTTCTCGTAAAGGCCGTGCTGTAGACAACAGTTTGAAATTACTAATTGGACCCAAGTCCTGGACTCCTCATACAGTGCTGCTAACGTTTCTATTACTCCATTGGCAATGGTGAGTTTGTAAACACAAATCGTGTCTCATCCAGGTGACAATGGTGTAGGTTGGGCAGTTTATATCACCTAGTAAAATGACTCTTTCCATAATTTGTTATATACTAAATAATGCTGTCTTCTGGTAATTCCAGTAATACAAAAGAATGTAAGAGATGTTCATCACTTTTAAGGACAGGGATTCTATCTAGGACACTTTGTGTTGCAATCTTGCACTTTACCATTTATAAATCATATCCAAAAAAGGCCACAATAAAGCACAAAATTACAACATCCTATGTACCCCCAGAGGAAAATGCAGTGACCCAAAAACAAATTAATTAAATAAATATCACATTGCTTGTTATAAAATGTTGTATGCAACTCAATAACCTATAGATCACCATTCCCAAAGACAAGACATTTAACATGTGCTCTCTGGAGCCAGTACTTAGGCTCTAAAGCCGAATACAACACAGTAACATGCAGACCACCAGACAGATATTTAGCAACGTACCCTCTGGAGCCTGTATTTGGGCTCTAGTTTCTTAGCGAAGTCCAGACTGTCGTAGATGAGGGCGAACCCAGTCGTCCTGCCACCACCGAACTGCGTGCGGAAGCCGAAGCAGAAGACAACATCCGACGTAGTTTTGTACATCTGTGCCAGCTTCTCACGCACCTCTGTCTTGGGAACAGTGGCACGCCCCGTGTGGAATACATCCACCACCTACACGCAAGACAGTCACACACAATTAGAAAGGCACTCTGTTCAGCAGTGGTTGGGTATCTCGTGATTTCAAATATGTAGCAAATTAATAATAGTAGACTTCTATAGCATGTATACAGTAAAATTATCTCCAAGGTGCAACAAAAAAGAACCATTATGCCTAAGAAGGTGCAACAAAAAAAGAACCATTACGCCAAAGAATGAACATCGACATGTATGCAAGAGTTGTCATTAGAGCAAGGGACCATCAAAGATTTAGGGTGCGAGTCCAATTTCTAACTTACAAATTTTTATACAAATAGAAGCTTCTCTTGTATGTGATCAGGCAACTAATCACACAGAAAATTGCAATGATATTTAACCCTGCAGGTGACCAATGGTAAACTTCCACGGTGTACACAATTTGGAGCTATTTGTAGGGGTGTTTTAAAAAAATCACAACTTTGCTAATACATATCGCAAAAATATGATTGAGCTATCATTTTGTTGGCAAAAAGACCCTTCATTATTATGCAGTGGTGATATTTGCATAACATCAAATAATCATGAAGATATAACTGTTTAAAGTTTACATAAAATAAATGCAAACAAATATTTTTTTCGCCCTACTACTAGCTAATTTCCGAGTGGTTGTATGTGTCAATGTCCAATTAGAGAAATGTAGCCATGTATATAATCTAATGAGTACAGAAAAAATTAATCAAATATACTCATAAGTTTTTATATGAATTTTTTAGGTAGACCCATGTAAAATTTAGACTATTCTTCATGAACGTCAGAACGAGGGTAAAGTAGAAACCCAAGTTTGCCCAGTGACAAACTAATTATTGTGCGGTTGTATGTTCATGCATGCAGTATGACAAATGTAGCTGTACATTTCAGCTGCGTGATATATTCAGAATTTTATTGTATTTTTCGTAGAACGTTCAAATACAACCAATACGCCTCGTAGGCCTACCGTTGCGCGCCGTAGGGCACCTGTCCGATAACATGACGTATCTATTATCAATTTCCTTACATATCAATAAAGTAAGTAATACCTACAGTTCCTAATTACATACATATATGTCATCAGCTTATAGGACATGTTGTATTTGAATTCTGAATGCATCGTATCCTTCGCTGGCGGACCGAGTAGGCCGGCCGAATCGGCCCATGTCCGGGTGCAAGACAGCGATGTCTGGCTCGCCAGCAACTTGCATCATATTCACTTCAAAACAGCCCCCAAAGTCTGTGTAACTGTCTGAACTAGTGTAATAACCTGATCCACAAATACTGTCATGTATTTTGCTGATATATTGCCGCAGACATCTGAAATAATTCAACTTATATAATCGAAGCGAGACAAAAAACATAGCGGACTTTCGTCGTGATGGAATGAAACCAGAGTCAATAAGAAAACGTTTTATAGCCATGCGCTGATTGGTTGACCGTTGACGTAAATTTATTTGGATAGACCAATCATTGGGCTTTCCATTTCCCTGTTTAGACCATATGAATGGGAATGTAAAATCCTGACGCAGAGTGTAGTAAAACCGGCCATATTTGGGCATCTACTACTACGACATTTTAAAGCTTGGTTGTGATTTGCTATTACTCATTGATAAAAATGCCACAGAAAGAAGAATAATTCAGCTTTCCAATGATACCTCGCGTACCTCTGTGAGTTGCTAATGACGGAAACAAATTTTTTTTGAAGAGTGATAATGAATTGGGCCGAAAATCGGCTGGGAGCAGTTTTGCACTGAACGCACGGGCCGAATTCGGCCCAGTAGTCACCTGTAGGGTTAATAACTACCGCTGCTAACATACTATTGCAAATATTAAATGTTTATTGACAAACCACAAAACTGTAACTGCATAAAATACTCCCCAACAGATCAGGGTTAATGGTTGACCATACAAAACATTGTGCAGTGATCTCCATGTTAATGACTTACCATCTGCTTTCTGCATAGCAGACGATTGGTAAGGAACTTGCGAGTTCGAACTGTAGTGGTGCCGTCACCCTGAAGAACAAGTATGAATTGAGGTTATAGCAAGAAATAAAACTATTAATACGACAAAGCAATTCAAGATGCAATTCACAAACATAAACAAGTCATTAGAAATTGCTAAGTATGTCATAATTTACAGTCTCTGTCATTAACCACAAACATGTTACACATTCACAATCAATTGAGAGGACCATGGTCAGGGATAAGTATATCTGCTTCCTTTTTGAAACATGGGTAAGTTTGTTAAACTAAATGTACAGCAGCATGATTGTCATTGGTCCATGCCCTGCTCCACAGTTATCATCAATAGTATACTATATGGGCTGTGCTCACATCATTCCTTCAATTTAAAAACGTATTCTGTTTAATGGAATTTCCTCATTAGCTGTTTTCGTGAAACGGTCTCCAGGACAGAGCAGGAGGCACCTCGACGATTAAATCTCAGGCGGCCGTTCCATCTAGTTGTTTCATAACAAACTGTTGTAGACCTACAACTTGCTTGACAATTTGTATAGTACATATTTAGGAAAACGCTTAATTTTATACGATCTGAACGCAACAAAACACGACGATTTGTACAAGCATATCGAGAAGACACCGCCAAGGAATACGTTACAGCGAAACGGCGATAGTGCTATGCACAAAACCCCTTTAATGCAAGTGTCATACAAAACAGAGAGCATTGAACATGTCACAACCGACATGTATGAATATGTAGTACAGCATCAATGACATTAACAATTGATTCTGGGTTTAGTAATTAAGATGAAGGGAGATTTCAACCAGTAATTTACAAACCATGTTTAGGTTCGCCGATGGAGGCCGGAAAAGGAAGTTGATATATACTCTTGTTCCCCATGAAACACGTGACTGCAGCAATGTCTTTATGAGCGTGCAACTGAAAGCTTCTGCACTGGAAATTTATTATAAAAAATAGGACAAATTAGCCAAAAATGATGTGATCATCTTGGGAAGTGGAACAGTAGATATCCGAGAGTATATAAGTCCCAGAATTTCGCCACCAGAGATCTTTCGAGTGGCGCCGCATGGTGGATAGGGGCGATACTAGTCTACATCTGACCTGTCTAGGCTTCGCAGGCTTGTCCGTCGGAAGTTAATTATTATCTCTCTACAGTGTCGTTTAACATTGTGTGCTTATGACGACCTTTTGTGCAGGTAAGCAAAAATACGTTCATAATTGTTGTTCATTAAACTACTTCTGTACTATGAGTGTTATATGACACTTAAAGTGGTACACTACCCCACCCAACTGCAGACAGTGCAGCTGACACCGACTCACCGATTGACAGAAATAAGCTCACAATACCGGGTACTTTCGCTCACGCCTCAGTTCCCATTCTTCAAGCTTCCACATTCGCTGTACCAAGTCCAGGGCATTGCGCAACAGTGCCTCCATTTTTTTAACACATACATGTCTGACAAGACTTTTCAAACTAGTGTTAGGCACCTTTCTGGCAACGAAGGATCAAAACGAAAGTGAAAGGAAAGTTGACACTTCGTAGTGAGCGTTCAAGGTGGCACGTAGCGCCAACATTAAAAAGTAACTGTGCTAGTTCAGCTCGTCGCAATTCTTGTGGATTGTGGAAATGAGTTACTTGTTTGAACTCCATGACTGTGTTTGAATCTTATTGGTTAATTAATTATAGGACGTGGTTATTCTTCCGGCTGCCGTAACCCAGATTCAGGTGGCTATTCTTCCGTGAGTTCCGGTGCGCATGCGCGCATACCATTTACTAATCTGTCACATACTACGGCAGCCGTAACCGCAATTTGCAGCGCTAACATTCCGAGAGTGTCGTAATCGCAAGTGCTTGAGTTAAAGTTCCGAGAGTGTTGGCTAAGACTAAGTTTGGTGCCGTGTGTACTGTACCTGCTACGGCAGCCGTAACCGCAATTGGCGGCGATAACATGTCATAATACAATAATTAAAATGAAATAATACTATTATAGCAGTGCATTATATAAAATATTTTTTTTATTTCTAAAAGTATCACGTGTTTTAATCTGCTATAGTTTTTGAAAACTTATTTGATTTTTCAGTGTTTTTTTCCAATTTAAGTTAGTATCTATATATTTAGATTTTACTTTTATTTAGTGACAACTTATTAATATTCTGAGTTCTTCATTTATTAAAATTATTTTGAGTTCTTAATTTATTAGAGATTCTATATTTCTGTTTTGTGCTTTCACTAAAAGTTTCAATGGTGCTAAATAAAGTGTTATCATCAGCATACATATTATAAATTTCAACATTTGGCTTGCTTGTGAAAAGTCAATTATATCTATAGTAAATTAACAGTGGTCCAAGGATGGACCCTTGTGGTACACCTACTTTTATAGGTAAAGTATAAGATGTAGTATCTTCAAATTCGGTATATATTTTTCCAGTTGCTTAAATAGCTTTCGAATAAGAGTCTTGCCATAAACTTGTTTAATAGTATCGAATGGTAAGTTCAAGAAAAATACTACCCGGTAATTGGTAACTGCTTTTTGTCCATTTGAGTAATTATTCTATCTACTAGTTCGAGTGGTGCATATTCTGTCAAATGGTTAGGTCTAAATCCGTACTGATTATAAAAAATAGCTTAGAATCAATAAAATAAGTGGATAACTGATTATGGATAATGTTCTCTAGTCAGAAACTTTAATTTTTCATATCCAAGATGTTTAATTTACCTGGTAGAGGACTAGAGGCTTTCGTCAACATATCACGTCGACTTCATCAGTACCGATGACGTTCTCTAGTACTTTAGAAATAGTTGGAAGGAGATAAATTGGCCTGTAATTTTTTATTAGAGTTGGTTAATTACTATGGTTAGCGATTTAATTATTGCCGGTTCAATAATTTTTAGCAGTATTGGTGAAATTCCATAAAACCCAATGCTGTTTTTAGTTGGGAGATCATTTATTGTTTTCCTTACTGTTTCTTCATCCACATTCTTAAATTTAAGAACTTTTGTATCTATGTTTTGTTTCTTGTATATTTAATGTCTTCTATAATAGTTTGAGCTATGCTTACCCTCGTCGTCATTGTAATTATTATTTGGATCGTTATTTTAGAAATGCAGGTTTACTTAGTTGCTAAAGCAAGGGCGTTCATTAGCAGCAAGTTTTCCAACTTTTTTTGCTGCCTAACATGCACTGAACAAAGCATAGTAGTCTCCCTTTTATAAGACCCCGCACACCGATGGCCATCCGGATTACGTGGCGATATTTTCATTGCATTAGCGTTGTCTAATACAAACCACCCCTCACTAGCAGCCACCCAGCTAACAGCCGGGGTTACAGGAAGAATCTACCCCTCGGCAGCCGAAACTGCTATTTTTTAATCACAAGATGATGTCAATGTTTATAACAAATTAAGTAGGCCTACCATACACTCCTGCCGAATTGGCATTCGTACTTGTGTTACAAATTACATTATCTATGACAAATCAACTGTTATTTTCTATACAAATGATGTTTACTGTCCACATTCATCGGTGGTTCCTCCTCACCAGAGGCCACTTTAGATTTGCTGAAGGGTTGGCCTTATAAGAGGGGGACTACTGTACTGAAGCGTAGGCAATCACTTTCTGTCAACGCACTACTAGTATACGGTAATAACTATTCTGTCAACAGTGTATTCACATCATTTATTATCATGAAATAAATCACACAGCATTTACACAGCACAAAACACATGCAAACGTGTAGGCGCACTTATAATACTATTTATATCCAATTGCAAGGAACTGCCAAATGATCATTGGAATATGAGTTAACCTATTATAATTTACACCTGTCAACCTATTATATAATATCATTATGCAATGTACACAAAATAATATGAAAAACATTGACATACATAGCAATTATCAGCATTTAACAATCTTTGCAACCCTTACAAAACCAAATTTTTGCCTTTGGAGCTGCCTTCAGGGGAACACATTTAAAGTGAAACCACTGGAGACAGCTTTCACAAGCAATACATTCTTCGTCATGCAGTGCCTCCGTGCATGTGGCACAATACCACACCGCTTCCTCCTGAAGTTCTGCGGCAATGATCTACACTGCCTGCCAAGCCTTTGTATCGAAGTACTTTTGAATGGCCGCGAGGAACACATGGCTGTCAAGGCAAGCAGCTGTCTGCACATTCCTACTAATGTCCGCATCTCTCAGCAGCCGGTCACCATGGAGTGCCGCCAGAGCCGTGTCTCTCTTTGTAAACCAGCACAGCATGGCTGTAAAAAGGATGCAAATATTAGCATTATGTATGCAGTCATAGAACGCAGATGTATAATAGGCACAATCAGGGTTCATACAGAATGAGCAAAGTCAAATTAAAGAACATTCAAGAACAGTTTTGATTAGAAGATTCTCACAGAAGATTAAAACTCTAATTAAATTGCTTTTCACAATGTCAATGATGCTTAGCGTGTCATGTTTTCACCAAGATTCTCATTAGGCTAAGTGTGCACATAATTTCTCAATAAGTGTGAGATATTGCCTGCACAAGTCGGTCTTAGCAAGTCCACGATGTGATATTTATTTTCAAAATGTTGGCTCTGCCTTACCCTAGCCTTTAATGATAATTTAACTTGCCTAAATTATTAGCAGTGTCTGCCTACAAGGTCCTCCTTCGGGGAGTAAAATATTATTTATATATAAACAAGATTATGCAGGACCATACCGAGCTCCCTTTCCACTGGCAACTTTGTGAGGAACTTCACTGGTCCGGCACTCCTCTTGCGCTTCCTAGGCAAGCCGACTACAGTCAGTTCTGCTCCCTTCGGGCGACCCCTTCTCCTCATTGAAGGTGGCATTGCCAGATTACTCAGATCAGACAAAACTCAAATAAAAACAGCAATGATATCACTTACCAATATCAAACAGTGATATAATTTACCTATGTGGAACACTGCAACTTGTAGTAGTAGTAACAGTTTTATTTAATGATGATGACTGTGTACAAAAAACATAATCAATTTAACAATTCTAGACATAAATATTGAAGTCAATAATAATAGTAAATAAAATCAGAATAAATTAGTTAAAAGAATTTACCATTTAAAAGGAACCAGTCATTCAGGCATATAAATTGAACTGTGCAAATAATTGTATATATCCTTCTTTAGACATTAAAAAAAAGACTTTTGAAGGTCTCCACACTATTAGCATTTTGCATAGATTCTCGCTTAGCTTTTTGGATGTCATGATTGACAACCCTATACACGATCAAATTTTGTTCCATATTAGTTGCAGTACTTACACTCGACCAGATGTTCGCCGCGTCCAGTGTGCACAGTCTGCCGATATGCTGCCCTCTGGACTGCTGGAGTGGCGATTGTCGCTGGCGTCACTGACATCGGCACAGCAGAGGCTGTAAACAAACCATAATTAGAAACTGGACATGAAAACTATAAAACGGTATGAAAACTATAAACTGGAGTGGCGGTTGTCGCTGACATCGGCACAGCAGAGGCTGTCATCAAACCATAATGTGAAACTGGACATCAAATACAGGAAACTATCGAATAGTAGTTTTTTCATATTAGTAATTAGTTGCAGTACTTACACTCGACCAGATGTTCGCCGCGTCCAGTGTGCACAGTCTGCCGATATGCTGCCCTCTGGACTGCTGGAGTGGCGGTTGTCGCTGGCGTCGCTGACATCGGCACAGCAGAGGCTGTAAACAAACCATAATTAGAAACTGGACATGAAAACTATAAAACGGTATGAAAACTATAAACTGGAGTGGCGGTTGTCGTTGACATCGGCACAGCAGAGGCTGTCGGCAAACCATAATCTGAAACTGGACATCAAATTATTGACTTTATGTTACAATAGTCGTACACTATTATTGAAATGTGAATAGTGATATATCCACATGCCTGAAGTCAATCATAAAGTGGCGCCACCTACCGGAGTTTCCGGTGGAACTAATGAATACACGCAAAAACGGGTGAATTTCTTGTACATTTTGATCGATAAAAGACAGTAAAAAATGTAATTGTTTCATCACGTCACAAGTATATGTGTATGTAGAATAGGTGTTTTAGATATATGGTGTGAAGTTTGGTGGCTGTAGGTGACCGTCATCATGTTTTTTCGAGGTGTGGGCCTAAGGCTAAGGCTTAGCCTTAGGTAGCCTTAAGGCTAAACTGCAAAGTACCGCCATGGCTACGTGGCCAAGGCCCAAGCCCAAGGAAGGTACATATTATATATATGGGATATAATAAGATAGGACTTTGAATAAGATATAATTATTTAAATAAGCAGGCTTACTGTGCTGCGGCTCTTGTGCCTTTGCTTTCGGATTTGTGTACTTTCCCGCCGAAAACACAACTGTACTGGACAGAGTAGTACTTCAAATGTGGATTGGCCGTTGCGGCAATGTTCGGCATACGGTGCTTGGCACCGTCAGTGGTCCTCGAATCACGCATATAGAGTTCTACAAAACTGTCATCTTGCACTCGTTTGAGTTTATCAGATAATTGGGAAAAGGAAAAAAATTGGTCACCGACATTAACACCCACGAACGCTTTTCTGACTGCCATTTTGTGAAGACGCTGCGTCGAACCTGCGCATGCGCGGCTATGCTATGCTGGAGTAGGCTTACTGCGCATGCGCACCGGAACTCACGGAAGAATAGCCACCTGAATCTGGGTTACGGCAGCCGGAAGAATAACCACTTCGTTAATTATATGTCGTAAGAAGCCACTGTTAGCTATGGTTTGCAATGGGGTGTGTTATTGTGTGTGTGTGTGGTGTGTTATTGTGTGTGGTGTGTGTGTGCGTGGTGTGTGTGTTGGGGGGACTCCTCTTGTGTATAGATTATAATCAATGCAAGTAGAAACAACTTAGTTGTTAATCGCTTGATGCCGACACCACGGTGGTCGTTTGCCGTCTACGTGAGAAGGTTATCACACCAGCTGGTCACATGGTGGAACCATATGTATTCTGTAAGAAATTATTATATGAGAAAAAAAATTCTATTATGGTGGTTGTGTTTGGTTCATTATAAACTATTGTTCGTTAGACTCAGGAAGCTATAGACAATGCTAATTTTTCATCTAATTATCCACTTTTTTTGTATTTGAGCCCTAAAGTTACATTTTATATGACATATGCTGATCATTGCTTGCTTCCTGCCTACCACAATGTTCATCGCCTTGAGCTCTTTCTAGCAGTGTCCACTATGCCATTTGTTAACATTCATACAGTTCGTAATGATGACAACAAGAGTCCTTTGGATATTGTTCTCATTTGGAGCATGAGCATTACAAAAATATCTGTGATAATTGCATTGAACCTGCACATGTTCGCTCAGGTGCCAGAACAAAATATTTGTTGTCCTCTGAATAAGAGGCAACTGTGGCATGTTGCAAATATTCAATTGCTTGCAAAACAAACTTTACAGACCCTAGAAGATGAAAAACAGTTAGTTGAAGGTAAAACAGTGATAAAGTAGTGGGTCAAATTAAGATATTTTACCCACTGGCCCAAAGGACTAGTAGCCTTAATATGTTACTCATCCCAATGAAAAAAACACTAGTCCCCTGTTTTTGATGGACATTGCTGAAATGCGAACTTTTAAAATAAATTTGCTTGTTGATCTGCAATGCTCCTTAAACATAAAATAAATATATAACAATTGAATAATTGATGACACATAATTCTTTTATACAATTACAGTAAACTTCACCTAAGTCGGATTCGTCTAAGTCTGATCTTCGTTCAATTTGAACAAAATTCAGAGGAACAGTTGATTTGTAATGTATCCCCATAAAAATCTTCATCTAAGTCAGATTGTATAAGTCGGATCTTTGCCTAACTCGAACTAACTGAGTATTAAGCTACAATCTTAGATATTTGTGCCAAAGTGAAGCACAAAACTGTTCGAATACTGCGTAATGTTGTGTGTTGCTTGTGGACATCAATGCAGAAATACCGCAGTGTTCAGTCATGTTCAAGCAATATTCACATTACCTAAGGTGTTTTAGAGGGCTGCCTTTGGTGTCAGTGCTGGGATATATCATCTTCCGTTAAGTCGGATTTTCTCATAACTCGGCATCACTCGGTCCAATTGAGTCTGACTTAGTTGAGGTTTACTGTAATACTAAATTAGATTGTTATAACATATTTGGGCAGTCATTATTATAATATGCATAGTTTATACTGTATAACATGATTTCATTATAAAAACAGTAAGATTGCCTTCCTTTCAGTGTGAACATTACAGGTATTGTAATGTTATGCATGTAGTTATATTGCTATTAATGTGGTATTTGTGCATCAGTTGCCTCATTAAAGTACTTGTCTGATATTATTTTTGTTTTCATTAATTATGCTGTTGGTCTTACCTTCTCCCCTACACACTTTACATCACATCAGCCTCTCTCTGGCCTAAAAGTGTAGCCATGGAGATAATGTCAGCCACTGGTTCTGAACTGTATCGAGAGCCGATGCAGATGGCTGTATCTTGTCACAGACAATGTCCCTCTCACAGACACTGTGACATCAGTGCCAATGTTGGCAATGTCACTGCACACTGCAGTCTTCACCTTGTTGTCATCAACAGGTAGTTTAGCAACAAATCACCAGCTCAGTAGTTTCCAAGTCACATTTTTTGTGAGGGGAGAGAATTGGAATATTTGAAGGCGTTATTACTCTGTGAGATTTCATAAGCAATAAATATGCCATTTATGTGCACTCTAGTAGCGGAAAACCAACGCACTATGCACCCTAGAGGTAAGACAATAACATCACTGCAATGGCATGAACACCATCACCAGGTTTATTAATGGTTGGCATGAACACATCACCATGCTTGTCAGTGGAAGGCATGAACACATCACCAGACTTGTCAGTGGAATGCATGAACACATTACCAGGCTTGTTAGTGGAAGACATGAACACATCACCAGGTTATCAGTGGAAGACATGAACACATCACCATGCTTGTCAGTGGAAGGCATTAACACATCACCATGCTTGTCAGTGGTTGGCATGAACACATCACCAGGCTTGTCAGTGGAAGACATGAACACATCACCAGACTTGTCAGTGGAATGCATGAACACATTACCAGGCTTGTTAGTGGAAGACATGAACACATCACCAGGTTATCAGTGGAAGACATGAACACATCGCCCTACTTAAAATTCTTAGTGGAAGACATGAACACAGTGCCCTGTTTGTCAGTGGAAGTCATAAACAGATTGTGTTGCTTGTCAATGGAAGGCATGAAAACGTCACCAGGCTTGTCAATGGATGGCATGAACACAACACCAGGCTTGTCAATGTAAGACACGAATATAATGTCCTGCTTGTTAGTAGAAGGCATGAGCACATCACCAGGCTTGTCATGGATGGCATGAACACGTCACCAGGCTTGTCATGGATGGCATGAACACGTCACCAGGCTTGTCATGGATGGCATGAACACATCACCAGGCTTGTCATGGATGGCATGAACACGTCACCAGGCTTGTCAATGTAAGATATGAATATAATGTCCTGCTTATTAGTAGAAGGCATGAGCACATCACCAGGCTTGTCAGTGGATGGCATGAACACATCACCAGGCTTGTCAGTGGATGGCATGAACCCATAGGGTGTGGTCTATTGTGACTTCAGTCTTCACAACATCGATCACTTCTGATAACAGTTCATGTGTGGTGACCACTGTTTCTCATTGTCAGTTTTCAGTAGCACTAGTTCATTGTTTTGTAGAACAATATTTGTTTATGATTGCAACTGAATAAATTATTAATCGTTATGGATAGGAATGAACCATCTATAAGTAAGTCAAGTAATTTTTATTGCTTAAAGGGGTAATAGTAAATAATGTACACTAATCACTGCTTAATATAACTGATGCTTAATCAGTAGCTAACTGGTGGTGTGGAATGGCACACAGAGGCACATAACTGAAAGAGAACGTACTGTTTAATAATTGGAAAAAACTACATAGAATCCTGACTAACTCACTGCAGTTTCACCACATGACAAGCTAACAGTTTATCTTGCCTGCACATTTCAATATTCAATCTCTGATCAAAATTAAACTGATTAGAACATTGGGCTCTCAATCAGGAGAACCCGGTTCTTAGTCCTGTTGCGACCATTTTGAAGCTTGTGAAGTTTTGTTCACTCCATGTTGCTTTAGTTCATCCAGCTGTACATATGAATACCTGGCAGTGGTGGACATATGTAAATGTATTGTATGTGTGCAGTAATTACAGCATGGCTGAATGCTTCCAGTGTAAGTAGTATGTGTGTACAAATGAACAGATCTGTCAGGGATGTAGTGCAAAGTGTTTTGTGACTGGATACTGCAGTACATAAGAACTTGCCATTTTCTTACACCATTGTTTTCACTTCCAGTGACTCATTTTTCATATGCGAATGTTCGTCGGCAGTTTATGATTTGAAGAGTGGGGCAAAATGTGATAAATACCATTTCTGTAATTTCACCTGAACAGGCACAAAACATTTATTTAATCACCTATTGAGTTAGTATAATATCTAATTTATATCAATTCACAACAAATCCCTGTTTAATGATGTTCACATATAAAGAGCATTTGTTTTCAAAACATAATATTAGCCATCTGTCTTTTTACCAAACTGTGATATATAGGTCATTTCAACCAATAAGCACCGCCTTGCCAATCTATCTGCTACTCATAGTGACAACACTCACTGTTATCATGGTTTGATAAAAAATCTCATGTTTTTGATAATAAATCAATATCATATTTTGTATACCAAAACTGGAAAATACATTTCAGCCTTTGCCACCATTTTGTTTGATTTTGGGTTCTTATTATATTCAACTTCGTATACAAGTTTCTATTTGAGTTTTGAGGATGAAACACAGTTTTTTGCAAAACCAACAAAATGGATATATTGCATTTTGTCTTGAGACCCTTCTTTTGACTGTTTTACATGCCTATCTCAGGCTGTATGATGTCTTTACAATTTGCAGTGTTGTGCTGCTCGTGCGACTTGTGCTGCCCTTGTGCAAACTCCGAGCCTGCTGACAACTACACTCATCTTCCCAAGTAAGTGTCACAGTGCTCGTCATTTGTTTTTCCGCATTCAGATAGTTCTTGTCACCATCTGACTGTTCGTTTAATTAACTATATCTATATGCATACAAATTCACATAAGTGTAACTATTAAGATTCAGTAACATCCAGTGAAATGCAATTAGTTAATATCCACATCATCACATAATGTGCTTTCAATACATCAGCTTAGAGCTTATAGTATTAGGATATAATACAAATTCCCATGGACAAAACCCCACAAGCCAAGCATCAACAACTTTAGTGAGCGAGAGAGAGAGAGAGGTGGGAGAGGGCAAGGGAGAGAGACAGAAAGAGAGTGAGAGAAATGAGAGAGAGATGGAGAGAGGGAGAGGGGCGTAGAGGGGGAGAGAGAGAGAGGGAAAGAGGAATGAGAGAGAGGCGAGAGAGAGAGAGAAAGTGAGAGAGGGAGAGAGAGGGAAAGAGGAATGAGAGAGAGGCGAGAGAGGGAGAGGGAAGGGGAGAGGGAGAGAGGAATGAGAGAGAGAGACGAGTGAGAGAGAGGGAGAGAGAGGGAAAGAGGAATGAGAGAGAGAGAGGGTGAGAGAGAGAGAGTGAAAGTGAGAGAGGGAGAGAGAGTGAGAGAGAGAGGGGGAGAAGGGGAGAGGAATGAGAGAGACGAGTGAGAGAGAGTGTGAGAGAGACGAGAGAAACGAGAGAAACAAGGAGAGAGGGAGAGAGAGGGAGAGAGAGGGAGAGAGAAGGAGAGAGAGGTGAGAGAGAGGGAGAGCTGGAGAGAGTGAGAGAGGGAGAGAGAGGGAAAAAGTAATGAGAGAGAGGTGAGAGAGAGAGAGAGAGAGAGGGGGGGGGAGAGAACCAGAGGGAGAGAGGAATGAGAGAGAGAGAGAGAGAGATGAGAGAGACAAAAGATATGAGAGTGAGGGTGAGAGAGAGAGAGAGAGAGAGAGAGAGAGGGGGGGGGGAGAGAGAGAGAGGGAGAGAGGAATGAGAGAGAGTGAGAGAGAGAGAGAGGGGGGTAGAGGGGTAGAAGGGAAGAGGGGGAGAGGGAGGGAGAGAGGAGGAGAAGGGAGAGAGGAATGAGAGAGAGAGAGAGTGAGAGAGAGAGAGAGTGAGAGAAAGAGAGAAAGAGAGTGAGAGAGACGAGAGAGAGAGACGAGAGACGAGAGACGAGAGAGAATACTTACATTTATTGTTGGATAATAAATAATATTATGTTTAAAAATAATGTTTGAATGATTAAAGTAGAAGTTAGCCAACTCAAATCACAATTTTTTTTATTGTCTCATTAGTTCATACAACATTAATCATATTGGGCTATCTATGGTCGCAACAGACACAGTATCAGTCGTTACAGCCACCTTGTGTTTCCCATTCTTCCAAGCCTAGGGTAGTAATATTATTAGACTACCACTGGGATATATATAATTATTGCCAGCACGGAAATTTGCCTGATCAGATGTACCGGTACTTCATCCCATTTGTTGGTCTGGCTTGTGGGAAACTATTGTGCAAAGAACAATTACAATTTATAGAAAACTCCAGTTCTGTCAGACTCTGCAACAGATTAAATGTTTTGTATTCAATTTGAATGTTTTATGCATTAAATGTTCATTCAAATTGCAAACAATACATAAAGCTTATTAAGTGCATTTTGTGTGGCAGTACGTACATTCAGCACATTTATGCTAGTACTGATACACTATCATAGTCCAGGAGTCGGCTCTATTAAACTGGTCCAACTTTGTTTTTAATATATAAAGTAGTTTTCTTACTGCATTCTAATATTATTTTGTTTGCTTATTTCAAATATGTCTGCAGCATCTGGTTAAATTTGCCTATTAAATATGCTAAGAACAAATAAATGAAGCTGCCCAGTAGGAGGTCATTGCTAGGAGGTCATTGCTAGGAGGTCATTGCTAGGAGGTCATTGCTAGGAGGTCATTGCTAGGAGGTCATTGCTAGGAGGTCATCGGCACAGTCGAAAGTACGAAGTGATAATAACTTTTTTTGGAAACACCGTTGTTTTATCATAGCTGTACTCAACTGTAACAGTATTGCTCATATCTATGTATTATATAACATACAAACAACACGTCGAGAGAATATGTTTAATACGTTACTATCACAAAACTTCAGCGTATCCAAAATTGTCTAGCAAGAGTAGTTACAAGATCTCCTCGTTTTTCTCGCTCTGTGCCACTTTTGAAGTCTTTACATTGGCTTCCTGTACGATATCGTATAATATTTAAGATCTGTACCATTACATACCAGGCACTGTCCAATAAGCAACCATCTTATTTGCATTTATTGCTTACTCCTGTAAGAAAATCTATCCAGCTTCGATCATCTAGTTCTGACCTACTTTTTGTTCCTAGAGTCAACACTAACATTGGAACTAGAGCTTTTTCTGTTGCTGCACCAACTCTTTGGAATATGCTTCCTCTTAGTGTTAGATCAGTTGAAAATATTACAAAATTCCGTCGTCATTTTAAAACGTATCTTTACAACCTTGCTTATCCACCGTAGCTCCCTAGCGGCTTGACCCATCTGTTGACAACTGGAAAACTACTTATGGATTTTGAGATTGACCAACTCTTTTGTTTTGATGCGCCTCTGAGCTTGGTTTCCAAGGATTTAGGCGCAATAGAAGTTATCTTATTATTATTATTATTATCTGGATGCACAGCTACACTGGTATAAATCCTAGGCTAGACTGATTCACTATACTAACAGCGGCGGCAACGCCCACTACTCTATATGCTAATTAGATTCCACAGGTTGTTGCTAGGCAATCAGTCCAAATATACCCTCCCTGCTGGGCATCAGCTGGGGTATCTCGTGACATCCTTTTTGTTTTAATTTATTATTATTATTTGTTTTCAGTTTAGGGATTCACATTTCATCATTAGCCAGTCGTAGTGGCTTAATGTCAACATGATCAGTGATTCACCTCTCATTAATGAGTCGTCGTTGGTTGCCCTCAACTGTCGTCTGTTGCGCCAATAGGTGTGTCCTTCGACATCCACGGTGTAGCAAAATATTACATATGTGTCATTTGACATATTTCATTAATTTTGTTTATGTTTTATGTCTCTTGTACATGGCTTGATGACAACCTATTCAAAGGGACCATTTTGTGTTTTATTGATAATTTTTATTTTTTTATTTAAAAAAATGTTCACGGTGTATCGCCTGGGTGTGGCTGCCATCAGATTTGGTATCAGCACCTAAAAATCAATCCGAATCAATTAAAAATCAAACTTTATATTGTAAAAGTATACCTTTGCGACTCCATGATTATTAAGAACAATTAAACAATTGTTTTGTGTATTCGCTTATGTTGCTGTTTGTTGTTGTTGCAAAATAAAATTTGATTTGATTTGAACATTAATATTAATAAATGAGACACTGACAAGATCATCTTTGCATAAGCGTACAGTTAAAAGGAGGCAGTCTGTTCCTAGTTTTTCATTTATTAAATAATATAATGTTCTTAAGACTATACTAACTATATTAAAGGTATCCTGTCTGCAAAATTATGTTTAGTAAGACCGTAACAATGTGTGATTTAATGATTTGACCCTGGAAACATAGTAAACTAAACACCAAGTGTTACACCAGGCTGTATTGGCAATATGGCCGAGTCAGGCTGAGTTAACTGCTACACCTGTTGATATCCAACTTTCTCACATTCATCCCAGCAGACTTCCTGTTACAAATTACTTTGCCCACTAATTCCGGGTAGACGAACAGACTATGTCCCTTTAATATAGTCCTGTTGCATTTTGAAACAATGCCAAAATCCGACACCATGAGTGTTTCTTGCAGGGTTTAGGCATCCACCATGGAAGCCTTTGCAAATGTTGTGCAATATGTTTGGGATCTGGTTCGTTGGACTCCAAACTTTCTTGCTGTCTGGTTCTTCGCATTGATGGGGTGGCTTCCAGACTTTTGGAACCGTGGCACGATCCTTCCGTATGTATGATGTCATTGCCTCACCAGATGGCAGAGATGGGATGAGTCATACCCAATAATGATCAATGTAATCGTTGAAATTTTTTGAGTAATCGTACTCGATTGCATTTGTCGTGATTACAATTTTCCATTTATTTCTATAAAAATATCAGATTTGTTTGCATCTGTTCCTGCAGTTAGTACGTTAGCCTATATCCGATGACATTCAAAATGCATTGTGGAACCTTGCTCTCAAGGTCACCTTTGGGATGGGACAAAAGGTGACTGTATTAGCGAGAATAATTTCCCATTCTTTACTGCTACAGAAATCATCTGGGACTATCCTAGTCTGACCTTAATTGCAAGGTGGCTGTATTACTGAGGTGACCATAAAGCAAGGTTCGACTGTACAAACAATGCACATGAAGTGGCAGAGTAATTAAAGTAATCGTGATTGTATTCATAGAACTTGCAAAAGTATTAATAATTGATTACACAGATTTTCTAAATCATGCTTATATATGTTAAAAGTAATCGTAATTGATTACATTTGTGATGTAATTGCCCCATCTCTGCCAGATGGTAATGTCGATATGTCCTGTGATACTGAGATATGCTTTACTCCTGCTCTCACGTATTGTTGGTGCATTCTTGTCCACATGTGCTATAAGACTATTTATTCGACACCTAAAATAACAAAATTATCAGTTGTCCGCAAAACTTACAGTACAAAAGACCTATTGTTTAATACATTTTCGTTGCTTCTCCGAATGTTTTGGTATGCTACAGTCGCTGAATCTCTCACAGTTGACCAAGTTGTCCGAAAACGTGTGGTACAAAGAATAACTATGTTTTGTAAATTTCTGGTGTGTCTAAAAACATAGGTACAGTGTCCGATTACATATGCAGTCACTATGGTAGTTAATGACCAGATGTAGGAACAACAATTATCTGTTAATGTGTAACTGCCTCGTAGGTATTAGGTTGTTAAATATGTTTAGTGTGTATATATATATATATATGTATATATATATAATAAAAAAAACTATTTTGTGACTACAATTGGTGTGGTGTTTTGTCCACTGGGGTTTGTTTGATGAGGTTTTTGTCTGTGTGCCCTATTATTATGGTATTATATCAGATAAAATGGTGATAACATATGTCGAAAAGTATTAAAATGTGATCATAGCAGATCAGTTGGAAACATACTTTAATTATGCTATATATGTGTATGTTGTACCAATGAAATTAGCTTACATTATCCGTCTCACTCATTACTCTTTGAAGACTCAGTTCCATTACAGTACACAAGTCATGATTTTTTGAACCCGTAAAGCACTGTTATGTTGGTGAAAGTGTTCGCCACATTGGGAAAATAACGTAAACTGAGTTTTTTCCTCTTTTCACAAATATAAAGTTCGGCTTACATCTACATTTCTGCCACCATCTGCAATCTTCTTCAGCACCTCAATTTTGGGATTTAAGTTTTCTTCTGCCCGCCAGATGGCATAGCAAGCATGCTATTCCACACATGGTAGAGTTGGTAATCTCGGTACCAAGAGTGAACTGAGTTTAGGGAATACTGACTCGGCCACATGCGGGACAGCTTGCTCGACACTCCATCTGGCGAGAAGAAGAAGAACTGCAATCCCACAGTTTAATTTCTGAAGAAAGCTATCAGTGGTACCTGAAAACTCAAAAGATATTTTATAGTTATGAAAAGAAGAATATTTAATTTAAACACTCAGTTTATTCTCATTCAGTAGAAACGATTTGGTAAATGATCAATGTTACTGGCACCAGAAACTGTTTTAATGGTCATGGGGACATGCTGTATGTGAAGCTCATCCTTTGCACTGTAGTTGATATTAGATCGTATATATGTATTTTGTGTGTGTTTTAATGGAGGTTCCATTCATTTGAGCAGTGGAAGTGATGAAAACCTGCCAAGGACAAAACAGCCCACCAGGATTAGAAAATTACATCCAGACTTTGTGGAACCCAAATCTCTGGCAAGTCTTACAATGGTTCACATTTATTTGCTCCAGGGTGCTGGATGTGCTTACTTACCGTATACAGATAGTGAATATTTATCATACATTATCGAGAAACATACATGCTAAACCATGCACGTGAGGACTACACAGATATGTACTGATTTCTAAAGAGTTGAGTGATTTTTTTATAATAGATAGATAGTTGAATAACGGCTTCAATGACCTTTAACAATGTGAATATGATGTGTTGTGTTTGAACAGGGTGTCGCAATCCGTGACCTGAAAACGTCATCTCCAAGTACAGTTGTTCTTCCACAACTACAGGCAGACCCCAGACACACTGTGCTGGTAAAGTATCTCTCACTTTCTCTCTAGAGTTAGCAGTTTATTTCATTGTTCCAATTCACATTTTATTCCAATTAATATACATTTTACAACCTTTTTTCTAAAAAAAATGTCAGTATCATATGTAATTAGATTTAAGAAATTATAAAAATGTCAATGTTATATTTTAAAATATATGTATTTTTGCAATTTTATTATAATGTTTTAGTCTTATAACAAATATTGATGGATTATAACCCAACATTTACCATCGACACAAATTTCTTGCTGCCACCCCCTTCATTCCTGCTCGCCCTTCTTTCCATCCTACCATCTTCATCTGCCAGGGGGGCGCTGCTGGTTTCATCAGTCTCAATACCCCCTGGCAGATCGTCTTGCGAAACTCTGAAGATAAGCTTAGCCAGTAATATCATTAAGTCTTGCTGGGAACTTCCAGTGGAATGTTTGGGAAGTGGATGCATAGTTATTTGAATATACAATACCACTCATGAGAATAGTTCAACGGGTAATTATATCGGGATTCTAAGAAGTCGAGGGCTTCATCTTGCATCTAGAGCCCGGGTTGGATGGGTGTCTGCAGTCCTCTCAGGTGGTACCGTCGCGACTGGCAAAGGGGTGAAGATGGTAGGATGGAAAGAAAGTTACGCAAAGTCAGTTACGAGTTTGATTCAGCTAACTTCCATATAATGCATGGGAGGTCATGTACATATCACCAGCCCTGGCTTGCAAGGAGGCATCCTACTACACTGCTTCATCCTAGACTAGCTGTCTTCGTGGGACTGTTTCACAAAGATTTTAAAATTCAATTCAGTTAATTTTTTGGCCAACTTCATTGTTGAGTAAGAGTGTTTTATATGAGCAATTCTATGAGCGATTTTCTTAGTAAAACACATTTTTTGTTTTGGTCAAACGTAAGAAGTAAAATTGAGCAACATCAGGCCAATGAAGTCACAAGGATGTTAGTGAAATGTTCCGTAGCTGTGCTGAGCAGGTCTCATTCTGTTGGTCATTTATTCTCCAGACTAGAAATGGGTCACATGGCAATGGCAGCAATGCTGGAGGTCATGGAGAGAGGTCAGCAGAAGTCGAGGTCAGTCCTATGGCAAGTTCACAATGTTAATGGATACTATTTAGCAACAATTGAATAGGTCACAGTGATTTTTAATAAAACCATAGTTAATTACTATTCTATGTGGTGAATTTGAAGAATCCAATTCAGTATACATGTATAAGAAGCAAGCAAACAAATGGTGTATAGTGACTGATTTTGAAAGTAGATTGTTACTATATGATCACAAATGTGTTGAAGTCACATGTTAATTAACATTGGCTACTACATTGAATGGCACAAATTAATAAATACCAAGTTTAGTTGATAAACCAAAGTAGTACCTGGTATATGATTTCTCAATGTTCCATACACATGCAACCTGTCACAGCAAAGTGAATTTTAAGTTACAAAATTGTGAACCAGAATTTTGCACCTCTGGATTCCACAGATTATAAGCTTTAAGATGATACCTCATTTGTTGAAATATCTTCAGTAGTTTTTAATCAAACAAAAGTTATGGCAGTACAGCAGCTAAGGGACATGATTGTGCACTTTTTGATAAAAGCATGAAAATTGGCACACGTGTAGATTATGATATATAGAATAATTTCAAGCTAGGTACCCTTCGTTATCGACATGGTACCTAGATTGATTTTAATAATGGCCGCCACGGAAATCCATTATCCAGATATGTCAGCTTCTAAACAACATAAAATATGTTCTTGATGTCTAACCCAATATTTCTAGGATCAAGGAATCCATTTCTGTCATATACAGTATTTAAGGATGATGGCCATATTGAAATTCAAGATGACTGCCACGGAAATCCATAATCCAGATATCTCAGCTTCTAAGCAACATACAAACATGTTCTTTGTGTCGAAACCAACATTTTCAGTGTCAAGGAATCCAATTCTGCCATATGCTATATCTTCAGATATTGAAATTCAAGATGGCTACCCTGCGTATGTGTTCTACGAACATGATTTTAGTGCCTTGTATATGAATACGTATATATTCACGAGTATGTGAATTCTTGTTGGCAGTTGTTTCTGAGCTACATTTTAAACAATAAGCTGAATGGCAGTGCATATACTGGTGAAGATAAATATGTCATTGGTTAAGAATGGACAACACAAATGGTTACATATCGAGTTCACGTCAACGGTATGGAAATCATACTCAACATCGTGTTGACAACACATCTTGAGGTTTACTGGCAACTCACAAATGGACATTTTGTTGTGCAGAAACCACGTTTTCTCAGTAATAACTCTAGGCCGATGTCAAGATCAAGTCAATCACACACAAAGAGTGATGGTTGTGCTGTAAGTTTCATAGAAATCCGTAATCCTGGGAGATGTGTATTGTGACAGGGCCAGATATATCACAGGTATCTAGATGGAGTTGGAAGATTCAAAGTATTCAAACTGCCAGTTAAAAACTCAACAAAGCATAAATGTACTACACTCTGGCATACAAAACAACTTTGCTAAATAAATATAATCTAAACATTTAAACATTTGTGTAATTCAACAATCGCTGAAATTCAAGCATATATGCAGACTCTGAGTACAAACTTATAGTCATGGACAAAACTATGTAATGCAAATGGAATACACTGTTAAGGACACATGGAAATATAATAGAGCAGACATGTAGACAAAACGACTGAAAAATGCCAATTATGACAAGGATCACAATCAGGCTGACTACCAATCACAGTACATCTCATCACTGCATATTGCTCCATATCTCGACACAAAGGTGTTGGATGATGATGCTATCCAGGTGTAGTTGAACATTTGTCGATGACGCCCAGCAATAATGTATCATATACATCCCAGTTGGCAACTGTCAGAAGAGTATATATTGTATGTAGTAGGTATTTTGCTGACATCCTTAAGCAACCAACAAGAGAACCCAGAATACATAGCCGAACCACTCAAAGGTTGTTTCATTATTTGCTACGCTGTACAAGGTCATTCGTTTCCGGTGGATAGGTAATCACAGCACACAAAATCAGATAATTGTGACCACAGTCCAGAAAGCCGCCAATGACCTGCAGTACTCACAGCAATAAACATAAGAGGAGGCAGATGTCAGCAGCATATTACTCTAGGTAGCATAATGTGTTCACCAAGGATTTCCTAAAGTGGACATCCGGTAGTGTATACATATGTGGTTATTCTGGCTGTAGGGCAATTCCTTGCTGTTGAAATAAATGAACGTTTTACTATTGAAACCCACTTTTGTCCCATTGCAACCCATGCCATTGCCGACAACCTGTGAAATTGGTAACATTAATGCTATGTCCTCAGTTAGTGTGACATAGTCTCCAGTTTCCTTGGTCGAGGGAAGAAGTCGGCATAATTAGCATGGGCTCTATTCCCTGCTGTTACAGACTTCTTCTTCGTCCTGTCATCACAATCATAAGAAGTTGACTCATGTACACTAAATGAGATGGAGAGTTTCATCACCAACATTTATATTAAGACTTTCATGTATATAGCAGAGTGGATGAAGCAAGGAAACAGCTGTTTGCCCAGGGATCTGGTACAATTTTGGAACATGACACCAACAAAACATGCATTGCACCAACATGTGAGAAGGGCTGTTTATCAAACTGGTTATGTGGTGTCACAAACTCTTGTGCCAAATCTTCAGCTACCTGGTCTTGGTCACTTTGGTTGGAGTGCAACTGATTCAGTATGGAAACCATGATGGACTTGAACTCCCAGAGACACCGATGCAGTGCCTTGACCTAGTGCACTGTGGTTGCAAATCTAAGTGTAGTCCAATTTAAATATTATTTTTCATGAGGTATATTATTGTTGAGAATATAACTGAGTAACATTTTGCATCTGTCTGAAAGGTTATAATTGTGAAGAAACACACCATAAACCAGGTATGGATTCCTAAACCCAACACACGTTCAGATCATGTTCCTAGAACGTATACATGCAGGCAGCCATCTTTATATTCTGTGTGATCATCATTTGATGGTTGTAGTCTATTTTTATATTCATTTACACCTGTATTACTCGATTAAACACAACAAATATGTTTTGTTTTGCACATAAGCTGAATTAAACCAACATATATGATTACATGGATGTCAGCCATTGTGAATTTGAGTCTGTCATGTGGAATAAATGGATTAATTAACCCTGAATATGTTGGTATAGACACCACTATCATGTTTCTATGTTGTGTAGAAGCCGAGATATTCGGACAGATGATTTCCATGGCATCCATT